>SKCR01030608.1:0-340698 GCA_019454045.1 Zanthoxylum bungeanum
CGCGGCCCATTGACCATGGAAAGATTCGTAATCAATGTCGATGGACAAGAAGTGGTCTTGAATTTGGCCAACACAACCACAACTTGGACAAGACACCGATATGTAACAAAGCCTTCGTGTTTCAAACAATCCTCGACGGACAAAGGCCTTGACTTTGGCAACAAGCCAATGCCAGTCTCGGATCTTGAGTGAGAATCACTCAATGGAAGGAAAAACGCTTAATATTTTACGAGGGTTTTTCGAGTGCAATTGACAACCAATTTATTATCTTTGTTAAGGTCTCATCATCATATACCCTTAAACATGCATTCAAACACATAATAAAGCGCATATGAATGAAATAATAATGATATGTGGATGGATATTTTACACAATGATCCTAGATCAATTCTCTCTCTTTCTCTCTCCCGCTAGCACATGTATTACTTCTACCCGTTACACTACACTTATAAAGAAACCTCATTTACATGAGGGGAATAGGTGAGAAGAGAATACAAAGAGTATGAAGGTGATAAGGCTGGACACGCAGGTCCAATTAAAAATCAAATTTATTACAACAATTTCTAAAATTGCCCCACCCATCTAATCCATCCGATATACATTATTCATGCATCACAATCATGTATTCACACAAGCATGTTATCAATCAATCGAATCCAATTAATTAATCTGATAATTAATGACCATCCAATGTTCAAACAACGATTTGATTTTGCTCGAGTCAAACTCATTTTGCGAATAAGTACTCAAAGTATGAATTCTCGAATTAAATTAAACTACATAATTAAATCCAATTCAATTTTTATTTAATACTAATTCACCATTTAATTCCAAATTAAAAAAAACACTTTATTAATGAACTTTTTACGATTCAAATTCCAAATTAATCGTTACGGGTTTCAAAGCCCGATCAACGTCCAACGTCAATTTAACTAAAGTCCAATGGGCTTTTAATTAATTTCTTAAGGCGTGGACTTTTGGTCAACTCGAGTCGAACCCAATAACCAAAATCCAATCCGGGAGTTACCCCATAAGCCCATAAATCAATTTTGGCCCATTAGGCCAAATTAAACTTTAAAGGTCCATTAGTCGCATTTGGGCTTTATGGAGGCGGTTTTGGGCCCAATTGGATCGAATCCATTTGGCCTAGACCTAACTTGGTATAACCAAGCCCAATAAGCCCAATAACAACTTTAAAAGCCCAAATCCAATTTTTTTAAGGCCCAATATAATTAAATTACAAAATCCAATTTTACAATTTAATTACACAAAGTGTATAGCATTATTAATTACCCAAATCAATATTTCCACAACACCAAATTTGTACAATTAATCATGCTCATCTACATTAATTCATGTCCAACATAATTTATCAAAAATCAAACCCAATTTCCATGCTATATGTCTCGGCTATTTAGGGTTTTAGTAGTCCAATTCCGATTCCAATCCAATTGAATCCACAATCAACATTACCCAATCGATTTCAACTAATCCAATGATCAAAATAAAAAAATTCCAAGACTTAGGGCATCAACATACATTCGGCCAAGCTAATGTAATTGGAGAAAATTTGTCCAATTCAAAATTCATCAAATTGACAATGCATAACACCATGTTATCTTCAATTAAGCATACTCAAACATTCAATTTCATCAAAATATGCTCAAATCAAAAGCCCCAAATTTTACCCTAATTCATGTTTCATGCTCAAATGGCTCAAGATACCATTGTTGGTTTCTATTAAGGTCCCAAGGATGAAATCAAGCATAAAACACAAGTAAATACACAACACAGTATGGCAGAATCATACTCACATTGAACGGATTTGATGCAACGAAGAACAAAAATTTATGCCCTCCTCCATGAAGATCGGCAGTAGGCTGATTCTTGTCCTCAAATTCGGCCATGGGTGAGTCTCCATTGATGCTCCAAGCTCCAAGCTTATCAAGGTGATTCCAAGCTCATGAAGTGAGTTCCATATCACCTTTGTATGTCTCCAAGAGTGTGCTAGCACTTAGGAATTTTGCCACAAAATTCCATAGCTCCTTCTTGCCATTTTCGGTGAACCAAAACAGAAGAAAAAGGGCTGTGAAGCCGAGAGAGAGATGGAGAAGAAAAAGGCTCCAAAACGTGAGCTAAGGAGAGAGAATGAAAAGTGTAAAATAGGTTTTATAAATTCCAAAATTA
Source organism: Zanthoxylum bungeanum (assembly GCA_019454045.1). NCBI lineage: Eukaryota > Viridiplantae > Streptophyta > Magnoliopsida > Sapindales > Rutaceae > Zanthoxylum > Zanthoxylum bungeanum. Next base: position 2,188 of record SKCR01030608.1, read on the forward strand.
ATAACCATTTTTCAATTTGCAAAAAGTCAAAGGTACAGCCTTTTAACTTTCCAACCACTTCCATCACTCACATCACTCAATCAAGTGACAACTTGTCCAATCACTCAAAGTGACATTTGATTTGACGCTTGATGTGACTAATGATTTGACGCTTGATTTGACTTGCGTGCCGCACTCGAATTCGAAATGCGAATGCGCTCGCAAACAATCTCGGGGTCGGGTTCGCTAGTTCCAAATTAACGAATTTTCCGTTGCGACGTAATTAAATGATTACGCCTAGTGAAATCACTATTCACGTCGCTAACGAATTAATTCTAAATTAACTCGCTCGCCCGAATTAAAATCTAATTTTAATTCCGCGTCGAAATCCAATTTTGTTTAATATATCGAATATATTAATTAACCGATTAATTCCAAATTAATCGTTCTCTCTCTTTAATTGATATTTTATCCCAGATAAAATATCTCCGCAATTAATCCTAGATTAATTTTCTCTCTCATCTAATTAATCCCAGATTAATAAAGTGCGAGTCATACATCATCGGTGAATCTTCGGGAAGCGACCCATGAGATCCCCGGATATGTTGGTAGTAAATTCAGTTGTCGGACTATCCGAACACGCAAGTACCTCGTACTACGTTTATACCGATTTACAAGACAAGGTTGGCTTCTAGCAAAGCGTCATGCCTACCCAATTCTCCAAAACCATGCTTACAGGAATAAGCGATCTATATCAGGCGTAGTATACGTAGTATTGTGTATGTCGATCCAATATCGGATTATCACGTGCTAGGCCTGGGGATGGAATTGTGTCTGCCCAATACGAAGCACATGTCGGATGTCTGGTAACTAGTCTCTATAATCGGATATACATGACCTTGTCATAATATCCCGATAGCTGCAGCATTTAAGAGAACCAGTCCCGTATCCTACGTGACCATCATCTCCACTATGACTGGAGTGATACTTCCATCTTGACATCACACCTAACACACTACGATTCTCGATATACCCAGCATAGGAATACACAGAACCTGTTAAAGCCCTGGACGAACGCAACAAAAGTATATTAATTGTCGCAAGTATTAGCAGTGCAAGTCTCAGGTTAAGACCAAATACACCTACCCTGATTTCGGACTTCCATAGACACATAGTCATACTACCAATGGAATTTCGAGGGGGTCTATCTAGAGCGAAGCTGTTTCCCGTACCATCGGTAAAACAAAACCTCCTATTACACTTGCATGAGTATCCTATACCCAAATATATGAGAACTATGTCGTTGTGCCCTCACAACGTGCACAAATGTAATACTAGTCTTTTACGCATTTATCGATGTCCAATCTCGACAATGCTCTGACTAGGGATATTTAATGATTTATCCTTCATGGACTGGTACTGTCTCATATCATTCTCAATCCAGGAACAAATTACAGGGACGTCCTATCATTTATATATCTTGGTGATCTAATCACAAATGATAAGAGAACAATCTCCTTTGTCACATAGTTAATTTGTACAACAACACCATGATCTGTACAAATAGTGACGCTATGGGTCATAATTGTCCAACATCAGGTTAAGACCAAATACACCTACCCTGATTCAGATTCCCATAGACACATAGTAATACTACCAATGGGATTCTGAGGGGTCTATCCAGAGCGAAGTTGTTCCTGTATCATCGGTAAACAGAACCTCATATCACACTTGCATAAATATCCAATACTTAAATATATGAGAACCATGTTGTTAAGCTTCCATAACGCGCACAAATGTGATACTAGTCTATTCCGCAGTATCGATGTCCAGTCTCGATAATACTACGACTAGGGATATTTAATGATTAAACCTTTCATGGATTAATACTGTCTCATATCTTATTAATCCGGTACTAATCATATGGACTTTTATCATTTATATATCCAGGTAATCCAATTACAAATGATAAAAGAGCAATTTCCTTTGTCACATAGTTAACTTTGTACAAGAACACCATGTCTTTTACAAAATATTGATTCTATGGGTCATAATTGTCCAACATTTTGTGCCTTGGAGAAATTCATAAGATCATCTACAAAATAAAAATTAGTGAGACGGTCCTTCGAAATTCGCCAATGAAACCTGAAGCTGCACTCTAGATCCATCTTATGAAGTAAACCTGTAAGAACCTCCATAGCCAAAATTAAAAAATAAAGAGACATAAGATCACCCTGCCGTAACCCACGACTGCAAGGGACAAACCAATTCAACCCCCCATTAATAGAAATCGAGAATATAGTAGAGGTCATACACTCTCGAATCCAGCAAACCATCCTCTCCGAAAACCCAATGGTCCTCAACACCTCAACCATGAAATCCCAACGGACTGTATCACAGGCCTTCATCAAATCAATACTAATAGCACATCTCGACACCCCACCACTCTTATGATAATTTCTTATCAAATCCTAGCATAACAAAATTTTATCACTAATACGCTGACCCGCAATAAAAGTAGATTGGTTAGAGCTAACCATATAATGAAGAACCATTTTAATCCAATCAATAATAATCTTGGCAATACACTTCAAAATAGTGTTGCAACACGAAATAGGCTAAAAATCCTTAACTTGCGAAGGATTACGAACCTTCTGAATTAGCGCTATAGTAATAGCATTCACTTGCTTCCAAAGCTTCCTTGAACAAAAGAAAGACCGAATAGCAAGAAGGATATCATCACCCATGACACTCCAAGCCTTTTTAAAGATGACTGCAGTACTTAAGAGTACCAGTTCCATATCCATGCGTGATCATCACCTCCATATGATTGAAGTGATACTTCCATCTTGACATCACACCCAATACACTACGATTCTCAGTATACCCAGAAGAGGCGTACACAGAACCTGTTAAAGCCCCTGACGACCAAAAAAAAATTATATTGATTGTCGCAAGTAGTAGCGATGCAAGTCTCAGGTTAAGACCAAATACACCTACCTTGATTCGGATATCCATAGACACATAGTCATACTACCAATGGGATTCCGAGGGGTCTATCCATAGCGAAGCTGTTCCCATACCATTGGTAAACAGAACCTCCTATCACACTTGCATAAGTATCCAATAATTAAATTTATGAGAACTATACCGTTAAGCTTCCATAACGTGAACAAGTGCGATACTAGTCTATTCCGCATTATCGATATACAGTCTCAATAATACTACGACTAGGGATATTTAATGATTAAACCTTTCGTGGATTAATACTGTCTCATATCTTATTAATCTGGTACTAATCATATGGACTTTTATCATTTATATATCCAGGTAATCCAATTACAAATGATAAAAAAACAATTTCCTTTGTCACATAGTTAATTTTGTACAAGAACACCATGTCCTTTACAAAATAGTGATGTTATGGGTCATAATTATCCAACAATCTCCCACTTGGCCTATAGCCACTCACTCAAGTGTCTAACACCTGAACTATGTATGGGTCGCTCATGCTTATGCTGAGATATCGCTTTCGTCAGTGGATTATACAAGGTTATCATCTGAAAATATTTATTCGATCATCATATCGCCACAATATATAATCTCATGAATCAAATAAAACTATCGAAGTATATAATTGGATCATTGATGAGACCGTGATTCTTTAGCCGGTACTGTAGCCTACCTCAGCTGCTATCAGAACTACTCCTAATTTATTTAGGAATTTTATGGATCCAAAATGTTTCTTCTGCTGCCTCAGCTGCAGCAATGTATTCCGCTGTTGTGGTTGAATCGGCAACAGTATCTTGCTTGGAAGATTTCCAGCTCACTGTTCCATTGTTCAAATAAAATACGTACCCTGATTGCGACTTAAAGTTGTCTTTATCGGTTTGGAAACTTGCGTCGGTGAACCCAATCACCTCAAGTTCTCATTCTCCACAGATTAAGAAAGCATCTTTAGTTCATCTAAGATACTCAATGATGTTTTTAACATCAATCCAGTGATCATCACCTGGATCGGCATGATTGTGACTCCAAATGCTCAAAATATATGAGACACCAGGTTGCGTACATATCTTTCAATGTACGGGTTCTCGGAGAGTGCCAAAAACTTTTGGATATATCCCAGTAGATCTTTATTCCTATAATAAAGGTTGCATCTCCCAAGTATTCCATGGAGAATTTTAATGAAAGCCAAGCTTTCACCGATTGTTAAAATGGGAATGTTTTTTCCAAGAAATAATACATCATCAATGTATAGGACATCCATTGTCAGTGCGCTCCCACTAACATTCTTATATACATAAGAATCATCTTCATTTTGAATGAAACCATATTGTAATATGATCTTATCAAAACGTTGGTTCCAAGAACACAATGCTTGCTTCAATACATAAATGGATCGATTTAACTTGCAAACCTTGTTTGCATGTTGTGGTACGACAAAACCGTCAGGATGTTGTATAAAACATCCTCCAAAAGGTTTCCGTTAAGGAAAGCGATTTTGGCATTCAGCTGTTATATTTCATAAACGCAATATACAGCACTTGCAAGCATTATCTGAATGGATTTAATCATGGCAACAGGTAAAAGGTTTCGTCGTAATCAACACAATGTTGATGACCATACCCTTTCACTAAAAACCTAGCTTTGTTCATTTGTTTGTTGCCATCCATGTTTGTCTTCACCATGAAGACCCATCTGTTACCAATAGGCACAATGCCTTCTGGTATATCAACCAGTGTCCAAACTTGGTTGGTATATATGGAATCCATTTCAGACTTCATGGCATTTTGCCATATAGCGGTGTCGATACCTCATATCACTTTTTCATACGTAGTCGGTTCAGTATCCTCAATAAGACTAATGTCTACATGAGGTGAGATCAGAAACCCATACCTCTTAGGTTGTTTTCTGATTCTCTCCGACCTACGCGATTCTTGTGTATTCAAAGATTATTGGTATAGTTTTATCCCTGATGAACTGTTGGTGTTCTGTGAGGACTCGGTGCCTGGAACAGTATTACTCCGATTTTCATCGAGTTTTACTTTCCTCCCACTTATCACTGCAAATAGGAATTCCTCTTAGGAAAGCCGAATGGAGAGCAATAATTACATTGTTCTCTTGTGAGTTGTATAAGTACTATACTTTAGTTTCCCTAGGATAACCTAAAAATAGGCACTTACCCGATTTGGGTTCTAGTTTGGTATCATCCAAACGTTTAGAGTATGCCCAGCATTCCCAAATCTTCAGGAATGAGAAACCTGGTTTCTTTCCTGTTCATATCTAATATGAAGTCTGTCTAACAGATTTTCATGGAACCTTATTCAAAATAAGTATTACATTGTTTAATGCGTATCCTCAGAAGGAAATTGGTAGTTCAGAGCGACTCATCATTAACCTTACCATGCCCAACAAAGTTCAATTTCTCTATTTGGACACACCGTCAAATTAAGGTGTGTCGAGAGGAGTCCACTGTGAAAGAATACAATACTCTTTCAAGTAATCTTGAAACTCATATGTTTAAGTATTTTACACTATGGTCCGACCGTAATGTTTTTCATACTTTTACCGGTCTATTTTCTTACTTCTTGTCGAAATTCTTTGAATTACTCAAAAGTTCCTGACTTGTGTTTCATAAGATACACATAACCATAATGCGATGCCACATTCCTAAAGGTTAGGAAATATTTATATCCACCTCTAGCCTAGCTAGACATGGGCCCACCTACGTCACTATGAACGAGGGCTAATAGATCGGTGGAACTTGCACTTTTACCAAGTAAAAGATGTTTTAGGCACTTTTCCTAATAAACTAGATCCGTAGACATCATTTGAATTAGAATCAAATTCGTCCTAGTATCCACTCTTCGAAAGTGTGGATATACGAGTCTTGTTAATGTGTCCCAGAAAACTATGCCACTTTTAATTCTCAACGGATTTATTCAGTTTGAGCTTTTGTTTGTCATATTATAGGTTTGAGATTCATTTATATTCTAAATATAAATACTCTCATTCACATCTAATCTGATTATCTCAATATCATCTTTATAAATAAAACATTTAGTGTTTTAGAATATAAAGGTATACCCGCAACGGGTTAAACTAGATACATGGATAATGTTCTTAGTCAAACTAAATATATTATAACAGTCTCATAATTTAAGTACATGCCCAAAGGGCAGTTCCAAAACTTAGGTTTCTATGGCCAAAACAACGACTCATGTCATGTTTCCGACTTATAGGTCGATCTCATCTGAAGCCAGTATCCTGCTCATTAGTAGATCCCGCACATCAGTACATATGTATGTACCACATCCAGTATTAAAAATCAAATTTTAAAACCAGTAGTGGATATGTTTATGACAAACATACCTGAAGTCGGAGCCTTGCCATTTTTCACTTCCTTCATGTCTGCCTTGTCCATACGGCAGTCATGCTTCCAGTGACCCCGTCTACCACAATGTAGGCAGACATCTTGGGATATGTCATTTGTCTTCCAAGAAGACTGTGACGATTTTTCCTTTGCCCTTTTTCTTCACATCCCCAGAAGTCTTCGGCCAAGACTTGGCCTTCTGGGATGTCGAATTAAGATGCATCTTGCGCTTATTGCCCTTTTGGAAGCTCTGGCTTTGCTTCCTTGAGCATAGCCATTAACTCTCCAAGATTTTTCTCTTGGTTGAAGATGAACCCGCCCCAGCTTTCAGGCAGAGACTATAAGATCTAATCTAAGGAAGTCTCGAGCTCGTAGGTAACCTTAGCTATTCGATGTCAGTAATCATCTGCGACACCTAGTGCCCAGCTAACCTTAGCTATTCGATGTCAGTAATCATCTACGACACCTAGTGCTCGACAGATGTACCCTCTCACATACGCGAGTGAAAGAGCTTCTTTTACAATTCGTACTTCTGAGATCTAAGATTAGATCTGTGAAGATCCTTCAATTTCAACATCATACTATAAGGATCTAATCCTTAGTTCTGACAACGAAATTAATGAGTCATTACGGCAACCATAACAGATTGAGAACTAAAGTTCTCATCACTATGAGTCTTCCAAAGCTCATGCTCTATTATTTGCTCAACTCCGGGCTCAGGCCCGAGAGGTTTCTCTATTATCTGGAGTAACTTATTGGCTTCCAGGACTATCATGAGATTCAATTCCCAATATGAAAATTTATGCCGTTAAAGATATTTTCACATAGGATTATGTTCTTTTACGCTAATCTTTCAGCTATATTGATTGCTATAGTCCAACTATCCAATCAATAATTTCGGGTACAATCAAATGTAATGATTACTATAGTCCAACTATATAACAAACTATAAATGATTGGTTACATTCAAATGTAATGATTACTATAGTCCAACTATATAACCAACTACAAATGAAGTAATGTCTTGTACAGTCTAACTGTTCAAAGAAAACAATATTAATATTAGTCCAACTAATTTATTTATAACAACGACAAATAAAATAAAAGTGTGTGTGTTGGCAAGTATCTAAACGAAATTGCAAATTTAATACTTGCCTCCCACTATTTTTTGGTGAGCCTCTAACCCTCTGTGGAGTACTCGAGAAACCTAGTTTCCTAGTGGGCTAGGATTCCGTTAAATAACACACAACCTTGACTTTGGCCAATAAGTTGTATGAAACTTAATTAGGTAGATCTCTAAGATCAATTGGATCCCATCCAATTCCTAGATGCAGTAGGTGGACCTCCAAGTCCGAAACATATATATGCAAATATATCCAATATATTTCCTAACCTATTTCCTCTAAATCAATTAAGCCTTGGCTTTGGCTCAACAAGCTTAATGATACCTATTAAGCGTGACCCATTGACAGTGGGAAAGCTTCGTAATCGAAGTCGATGAACTAGAAGTGACCTTGACTTTGGCCAACAAGTCACAACCGCCCAAGCCATACGATATGGAACAAAGCTTACGCGGTTCAAACACATCCGCGATGGAAAAAGGTCTTGACTTTTGCCAACAAACCAATGCCAATCTTGGATCTTGAAGGAGAACCACTTAATGGAAGGAAAAACGCTTAATATTTGATGAGAGTTTTTCGCATAAATTGGCAACCAATTTATTATCTTTGATTAGGTCTCATTTTACACCATTAAGCATGCATTTTAAAAGCATAATAAGGCGCGAAATAAATTATAATAATATACGGATGGATATATAACAAACTTTGTCCCTAGAACAAATCTCTCTATTTCCTCTCTCCTGCTAGCACTATTCATACTTCTACCCAATTACATAATACTTCTAAAGAAACCTCATTTACATTGAGGGGAATTAGTGAGAAGAGAAATACAATGAGATAAGGAGATAATAGGCTGGACACACAGGTCCAATTTAATAAATTTTAAATTTATTACAACAATTTCCAAAATTGCCCTCACCCTTCTAATATCCATCCGATATACATTATTCATTCATACATCCAAGTATTCAAACAAAGTATGTTATTCAATCAATCTAATCCAATTAATTAATCTTTGAATTAATGACCATCCAATGTTCAAACAACGATTTGATTTGCGTGAGTCAAACTCATTTAAGAATAAATACTCAAAGTAAGTATTCTTGAATTATATCGAACTACAATTTTAAATCCAATTTAAATTGTATCCAATGATAATTCATATTTAATTCCAAATTAAATAATTACACTTTTAATAGTGCCTTTTAGACTTGGATTCCAAATCCAATCCAATTGGGTCTCAAAGGCCCAATTAGCATCCAATACTATTCAATTAAAGTTCAATGGGCTTTCAATTAATTCTTTAGGCATGGGCTTTGGACAATATAGATCAAACCAAATGCCAAGGCCCAATTAGGAATCACATTTTTGCCAAAAATCAATTTAGGCCCATTAGGCCCAATTAAATTATTTAAAGGCCCAATTATCATATTTGGACTTTCTGGAAATGGTTTTAGGCCCAATTGGATCAAACCCAATTGTCCTAAACCAAATTTGCCCAACCAAGCAAATTAAGCCTAATTACAACAAATTAAATTAACACATCATTCCAAATTACATATTAATTTAATTAAAGTGCAATTAACATAATTAATCAATTAATCTAATGTTTCCAAAACACAATTAATCCAATTTAATCATGCTCAACATTTCCAATTCATGTCCAACATAAATTGAAGCAAAATCAATCTATTACATGCTATATAGCTCACAACAAAGGCAAGAATTCATCATGCAATTTGACTTCAATCTAATTAAATCAACATTAAACATACAATTCATGCCATCAATACATCCAATTGTTAATTTTTCAAAAAATCACCATGAGCAACCTAAGGGATACATTCGGCCAAGCATGGATTTTGAGGATTTTTTATCTAATCAATTTATCACAAATCCAATGATATACAAATCCAATTCAACATCATATAAACTCAACCAACTCATCAATTTAGGAAAAATCAAGCTCTAAGCATAAAATCCCAAATTAAAGTCATGAACCCTAGATTTTCAAATCAAACTTAGGAGGCTCTGATACCATTGTAAGTGTTCCTAGAACATGCCAAGATCGTCTAAGAGTGATTCGTGTGTGAATTAATCAAAGGGAGTTGCGGAAAAATCACCATGATCGGTTGTAGGCTTTCAAAAATCCTTAGGATGTAGTAACTCAGAGCTTGAAATTGAGTTCCAAACTCTCGGGTGAGTTTCCCTATCACCTTATTTAACTCATTTAAGTGCTAGCTTTGAAAAAAATGAAAGAAAAAATTTTCTCCTCCAAGGTTCATTGTGTTCGGCAATTGAGAGAAGAAATGGACATGATGAATAGTTAGTCACACTTCAAAAGTTGACTTACTCTTTTATATCAAGGTTGAGTGTTAGACTTGGTTTGAGTGTATGAAAAGCAATCTAATCTTTTCTCAACCAATTAACAACTTCCATCACTTGTGTAGACATTTGATGTAAGTTGGTGGGCCCCACTTTAAATTCAAAATTTAAGTCGGGCAATCTAACACGCAACTTTACTTGGGCCCCGGTTTCGTTTAATTCCGAACTAAACGCATTTACCATTGCAACATAATTAAATCTAATTTAATTAAATAATTATGCCTCGCAGAATTATTACGAAAGTCGCTTACGAATTAATTCCAAATTAATTCGTTCGTTTTGAATTAAAATCTAATTTTAATTCCGCTTTGAAATCCAATTTCGATTAATATATCTAATATATTATTTTAGCTCAATTAAATAAATTAAGTAGTAAAATCGAATTTAACTATTAAATTTACTTTACCGATTAGATCCAAATTAATCGCGTTCTCTCTTCTAGTAGAATTAATCCCAGATTAATTCTTGACGCAATTAATCCCAGATTAATTTTCTCTTTGCTAATTAATCCCAGATTAATTTATTACCGTAATTAATCCCAGATTAATTTTTCTCTCTCAAAATTAATACCAGATTAATTTTTGTTCGAGTCAAATTTCATCAGTGAATCTTTGGGAAGCGACCCAAGAGATCCCTGAATATGTTTGCAGTAAATGTGGTCATCGGACTATCCGAATACGTGCGTACCCGGTACCACGTTCTTACCGATTTACAAGACATGGTTGGCTTCTAGCAAAGCACCGTGCCTAGCCAATTCTCCATAAATATTCTTTAAAGGAATATATAATCTTTGTCAAGCATAGTATACGTAGCATTGCGTATTTTGATCCAGTATCGGATGTCACTGCAAGGCTTGGGGCTGGAATTGTGTCTTCCCTATACGAATCATATATCGGATCACTGGCAACTAGTCTCTATAATCGGATAATCATGACCTAGTCATATTATCCCGATGATTGCAGTACTTAAGAGTACCAGTTCTGTATCCCTGCGTGATCATCATCTCCATATGACAGAAGTGATACTTCCATCTTGACATCACACCCAATACACTACAATTCTCAGTATACCCAAAAGAGGCGTACACAGAACCTGTTAAATCCCCGGATGACCAAAACCAAAGTATATTGATTGTCACAAGTATTAGCGATGCAAGTCTCAGGTTAAGACCAAATACACCTACCCTGATTCAGATTCCCATAGACACATAGTAATATTACCAATGGGATTCCGATGGGTCTATCCAGAGCGAAGCTGTTCCCGTATCATCGGTAAACAGAACCTCCTATCACACTTGCATAAGTATCCAATACTTAAATATATGAGAACTATGATGTTAAGCTTCCATAACGCGCACAAGTGTGATACTTGTCTATTCCGCATTATCGATGTCCAGTCTCAATAATACTACGACTAGGGATATGTAATGATTAAACCTTTCGTGGATTAATATTGTCTCATATCTTATTAATCCGGTACTAATCATTTGGATTTTTATCATTTATATATCCAGGTAATCCAATTACAAATGCTAAAAGAGTAATTTCCTTTGTCACATAGTTAATTTTGTACAAGTACCCCATGTCATTTACAAAATAGTGATTCTATGGGTCATAATTGTCCAAAATTTTGTGCCTTGGAGAAATTCATAAGATCATCTACAAAATAAAGATTAGTGAGACGGTCCTTCAAACATCGCCAATGAAACCTGAAGCTACACTCTAGAACCATCTTTTGAAGTAAACATGAAAGAACCTCCATAGCCAAAATAAAAAAATAAAGAGACATATGATCACCATGCCGCAACCCACGACTGCAAGGGACAAACAAATTCAACTCCCCATTAATAGAAACAGAGAATATAGTAGAGGTCATACACTCTCGAATCCAGCCAACCATCCTCTCTGAAAACCCAATGGTCCTCAACACCTCAACCATGAAATCCCAACGGACTGTAGCACAGGCCTTCATCAAATCAATACTAAGAGCACATCTCGACACCCCACCACTCTTATGATAATTTCTCATCAACTCCTAGCATAACAAAATTTTATCACTAATACGCTGACCCGCAATAAAAGTAGAGCTAACCATATAAGGAAGAACCATTTTAATCCAATCAACAATAATCGTGGCAATACACTTCAAAATAGTATTGCAACACGAAATGGGCTAAAAATCCTTAACTTGCGAAGGATTAGGAGCCTTCAGAATTAGCGCAATAGTAATAGCATTCACTTGCTTCCAAAGCTACATTGAACAAAAGAAAGACCGAATAGCAAGAAGGACATCATCACCCATGACATTCCAAGCCTTTTTAAAGAAACTCGAATTAAAATCATCCAGCTTCGGGGCCTTATTATCCTTCAAGGAAAACATTGCCGCCTTAATCTCCTCATCTAAAACCTCTCGGTTAAGAACATCTCTATGTTCATCGAAAACAAACTGAGCAATAACTGAATGAAGGAGATCCATATAACTACCATGCAGACTCAGTACCAAATTAGGATCCTCCAACGAGTCTTATCCTCCTTATAAATGGAAATAATCTTACTACGCCGATGATGATGCTTCATAGCTTGAAAGAAAAACTTCGTATTCTGATCACCAAGATTAAGCCATTGAACCCGAGACTTCTGACTAAACAAACTCTCATCAGCTCTACTCAAGTTGCCATACAGCAAAGACAATCTCACCTCCTCACACAATAATAAAGGATCACTATGAGACTCCTATAAATTACATTATACTGATGGGATTCTCTAAGTCCCGAGGATCGATTAAAGCGATGAAACATACATGCGAATACTCGAAGAAGTTGTAGAATACTTACATCGAATTGTTGAGGCGATGCGTCGAAGAACAAAACTAAAAGCTCCAATCCTCAAAGGCTCGGCAGTGGGCTGTTTTGATCCTCTTCAAATTCGGTAATGGTGATTCCTCCAAGCTCCAAGTTTTGTGTGATTCCATGCTCACAAGTGCGGTTTCCCTATCACATTCGCAATACTCTAGAAGTGTGCTAGCACTCTTGATTTTGCAACAAAATCATCTTGCTTCTCCTTGCCATTCTCGGCAAACCAGAAAATAGAAGAAGAAGAGGCCCTATGCCGAGAGAGATGGAAGAAGAAAGAGAAGAGAGAAGGTTTTTTAGGTTGGTGGTAAAATGTGTATCTAATACACCTTTTTTTTTAATTTCAAAAATTCATTTACCATTTTCCTGTTCCAAAAAGTCAAATGGCTTTAAAGCCACAACCACTCCCATCAATCAATCATGTGACAAGTTGTCACATCACTCAAAGTGACATGTGATTTGACGCTTGATGTGACTAATGATTTGACGCTTGATGTGACTTGTGGGCCCCACTTAAACTCGCAATGTGAGTGCGTCCGCAAACACTCCTGGGCCCGTGTTCGCTAATTCCAATTTAACAAATTTTCCGTTGCGACGAAATTAAATCTAATTTAATTAAATAACTTTGCCTAGCAAAATTACTATTCACGTCGCTAACGAATTAATTCTAAATTAACTCGTTCGCCCAAATTAAATCTAATTTTAATTCTGCGTCGAAATCCAATTTCGTATAATATATCGAATATATTATTTAATCGATTAATTCCAAATTAATCGTTCTCTCTCTTTAAATGATATTTTATCTCAGATAAAATATCTCCGTAATTAATCCCAGATTAATTTTCTCTCTCATCTAATTAATCCCAGATTAATAAAGTGTGAGTCATACGTCATTGGTGAATCTTCGGGAAGTGACCCATGAGATTCTCGGATATGTTGGCAGTAAATTCGATCGTCGGACTATCCGAACACGTAAGTACCTAGTACTACGTTTATACCGATTTACAAGACAAGGTTGGCTTCTAGCAAAGCGCCATGACTAATGATTTTACAAGACAACATAGTATACGTAGTATTGTGTATCTCGATCCAATATCGGATGTCACGTGCAAGGTCTGCGGTTGGAAATGTGTCTGCCCCGCACGAAGCACATATCAGATCTCTGGTAACAAGTCTCTATAATCGGATAAACATGACCTAGTCATAATATCCCGATAGCTGCAGCATATAAGAGAACGAGTTCCGTATCCTACGTGATCATCATCTCCACTATTACTGGAGTGATACTTCCATCTTGACTTCACACCCAACACACTACGATTCTCAATATACCAAGCAGAGGCGTACACAGAACCTGTTAAAGCCCTGGACGACCTAAAACCAAAGTATATTGATTGTCGCAAGTATTAGCGGTGCAAGTCTCAGGTTAAGACCAAATACACCTACCCTGATTCGGACTTCCATAGACACATAGTAATACTACCAATGGAATTCTGAGGGGTCTATCCAGAGCGAAGCTGTTTTCCGTACCATCGGTAAAACACAACCTCATATTACACTTGCATGAGTATCATATACCCAAATATATGAGAACTATGTCGTTATGCCCTCACAACGCGCACAAGTGTAATACTAGTCTATTCCGCATTATCGATGTCCAATCTCGATAATACTACGACTAGGGATATTTAATGATTAAACCTTCATGGATTGATACTGTCTCATATCATCTCAATCCAGGAACTAATCATATGGACCTTTCATCATTTATGCATCTTGGTGATCTAATCTCAAATGATAAAAGAGCAATTTCCTTTGTCACATAGTTAATTTGTACAACAACACCATGATCTGTACAAATAGTGACGCTATGGGTCAAAACTGTCCAATAATCTCCCACTTGGCCTATAGCCAGTCACTCGAGTGTCCTACACATGAACTATGTACGGTTCGCTCAAATTACTGAGAAAAGACTTTCGTCAGTGGATTTGCATGACTATCATCTAATGCGATTTATTCGATCATCTCATCGCCACGATGTATGATTCGAACGAATCAGATGAATATCGAAGTATATATCTGGATCGTTGATGAGACCATTAATTCTTTAGCCTGCGTTGTAGCCTAGCTCAGCTGCTAACAGAACTATATCTAATCTAATTAGATTTATTATCGACCCAAATAGCTTCTATTACTGCCTCAGCTGTAGTAATAACCCGTTTTTGTTGTTTATGCGGTAACAGTATCTTGCTTGGAAGATTTCCAGCTCACTGTTCCGTTATTCAAACTTTATAGTACCGTTGTTACGACTTTTAGTCGTTTTTATCGGTTAGGAAACTTCCAACAGTGAACCCAGTCACTTCAAGTTCTCATTCTCCATAGTTTAAGACAACATCCTTAGATCTCTAAGAAACTAAAGCATGTTCTTACCATCAATCCAATGACTATCACTTGGATTGGCCTGATTGTGACTCCATATGCTCAAAGCGTATGAGACACCAGGTCGCGTACATTTATTAATGTAAGATTTCTTGGAGAGTGTTAACAACTTTAAATATGTCCCAATAGATCTTTATTCCTAGAATAAAGGTTGTTTCTCCCAAGAATTCTACGGAGAATTTACTCGAAAGCCAAGCTTTCACCGATTATATTTATGTGAATATCATTTCCAAGAAATGATATATTATCATTACTTAAGACATTCACAGTCAGTGCGCTCCCACTAATCTCCTTATATACACAAGAATCATTTTCGTTTTGAATTAAATCATACACCATTATGATTACATCAAACACGATAATTCCAAGAACCCAATGCTTGCTTCAATCCATACATGGATCGAATAACCTGCAAACCTTATCATGTCCAACAAAATTCGGTTTCTCAGTTCGGACACACCGTCAAATTGACGTGTTCCGGGAGGAGTCCTTATTGAAAGAATACTATACTCTTTCAAGTATATGAGAAACTTATTGCTTAAGTATTTTCATCATGGTCTAACCGTGATGGTTTAATACTTTAGCCGATCTGTTTGTCTATTTCGTGTCGAAACTTTAACAGTTTCCGATTTGTGTTTTAAAAAGAACACATAACCATAACACGATGCCACATCCGTAAAGGTCACAAAATATTCATATCCACCTCTAGCCTAGCTAGACATGGGCCCACTTGCTTCACTGTGAACTAGGGCTAACAGATCGGTGGCATTTTGCACTTTCACCAAATAAAGGTGTTTTAGGCACTTTGCCCAATAAACTAGATTCGTAGACATTATTTGAATAGTATCAAATTTGTCCTAGTACCAACTCTTCGAAAGTGTGGATATACGAGTCTTGTTTAATTGTGTCCCAGACAACAATGCCACTAATGAGTTTCATCTGATCAAATCAGTTTGAGCTATTTGTTTGTCATATTATATGTCTGAGTGTAGGCATTGCATTTTTGCATGTGAAACCCGATGATGAGTCTCAGTTGGAGGCACTACCTTTTAAGTCGCGGGAGTCGCGGGAAACGGACATCGGAAGGGAGGAGTCAAGAATAGACTCATATTCGGATTAAGTTCGCTGGTTTAGCTTCGGGTTACTTGTTGGTTTTCCGTTTTAAAAATTATTTCCGGCCCAAAACACTCACAAATCACCTAACCTCGGCCCAAAATCCCCTCAAACCCCTTGGCCTTGACCCAAAACCCCGCAAGCCCACACACCTTGTCCACACAAACCAAACCCACCAACCAAGGCCCACACGCCCCAACCAAGGCCCACACGCCCATTCACCCTAATACACACCCAAATTAAATCAAATATTAAGTTAAATATTAATTAAATAATGTAATTAAATAAAATAATAATTAAATCATTTATCAAATTAAATAAAACATAAAATAAAATCATGCCTAATTTAAACAAATCAAATATGTTATATACCTAAATTAAAAAGATGATATACCTAATTAAAATCAATCATAACAAATAAAAAATATTGACTTCCTAATCTAACAAATTAAATGCCTAATCCTAACCAATCAAATATGTTGTATTCCTAATCTAACCAAGACATGTCCCCCAATCAAATCCATTGCTTTCCTTGTCTAACACTAAATAATATCCTAATTGAATGCACCAAATCCCTTCCTTTTGAGACAAGGTGAAGCCCTAGCCCTTCTCTATATAAACCACACTTTTCCAAGGCATTCCCTCCTCCTAGTTCACGCCCATCAAAAGAAATAAAGAAGCAAAGAATTTCCAACCCCCTCTCCAAGCTCTCCATTCACGCCAATCACAAGAATAAGTAAGAAAAAATATTCTTTTCATCTCATCCACTCCATAGCCGAACACATTACCCTCCTCAACCCCTCCATAACCGAAAATAACAAGCCTTTATATCCTCCTAAAGCCACCGAAACACAACCTTGCAACTGCCTCCACAAAACTACACCAAATTGACCGAAAAAAACACAGCAACAGCCCCTGCAAAACACAGCCTAAAATAGTCCCCGAAGCAACCCAAAACAGTCCCTAAATTACCCCAAAACAGTCCAGAAAAACTACATCTTTACCACCTAGAACCGAGACCATAAACAACAGCGAAACGGAGTGAAAGCAACAACCCGAATAGCGAAACAGCGAGGAAAAATGTTGGATTAGTGAACCAAAAAAGTTGCGGAGTATCAACCCTTCCGACGGCCGTGTAACTCCCTTTCGTGAGACGACAAAAGAGGTTAGACCTGATGGCACCGTTTTACTTATTATCCTTCATTTATTTTATTTATTTTAGAAATATTATCGCATGAGAGTCGTTTGAGGCATGATGTAATTGTTGGACGAGCGGAATATATGTTCCCTTTTGTGGTATATAGGATGGAAACCCGGATGTAAATTCTGTAGCCGAATCCGAATGGATGGTAGTGCAGTTTGTACTCGGGATACAACGCCACATACCACTTAAGAGACACGTATTTCGTCTCATCCAAACTTGTGTTTGAGCATGTTGTAGTTCGTAGGTTATTTATTTATTAATTAAAGCATGATTTAGCTTAGTTTATTATTTAAGCATGATTTAGTCGATAGGAATTTCTTTATTTATGCATGATTAGGTTGTTTTCATATTAGGGATTTAATGTCTATTTATGCTAAAATTCTTATTTATTTTCCGCACTAGATAATTGAGCATGCTTGTGTGATGATTGCATGTTATTGCGTGTTGCCGTTATGACAACTTATTTTGAAGTATGCGAATTTAGATATAGGTTTTATTATTAGTATGCATGTGGACTTAGGCGTAGGGTACCTTGAGCATACATGTTGAGTAGACTCGGTAGTTTATTGCACAAATCATATCATCACAAGTGACATAAGTAGGGACCATTCCGAACCCAACGGTTTGAGGTCTTCCCTTGCGAGGGGTGAGTGCGGCCTTAAATCTTTGTCCCGGTTCACACCGGGTGGCGACTCCATGTTATTACGTACTCCCAACTAGGCCGCGAGCCTGGAACAGCATCGTCAAGTTCCGTGTCCTACAGTCTGGCGACTCCACTGGGGATAGAGAATCGCCCCGAAATAATATCTTGTATTGTTTGGATTTGTGCTTTAATTAACCGTGTCTACAATGGGTGGAAGGGGTTTAGTTAAAGGCATTGTCAGCGAGAGCCTTTGTCCGCACTCTCGTAAACCCACATGTGAACCTTAGTCATAGAACTAGTATAATTTTTTTTTTATGTTGATGTTTTGGACCGTCGTCATTTGGATCCAATGGACCTTTTGTCAAAAGATGTGAACTTGTTGGGCCATTTAAACTGGGACGAGTATGTGCTTTCTGGCAATTGGGCCAAAAGCTTCTGAAATGCCAATGGGCCGACTTATATATTCCATACATCGCACGCATCGCATGCATTTCATGCATACACGCATCATGTTAACCCTTGTGTCTTAAAAACTATCAAGATATATGTTGGGTTAGAGAAGAAAAAAAAAGATTTTTCAAGAAGAGTTTAGCAAACCTGGATGTCGGGAAAACGAAATCGAGAAACAGAAAACTTTACGGCAAAGATAGAAAGACCATTGGAGGGGCCTTCAAAAAAGAAAAAAAAAAAAAAAAAAAAGAAAAAAAAAAAAAAAGAAAAAAAAAAAAAAAAAAGGAAAAAAAAAAGAAGAGGAAAATTGGTTGTTTGTTGTAGTCCTTAATAGTTAGGCATAAGTCCAATGATGAAATTGTTTGCTTTAGGGTGAAACCTTAGAAACGATAAACTCCTGATGTGCTTTTATCTGATACTTTGAGTGATTGATCTATGTTAGACTCGCAAGCACTTGATTATGGTTCTTAGCAGTGAAAACCTGAGTAGTTAGCAAAGTGACTAGTTGAAGAAATTGTAGGTCGGTGAATGACAGTTTGCTTAGATGTCTATCTTAATTTGCTGATGTTATGATGTGTGGTATGGTTGAAAATGAAAGAAAAGTCTCTAAAGAAAAGAATTGAAGCACCTATAACCGATAAGCGTTAAGCTACCCATGGGCGAGTATTAGGACCACCATGAGGAGAAATGCTACCTTAAAGGGTAGGTGTGTTGAAAAAAAAAAGAAGAAAAAAAAAAGAAAAGAAAAAAAAAAGAAAGAGAAGTTCAAAATGAAAAGAAATAGACAAAAGGGAAAGAAAACCATACCACATTGAGCACAGAAAAGCAACTGCAGGCATAATCGAGACATCTAGGTTGGTTTCACCCATCAATCCCGATTTTTGAAACGAAATCATCGAGTTAGCTTACCTAAGGATTAAGCTATTAAATAACCTTTGCACACACACACTTTGAGTCTGGCTTAGATCATTTATTCAAGGACTTGGATTTGAGTTGCGTTGAATGTTTTGAAGGTTCTCTGGTTTCAATACTGAGCATTCATTGAGGGCAATAATATGTGTAACTATTGGGACTATTTCGTAGCATGTGATATAGTATGATATGGAAGGCCCCACCATGTGGTTCATCTTGACCAAGTACAAACAGCGGAGAGCAGAGAGGTAAACCATGACTGGGGGCGATCGGTCTCCCACATCGTGAATCAGGGACATAACAAGATATTGAGTCATGAAACCAGAGAGAAGACTGAGCAATCGCCTGGAGAAATGGTGGAAGACCTAACCTAACGGAATAGGAAATTCATTCATGCATGCATGCATACATGTAACATATTCTGCATTCTTTTTGTGTTTGTTTCGTTTTGTATTCACAGGTTTCAAAGAAGAAAAAGAGAAAGTGGCAAAGACAAGCCAACCAGAATCAGCAACATATGAGTAGTAGTTTTGGGGATGAGTCCCAGGGTCGAGGCCCATATCAGCATAGTTTTGGAATAAATCCGGGAAGGAATCCCAGGGTCGAGGTGCCCACTACATCATCAGTTTGAGGGCGAGGTCCCTATTTTCAGCGGTGTTGGGTCGAGGTGCCCAGGGTCGAGGTGCCCCCGTTGTCGGTTGTAGTTCCGGGATGCGTCCCAGGGTCGAGGTGCCCACTACATCATCATATTGAGGGCGAGGTCCCTATTGTTAGCGGTATTGGGTCGAGGTGCCCAGGGTCGAGGTGCCCCCGTTGTCAGTTGCAGTTATCGGGATGCGTCCCAGGATCGAGGTCCACTGCAGCACCAACTTAGCTCGAGGCAGCAGACGAACCATGTAAGTGAAAATGCATTGCATAACTTTGATAGGATTGTTCAAAGTCACACACTGCACAAGTCCCATCAAAGTGGGGGCGACTGTAGGCATTGCATTTTTGCATGTGAAACCCGATGATGAGTCTCAGTTGGAGGCACTACCTTTTAAGTCGCAGGAGCCGCGAGAAACGGACGTCGGAAGGGAGGAGTCAAGAATTGACTCATATTCGGATTAAGTTCGCTGGTTTAGCTTCGGGTTACTTGTTGGTGTTCCGTTTTAAAAATTATTCCCAGCCCAAAACACTCACAAATCACCTAACCTCGGCCCAAAATCCCCGCAAGCCCCTTGGCCTTGACCCAAAACCCCGCAAGCCCACACACCCTGTCCACACAAACCAAACCCACCAACCAAAGGCCTACACGCCCATTCACCCTAATACACACCCAAATTAAATCAAATATTAAGTTAAATATTAGTTAAATAATGTAATTAAATAAAATAATAATTAAATCATTTACCAAATTAAATAAAACATAAAATAAAATCATGCCTAATTTAAACAAATCAAATATGTTATATACCTAAATTAAAAAGATGATATACCTAATTAAAATCAATCATAACAAATAAAAAATATTGACTTCCTAATCTAACAAATTAAATGCCTAATCCTAACCAATCAAATATATTGTATTCCTAATCTAACCAAGACATGTCCCCCCATCAAATCCATTGCTTTCCTTGTCTAACACTAAATCATATCCTAATTGAATGCACCAAATCCCTTCCTTTTGAGACAAGGTGAAGCCCTAGCCCTTCTCTATATAAAAAACATTTTTCCAAGGCATTCCCTCCTCCTAGTTCACGCCCATCAAAAGAAATAAAGAAGCAAAGAATTTCCAACCCCCTCTCCAAGCTCTCCATTCACGCCAATCACAAGAATAAGTAACAAAAAATATTCTTTTCATCTCCTCCACTCCATAGCCGAACACATCACCCTCCTCAACCCCTCCATAACCGAAAATAACAAGCCTTTATATCCTCCTAAAGCCACCGAAACACAACCTTGCAACTGCCTCCACAAAACTACACCAAATTGACCGACAAAAACACAGCAACAGCCCATGCAAAACACAGCCTAAAATAGTCCCCGAAGCAACCCAAAACAGTCCATAAATTACCCAAAAACCGTCCCTAAATTACCCCAAAACAGTCCAGAAAAACTGCATCTTTACCACCTAGAACCGAGACCATAAACAACAACGAAACGGAGTGAAAGCAACAACCTGAACAGCGAAACAGCGAGGAAAAATGTTGGATTAGTGAACCAGAAAAGTTGCGGAGTATCAACCCTTCTGACGGCCGTGTAACTCCCTTTCGTGAGACGACAAAAGAGGTTAGACCTGATGGCACCCTTTTACTTATTATCCTTCGTTTATTTTATTTATTTTAGAAATATGATCGCATGAGAGTCGTTTGAGGCATGATGTAATTGTTGGACGAGCGGAATATGTGTTCCCTTTTGTGGTATATAGGATGGAAACCCGGACGTAAATTCCGTAGCCGAATCCGAATGGACGGTAGTGCGGTTTGTACTCGGGATACAACGCCACGTACCACTTAAGAGACACATATTTCGTCTCATCCAAACTTGTGTTTGAGTATGTTGTAGTTCGTAGGTTATTTATTTATTAATTAAAGCATGATTTAGCTTAGTTTATTATTTAAGCATGATTTAGTAGATAGGAATTTCTTTATTTATGCATGATTAGGTTGTTTTCATATTAGGGATTTAATGTCTATTTATGCTAAAATTCATATTTATTTTCCGCATTAGATAATTGAGCATGCTTGTGTGATGATTGCATGTTATTGCGTGTTTGTCATTATGACAACTTATTTTGAAGTATGCGAATTTAGATATAGGTTTTATTATTAGTATGCATGTAGACTTAGGCGTAGGCTACATTTGAGCATACATGTTGAGTAGACTCGGTTAGTTTATTGCACAAATCATATCATCACAAGTGACATAAGTAAGGGACAATTCCGAACCCAACGGTTTGAGGTCTTCCCTTGCGAGGGGTGAGTGCGGCCTTAAATCTTTGTCCCGGTTCACACCGGGTGGCGACTCCATGTTATTACGTACTCCCAACTAGGCCGCGAGCCTGGAACAGCGTCGTCAAGTTCTGTGTCCTACACTGAGAATGCTGTTATTCACATCTAATGTTATAAAATAAAACACTTTAGTGTTCTAGAATATAAATGTATATCTGCAATGGATTATACTCTGATATAGAGATAATGTTTCTAGTCAAACTAGTTACATTCTAACAGTTTCCTAATTTAACTACACACCCGAAGGGTAGTTCCTAAACTTAGGTCTCTACGGTTAAAACATCGATTTTCATCCTGTTTCTGATTCGCAGATTAATCTCAACTGAAGTCGGTATCCTGCTTTTCAGCAGATTCTACACACTAGTACATATTAATGTACCACATCCAGTATCTAAAATCCAATTTTAATACTAATTGTGAACATGTTTATGACAAACATATTTGAAGTCGAAGCCTTGCACCGTCTTCTATTCCTTCATGTCTACCTTGTCCATACGGCAGTCACGCTTCCGTGTCTCCGTTTGCCACAATTTAGGCAGACATTTTGGAATATGTCCTTTATCTTCCCAGAAGATTATAATGATTTTGCATTTGCCAATTTCGGTACCCCAGAAGCCTTTGGCCAAGCCTTGGCCTTCCGGACTATCGAAATAAGTTGCGCCTTGCGCTTATTGCCTATTGCAAAATTTGGCTTTGACTCATTGAGAATAGCCATTAACTCTCAAAGAGTTTACTATTGCAATCTAGTACTTCAAAGATCTAAAAATAGTTCTATGAAGATCCTTCAATTTCATTAACATACTTTAAGGATCTAATCCTTAGTTTTGATTAAGAAATTAAGGAGTCTTTTTGGCAAGTTTAATGGATTAATCACTAAAGTTATCATCACATGAATATTCCAAATATCATGTTCTACTATTTGCTGAACTCCGGGCTTAGGCCTAATATGTTATTTTATCAAATAAAGTAACTTATTATTTTTCAGGACTATCCTGAAATTTATTCTCAATTTGAAAATTAAACCATTTAAATACATTTTCCCTATGATTATGTTTTAAATGCTAATCTTTCAATTTATCTTGATTCTAATAGTCCAACTATTTAATCAACGATTTTAGGTACTATTTATTATAATGATTACTATAGTCTAACTATATAATCAACTATAATTTAATAGATTAAATTCAATTATATTGATTACTATAATCTAATTATAAAATCAACTATAATTAAATAAATCAAATATATTGATTACTATAATCCAATTATATAATCAACTATAAATGAAATAGTTTGAATACAGTCCAACTGTTTATTAAAACAACGTTAAATATTAGTCCAACTAATATATTATTTATTTGACGAAATATTTGATATGAGCGTGTATGGCAAGTTATTAAACGAATATTGTAAATTTAATACTTGCCTCCCACTATTTTTCGGCGAGCCTCTAACCCTCTGTGGAGTACTCGGGAAACCTTGTTTCCTAGTGGGCTAGGATCCCCGTTAAATAACACACAATCTTGACTTTGGCCAACAAATTGTATGATAATTAACTAGGTAGATCTCTAAGATCAATTGGATCCCATCCAATTACAAGATCAAGTAGGGGACATCCAAGTCCGAAACATATATCTTATATATGCCAATATATCTAATATATTGCCTAACCTTTTTCCTCTGAATCAACTAAGCCTTGGCTTTGGCACAACAAACTTAGTGATCCTAGTTAAGCGGAACTCATTGACCATGGAAAGCTTCGTAATCAATGTCGATGGACAAGAAGTGATCTTGACTTTGGCCAATAAATCACAACTTGGACAAGACACCAATATTGAACAAAGCCTTCATGATTCAAACACATCCTCGACGGACAAAGGTCTTGACTTTGGCCAACAAACCAATACCAGTCGTAGATCTTAAGTAAGAATCACTCAATGGAAGGAAAAACGCTTAATATTTTGTGAGGGTTTTTCGCGTGCAAATTGGCAACCAATTTATTATCTTTGTTAAGGTCTCATCATCATACACCCTTAAACATGCATTCTAAACACATAATAAGGCGCATATAAATAAATAATAATGATATACAGATGGATACTTTACACATTGATCCTAGATCAAATCTCTCTATTTCCTCTCTCCCGCTAGCACATGTATTACTTCTACCCGTTACATAACACTTCTAAAGAAACCTCATTTACATTGAGGGGAATAGGTGAGAAGAGAAATACAAAGAGTATGGAGGAATAGGCTAGACACGCATGTCCAATTAATAAATTCTAAATTTATTACAACAATTTCCAAAATTGCCCCACCCATCTAATATCCATCCGATATACATTATTCATGCATCACAACCATTTATTCACATAAGCATGTTATCAATCAATCTAATCCAATTAATTAATCTGATAATTAATGACCATCCAATGTTCAAACAACGATTTGATTTTGCGCGAGTCAAACTCGTTTTGCGAATAAGTACTCAAAGTACAAATTCTTGAATTATATTAAACTACAAAATTAAATCCAATTCAATTTGTATTTAATACTAATCCACTATTTAATTCCAAATTATATATTTACACTTTATTAACGAACCTAAATTCCAAATTTAATCGTTACGGGTCTCAAAGCCCGATTAACATCCAATGTTAATTTAATTAAAGTCCAATTGGCTTTTAATTAATTTCTTAAGGCATGGACTTTTGGTCAACTTGGGTCAAACCCAAAGACTAAAGCCCATTTAAAGGAATCACCCTTATATGCCTAGAAACCAATTTAAAATTAAAGGTCCATTAGTCATAATTAGACTTTATGGATATGGTTTTGGGCCCAATTGGATCCAACCAATTTAGCCTAAACCCATCTTGGTACAACCAAGCCTATTAAAGCCCAATAACAACTTTTCAAGCCCAAATCCAATTTAAGCCCAACATAATTAAATTCTAAAATTCCAAATTCATAATTTAATTACTCAAAGTGTAAACCATAATTAATCAACCAAATCAATATTTCCAAAACACCAATTAGCCTAATTAATTATGTTTATCAACATTAAAACATGTCCAACACATTTTAATAAAAATCAAACACATATACCATGCTATATTGTCTCGACAATTAGGGATTTATATGTCAAATTTTAAATCCAATCCAATTGAATCCAATTCAACATTAAATCAACATTCCCAATTGATTTCAAGTCATCCAATGAATCAAAATAAAAAATTCCAAGACATTAGGGCAAGCTTCATATTCGGCCAAGCCAATATTTTTGGGCAAAATTGTTCCAAACAATATTTCATGAAATTGATCCAATCAAACTTCAATTAAACATCATTTAAGCATACTCAATCAATTAATTTAACCAAATCATGCTCAAAATCAATTTACCCAATTTTAACCCTGAATTCAAGTTTCATGCTTTTAACCTCGCTTTGATACCATTGTTGATACCATCTTCAAATTCGGCAATGGGGATTCCTCCAAGCTCCAAGCTTTGTGTGATTCCATGCTCACAAGTGCGGTTTCCCTATCACCTTCGCAAGACTCTAGAAGTGTGCTAGCACTCTTGATTTTGCAAAAAAATCATCTTGCTTCTCCTTGCCATTCTCGGCAAACCAGAAAACAGAAGAAGAAGAGGCTCTAGTCTGAGAGAGATAGAAGAAGAAAGAGAAGAGAGAAGGTTTTTTAGGTTGGTGGTAAAATGTGTATCTAATACACTTTTTTTTTTGAATTTCAAAAATTCATTTACCATTTTCCTTTTCCAAAAAGTAAAATGGCTTTAAAGCCACAACCACTCCCATCAATCAATCAATCAAGTGACAAGTTGTCACATCACTCAAAGTGACATGTGATTTGACGCTTGATGTGTCTAATGATTTGACGCTTGATGTGACTTGTAGGCCGCACTTAAAATCGCAATGCGAGTGCGTCCGCAAGCATCTCCGGGTCCGTGTGCGCTAATTCTAAATTAATGAATTTTTCGTTGCGACGAAATTAAATCTAATTTATTTAAATAACTTTGCCTAGAAAAATTACTATTCACGTCGCTAACGAATTAATTCTAAATTAACTCGTTCGCCCGAATTAAAATCTAATTTTAATTCCGCGTCGAAATCCAATTTCATATAATATATCGAATATATTATTTAATCGATTAATTCCAAATTAATCGTTCTCTCTCTTTAAATGATATTTTATCCCAGATAAAATATCTCCATAATTAATCCCAGATTAATTTTCTCTCTCATCTAATTAATCCGAGATTAATAAAGTGTGAGTCATACGTCATCGGTGAATCTTCGAGAAGCGACCCATGAGATCCCCAGATTTGTTGGCAGTAAATCCGGTCGTCGGACTATCCGAACACGTAAGTACCTAGTACTACGTTTATACCGATTTACAAGACAAGGTTTGCTTCTAGCAAAGCGCCATGCCTACCCAATTCTCCAGAAATATCCTTACAGGAATATATGATCTATATAAGGCGTAGTATACGTAGTATTGCGTATCTCGATCCAATATCGGATGTCACGTGCAAGGCCTGGGGCTGGAAATGTGTCTGCCCCGTACGAAGCACATATCAGATCTCTGGTAACTAGTCTCTATAATCGGATAAACATGACCTAGTCATAATATCCCGATAGCTGCAGCATATAAGAGAACGAGTTCCGTATCCTATGTGATCATCATCTCCACTATTACTGGAGTGATACTTCCATCTCGACATCACACCCAACACACTACGATTCTCAATATACCAAGCAGAGGCGTACACAGAACCTGTTAAAGCCCTGGACGACCTAAAATCAAAGTATATTGATTATCGCAAGTATTAGCGGTGCAAGTCTCAGGTTAAGACCAAATACACCTACCCTGATTCGGACTTCCATAGACACATAGTAAATCTACCAATGGAATTCCGAGGGGTCTATCCAGAGTGAAGCTGTTTTCCCTACCAACGGTAAAACACAACCTCCTATTACACTTGCATGAGTATCATATACCCAAATATATGAGAACTATGCCGTTATGCCCTCACAACGAGCACAAGTGTAATACTAGTCTATTCCGCATTATCGATGTCCAATCTCGATAATACTACGACTAGGGATATTTAATGATTAAACCTTCGTGGATTGATACTGTCTCATATCATCTCAATCCATGAACTAATCATATGGACCTTTCATCATTTATACATCTTGGTGATCTACTCACAAATGATAAAAGAGCAATTTCCTTTGTCACATAGTTAATTTGTACAACAACACCATGATCTGTACAAATAGTGACGTTATGGGTCATAACTGTCCAACATGTACCTCTTCCAACTCTCTTATAACCCATTTAGCCCTACCATTAAGATTTGAAAAATGCTCATGATTAAGCTTCTGTAACTCCACTTTCACATTTCGAAACACAAACAAAACATAGGAGTGCCCCGAACTTTAATATCCCAAGCTCTAGCCATAGCTGAAAGGAAATCAGGATGATCGGCCCAATCATAAAATGAAATTTTAGTTTAGTCTTATGTTCAATGTCACACAATCTCATTTAAGGATTTCATTGCAGAACAAAAAAAACATGTAGGGTATATGCAACAATAATTGGAACTTGATCTTAATGAATTTAGTTTAAGTTAGTTAACATAGAAATATAGTTAATTGGCTTATTCGAAATATATGCACTTGACTATCGAAAGAGACTTGTGGATATTTTCATGTTCTTGGTTAATAAATTAATTATTACACAAGCATAGGAATCTTAAATCATCTTTCTCATAATACTGGGTGGATTCACAACCTTGAATCTTCGTCTCTCATTGGTTGCAATTTGACGTTTTCAATTTTCTTTATTTTTCTCTTTAGTGTAAGTTGAAGATTCAATAAAAACTATAATTAAATTTCATTTAGATAATCGTAGGAAAGTAGTGTTAATAATTAGTAAAGTAGATAATAAATCCCCGTGGGTACGACATCCGACTTCCTACCACTATATTAATTGTGCGATACGTGCACTTATATGCAACAGTAAAATCGCGATCCAGTTGAAAATTTTTCTTAAAAAATGATAAAAATATTAATATGCGACTCTTGATTTCTTTGGGAAATTGGTTTCCCTTTTTTTATAGTGAGTTCCAATTGTAGGTTAAGTTTTATAACTTGAAGAAAATTGGCATTAACATATATATCGAGTTTGAGTTTGACAAATTTTAGGGAGATAATTGTTAAGATATATGTATTGGGGTACAAGCCCAAATAACGGTTAAGGCCGGTAATATTAAATTAGAATCATACCCACCAGTTATGGTCACTATTATTAACAATTATCAACATTCAGATTCATCTCCAAATGCTTCTGG
This sequence comes from Zanthoxylum bungeanum, assembly GCA_019454045.1. Classification (NCBI taxonomy): domain Eukaryota; kingdom Viridiplantae; phylum Streptophyta; class Magnoliopsida; order Sapindales; family Rutaceae; genus Zanthoxylum; species Zanthoxylum bungeanum. The sequence continues at coordinate 31,027 of SKCR01030608.1, forward strand.
TGTATTCATTTCGTTTTCTATTTTATGCAAATCATAATCCTACCCATTCAACTAACTCCTCATGGAGATAGATACTCACTTTCACTTGATAGCCAATGTTCAACAACAGATTATCAATAGGATATTAATAATCTATTTTATTTGTGCTTCCCTCCTTAAAAGGTGGAGGTTAAATATATACAATATATTTTATTAATCTCTACGTTCAATAAACAATTACACATTAAATTTGGTGAACAAATTATAAATAGTGTAGATCTAATGTATGTAATGCGGAATCGTAAAAAAAAAAAAAAAACAATTATTAAGAATAATAAAGAAAAACTCATAAAAATTGAATTTGTGCCCACTACATTATTTTTTTAGGTTTGATACGTTTTAATTATAATTCTTGAAATAACTATAAGTATTATTTATATATTGATCAACAGTTGCATAATAGGACAACATATGTTAAATAAAGAGATGTATAATCAATAATGTCCCATAATTTCTCGAGTCTCACAATTTTTTTAAGAGCTTCTAAGACCAAGTAAAAAATAAGATTTTATTTATTGATGATTACTGTTGAAATGTTATCCAAATTAACTCGTGCATTGCATGAGATCCTTACTAATTATTATAATAGTTGTAGTAGAAGAAATTTAATAATACTACTATAACATTTTTTTTGTAACTTATTAACAATCATTCCGATTATAAGACCAAGTAAACATATCAATGATAATAATTTTTTATTCAGATTCAGATTCAGATTCCTTTAAATCAATTAGTAAACAACTTATTTTGATTCTCATTCCCATTCAGATTCCGTCTATTCCGATTTCAATCCATTCCGATTACTAATTAATAAACGCACAATCAAGCCATAAGATTGTCCATCCCCAAGAATAAAATCTCAGAGAAATAATCAATAAATTATATTAGATAATTAGAACACACAAGGAAATTGCTTTTTAATAATAAAATACCGGTACTTTGTGATTACATTTTGTCATTTTTGATTTTCCCTTTATTCAAATATCAACGCTTATCAATTTTTATATGAAAAATCAGATTTATTATTAAGAATGGTAACAGATCGGGCCGGATCCAAGCTTTTTATGCCCGGCTCGGGCCTTGATTGTGTAGGGCTGGGTCGGATTTTTAAAAAATATTTTTTTTGAAGTAATTAATAACTTCTTGAAAAACACTTTAGTTTATTACTAAAATAATTATTTTTTTTTTGAATTTTTTAACACATAAAAATTAAAAAAATTAATGTTTTTAGTGTTTTTTGGATTGGATCTTAAAGGTTTAGTTATATATTTATGTATTTAGATTTAAAAATTAATTTATATAATTTAAAAAAAAATAATTTTTTTACTAATGAATGTAGGAAATTCTCTAATATTTATAATTGTAGGAAAGACATGTCATTTAAGAAGTATCTTATGAGAAAAACACAAGTTGAATGGACATGTCTTCTAAAGATGAAAGAATACAACTCTAGAGTTTATAGGGCATTATGAAGGGGTATAATATTTGGAAGGATTATGGCAAGTCGAAGGAAAATCTAGAGAGCAAGTTGAGAAGTCATCGAGGGGAATGAGCTTGAAGCCTATAAATTAAGAATTATCACTGTGGAAACCCATCCTATATGACTGGAGATCCCAAGAACTAGGTTCAAATGGGACAACTGAAACTTTGTGCAATTCAAAACAAGCATTATAGAGTTCTATATTCTTTCTCATTCCTATAACGACACAAAATGCCGTCTGTTAAGGTTAGGATAAGAGAAGACTTTTAATGATCACTATATTAGGAGAAGAGTCCTAATGGGGGTAAGGATATATTACATTTTATAGTAGATCACCTATTTCAAGTAAGAAGTGAGGTCGCTTCCATGAGAATTTTAAAGGCTGGATTCCTTAAAGTATTTAATGAAGCCAAGATCAATATTCATGGCCGAATTAAACACAACCGTAGAACGAGAAATGGTCAAAGTGAAGCTTTGTGATGACTATTGTCTTGGTTTACACTAACGGCGGAACAATTCAAGACTATGGGTCACTGGTTTGCCAAGTAAATCCGATTGTCATTCACTAGGAAAGGTTCAAGGCGAAAGTTACATATTCCGATGCAGTTTTATTTTAAGGAAGCTCTCATACATGTCTGCATTAATTTTTAGAGAATTGTGGGAGATTGTAGGAAATTCTCTAATATTTATAATTGTAGGAAAGACATGTCCCTTAAGAAGTGCCTTATAAGTAAAACACAAGTTGAATGGACACGTTCTCTAAATATGAAAGAATACAACTCCAGAGTTTATAAGGCATTATGAAAGGGGATAACTTTTGGAAGGATTACATCCTAAACCAAAGGGTGTCCACAAAGACACCCATCCATGCCTATAAAAATGGAGCCTTTGGGTTAATTTATAATTCGTTTAATTAATCACATACTTACACACTTAAGTTTAGATTTGAGAGTTTCCACCATTATTCCAAGTTCAAGTGCTTGAAGAAAGGAGTGCCCCTTTTATAATAAGCAACCAATCTATCCTGGAGAACATTGCCACAAGAAATCTATAGTACGCCGATGTGAGGCTAATAAGTTCTTAATGATAGAAGCATCTCGACTTGGTTCTAATTTCTTCATCTTCCTAAATAATTTATAGGTTTTTCTTAAGTCTTTATATTTATGTTTCATTGAATGCGTGGTAGTAAAAATTTGATTGAATTATACATGTTAAAAATGATTAATAACACATCCGTCTAATAATGACGTCTTCATAGAAATGGGAATGCCTCCTGCTTCAAATAATAATAATAATAATAATAATAATAATAATAATAATAATTTGTTAAAAACATTTAATACACTACTACTGAATTTAATTTCTCATAAAATATTTATAGTTTATTGGACAACTGCATTGTAAAAAATGACTATTGCTCATCATGATAAATACATGATGCTAAAAGTTTTCCTTTGTTGACAGATTAAAAAAGATTTCGAAAACCTGTCAACAATCCAATAAAATATATATAAAATTAGTTGTGATCAGAATATATATGGTATTTAATTTAATTTAATTTAATGAATTTGCTCCATTATTTGACTCATATAATATTTAAGTTGGCAACTTTATCGTTGGGGCCCATGGCCAACAATTGGAATGAAAAATAGCCTTGTCACATAATGCATAACATGACAAAATAGAATTTCATACATCTCCCCAACGTCCAAACTCAAATTTGTGTCACCTTTTTTTGAAGATATGCCCTCTTAAGATTTCCCATGCCATTTATTTTTATCCATATTATTAATTAATTAATTAATTATTGTTTAACTTATGCTCTATTTGGTATTTCGAAAAAAAAAAAGAAGGAATGATGAATAAATATGTGATTAATAAAAAGTATTATATAAAAATACGTTAGTTAAATGATATTAATTTTGCCCATTATATTATAATGTGTTGTGATGAAACACACACAATAGAGGAGATTTGAGAGAAAATTCTTCTTTATTATCACACAAATAAAGAATTACAAAGCTTACAACCCTAAGCTTTACAAAAAAACTTTCAACCCTCTTTACTCTCCATTCTTACAAATTTGGGATATTGAGATGATTTTACAATGAGTTTAGGCTCCAATTTATAGTGCTCAAGACGTGTGAACAGTGCCACACGTCTTGGACACGTTTTGCCAGCTTACCATTTTCAACTTTGGTGCCAACTTGCATCCGGCATGCAAGCTCATGCACATCACTTTCAAACTTTCGGCGCCTGTTGTTTGTATGCACTGCATGCTGGCAATCAACAAATCTCCCCCTCGGTGAAGATTTTCCAAAATCTGAGCCGACCATCAATCATCCAAACCGGATCCTCAAAGGATCCTCCCCTGGCTGCATCTGTATGACTGCCTACGTACCCTGAGTTGGGATCAAGCCAATCGTAGTTCTCTGTATCTCCCTTCTCTGACTATGTGGAGAGTTTTGTCATCCCGGCTATGGCACGACAGATTTCAAGCTTCTCCTTTGGTAAAACCTTAGTGAACATATCGGCACTGTTGTCATCAGTGTGAATTTTCCTGAGTTCTAACAGCTTTGAGCTCAGGACGTCTGTAGGACACAGAAATCGGCGACGCTGTTCCAGGCTTGCGGCCTAGTCGGGAGTACGGAATAGCTCACGGAGGAACTAAACCGGAGAAATAACATGGAGTCACCACCTGGTGCGAACAGGGAAAATGTGATTTAAGGCCGCACTCACCCCTCGCAAGGGAAGACCTCAAACCGTTGGGTTCAAAATGGTCCCTTACTTATGCCACTTGTAAATATATGATTTGTGCAATTAACTAACCGAATCTACTCAACATGTATTCAAAGATAGCCTACGCCCAAGTTTGCATGCAAAAGAATAATAATAAAACCTATATCTAAGTTCGCAAGCTTTAAAGTAAGTTGTCATAACGGTAAACACACAGTAACATACAATCATCACACAAGCATGCTCAATTATCTAATGCGGAAAATAAATAAGAATCTAAGCATAAATATAAATTAAATCCATAATACAACATAAAACTACCTAATCATGCATAAAGAAAGAAAATTATATCTACTAAATCATGCTTAAGATAAATAACATGCTAACGACCTAATCATGCTCAAATACATGATTAGATGAAACGAAATACATGTCTCTTAAGTGGTACGTGGCGTTGTATCCCGAGTACAAACCGCACTACCGTCCATTCGGATTCGGCTACGGAATTTACGTCTGGGTTTCCATCCTATATACCACAAAAGGGAACACATATTTCGCTCATCCAACAATCACATCATGCCTCAAACGACTCTCATGCGATAATATTTTTAAAATAAACAAAATAAACGAAAGATAATAAATAAAATGGTGCCCTCAGGTCTAACCACTTTTTTCGTCTCACGAAAGGGTGTTACACGGCCGTCGGAAGGGTCGATACTCCGCAACTTTTCTAGTTCACTAATCCAACGTTTTTCCTCGCTGTTTTGCTATTTGGGCTGCTGTTTTCACTCCGTTTCGCTGCTATTTTTGTTGTATTTTTTGGTCACTGTTTTAGGGTAATTAGGGGACTGTTTTGCTGTTTATTTGGACTGGTTTGGGCTGCGGCTTTTTGGACAGTTTTGGGGAAGCTTTTGGGACTATTTTTAGTGCAGTTTTAGGGTTGTTTGGGGGTTAATGTGCGGCTGAACTGGGCTGGCAGTGAGTGTTAATGTGCGAAAGCTTGTGTAGTTGGCGAGAGGGCTGCGAGTGGTGTATAGGCGTGAGGGCTGAGTAGTTGGCGAGAAGGGCTTGTGCTTGTGGCAGGCGTGAATTAATGTGTGTGAGGTCTGGTAGCGTAAACTTGTGGCAGGTGTGGTGTGCTTACGTGAAGGCCAGGTGTGAAGGCAGGTGTGGTGTGCATACGTGAAGGCCAGGTGTGAAGGTGGAGGCAATTAGCGTGAGGGTAGGTCGTGTGCTTTGGAGGCAGCGTGAAGGGCAATAGGGCTGAGGGCAGTATGCGTGAAGGCTCAAGTGCGTGAGGGCTTTGTGCCGGCTATGAGTGGGAGTCGAGGGTTATTTTCTTTTGTGTTTTTCGTGAGAATGAGCCCGTGTTGAATGTGTGGGTTAAGGGTTCTTTTTATAGGCCAAGGGATGAGGTTTACCTTGTTGGAGAAGGAATATGATTTGTGTATTAATTGGGAGATATTTTTAATTATTATGTGATAGGGAAAATCTTTAATTAGTGGAATTGATTTGATTTGTTCTTTTTAATTAAGGATATGATTTATTTAAATTGTTAGATGATTTAATTAAATTAGGAATGTGATTTATTTTAATTAGGAATGTTATTTATGGAATTTAATTTGAATCTTTTAAATTTAGGAAATGGATTTAATTTGTGACATGTGTTTTAAATATTTTAATTATTTTGGATTGGGTTTGGTGTGTTTTAAAACAGAGGTCCAACAAGCGAACCCGAAGCTTAAACAAGCGAATTAAATCCAAAAAAATGTCAATATCTGACTCTTCCCTTCCAACGTCCGTTTCCCGCGGCTTTCACAATCTAAAGAGGTAGTGTCTCCATACGAGACTCATCATCGGGACTTATATGCAAAAATGCAGTGCCTACAGTCGCCCCCACTTTGATGGGACTTGTGCAGTGTGTGACAATGACAATCCTATCAAAGTACGTGCAATGTATTTTTACTTACATGGCTCGCCAGCTGCCACTTGACTTGCCTGTTGCTTTGAATTGAGTTGATGAGAGGTGGTCCATTCTCGAACCGAGTTGATAAAGTGGTTCTCGACCCTGGGATTCATTCCTAAAACTGCTGGTGAAGTGGGCCTCGACCCTGTGACTTGGCCCTGAGATTCATTCCCTGGATTCATTCCAAAACTCTGATAACGTGGGCCTCGGCCCTATGATTCATTCCAAATTCTGACGACGTGGGCCTCGGCCCTATGATTCATTCACTGGATTCATTCCAAATTTTGATAACGTGGGCCTCGGCCCTGGGATTCATTCCAAATTCTGACGATGTGGGCCTGGGCCCTATGATTCATTCCAAATTCTGACGACGTGGGCCTCGGCCCTAGGATTCATTCCCTGGATTCATTCCAAATTCTGATAACGTGGGCCTCGGCCTTGGGATTCGTTCCCTGGATTAATTCGAAATTCTGATAACGTGGGCCTCGGCCCTGGGATTTATTCCCTGGATTCATTCCAAATTCTGATAATGTGGGCCTCGGCCCTGGGATTCATTCACTGGATTCATTCCAAATTCTGATAACGTGGCCCTCGGCCCTGTGATTCATTCCCTAGATTCATTCCAAATTCTGATAATGTGGGCTTCAGCCCTAGGATTCATTCCCTGGATTCATTCCAAATTCTGATAACGTGGGCTTCAGCCCTAGGATTCATTCCCGAAACTGGTATTGATGCTGATATATCTCCATACCCCGAGTGTCACAGTGATATCTCCATACCCGGAGTGCCATACCTGGCAAAACTGATCTGATGTCTCCATACCCGGAGTGCCGTACCTAGCAAAACTAATCTGGTGTCTCCATACCCGAAGTGTCGTACCTGGCAAAACTGATACTGCTGATAATGTGGGCCTCGCCCCCAGAGTGCCATACCCGGCAAGACTGATACTAATGCTAATGTGGGCCTTGCCCCCAGAGTGCCATACCCGGCAAGGCTGATACTGATAATGTGATGGTTCATTCTCGAACTATGCTCCATTCTCGGAGTGCCATTCCCGACTTGTTCATTCTCGAACCTTGCTCCATTCTCGAAGTGCCATTCCTGGCTTGTTCATTCTCGAATTGTGCTCCATTCTCAGAGTGCCATTCCCGGCTTGTTCATTCTCGAACTATGCTCCATTCTCGGAGTGCCATTCCCGGCTTGTTCATTCTCGAACTGTTCTCCATTATCGGAGTGCCATTCCACTGCTTGTTCATTCATGAACTGTGTTTCCATTCTTGGAGTGCCATTCCCGGCTTTCTGATGATATGTGGGCCTCAACCCTGGGACTCATCCCTAAAAATGATACTGATATAGGCCTCGGCTCTGAGACGCATCCCCAAAATTGACACTGATGATGTGTGGGCCTCAACCATTAAGTGATATTGATGTGGGCCTCTCCCCCAAACTGATACTGATGTGGGCCTCGCCCTGGGACTCATCCCCAAAACTAATACTGACGTGGGCCTCAACCCTGGGACTCATCCCCAAGCCGATACTGATGTGGGCCTCGACCCATGCTCCATCCTCAAACTGATACTGATGTGGGCCTCGCCCCCAGACCGATACTGATATGGGCCTTGACCCTGGGACTCATCCCCAAATCTGATGCTGATGTGGGCCTCGGCCCTGTGGCTCATCCCTAAAACTGATGCTGATGTGGGCCTCGACCCTGGGACTCATCCTGGATTAATTCCAAAATTTCGATGATGTAGGCCTCGACCCTGGTATTCATTACCGAAACTCTGACGATGTGGGCCTCGACCTTGGGATTCATTCCCCAAACTGCTGATAGTGTGGGCCTCGGCCCTGGGATTCATTCCCGAAACTGATGATGCTATGTTTTTGTTTCTGGTTGGCTGGCATTTGCCATATTCTCCTTTTCTTTAAAACCTGTGAACAAAAACAAGACAAAGATTGCGTGTATATGACGTGTATGCATGCATGCATGAATGTGTTTCCTATTCCGATGGGTTAGGTCTTCATTGTGCTCTTTGGTGCTTCTTGCCTACAAAAGTCTTTGGTCGCCCCCTGGGTCTTCTTGCAATTTCCTTCTGCCAGTTCTCTTCTGGTGATTTGCTCAGTTCTATCTGGTCTCATGGCTCAATTTCTTGTTGTGTCTCTTATTTACGGGGTGGTAGACTGGTCGCCCCCAGTCTTGATTTAGCTTTCTACTTCTCGCTGTTTGCACTAGGTCAAGGTGGACCACGTGATGTGGCATTCCATATCATCATATTATATCACATGCTATGAAATAGTCCCAATAGTTACACATATTATTTTCCTCAAAGAGTGCCCAGTGTGGAAACCAGAGAACATTCAAAATATTAATTGCAACTCAAATCCAAGTCTTTGAATAAATGATCTAAGCGAGACTCAAAGTGTGTGTGTGCAAATGTTCCTTTGCATATTCATCCTCAGGTAAGCCAACTCAATGATTTCATCAAAAACTGGGATCTATGGGTCAAACCAACCTAGATGTCTCAATTATGCCTACAATTGCTTTTATGTGCTCAATGTGGTATGGCTTTCTTTCTCTTTTGTCTATTTCTTTTTTCTTTTCATTTTGAACTTCTTTTTTCTTTTCTTTTCTTTTCTTTTCCTCTCTTTTTTTCTTTCTCTTTTTTCAACACACCTACCCTTTAAGGTAGCATTTCTCCTCATGGTGGTCCTAATACTCGCCCATGGGTAGCTTCACGCTTATCGGTTATAGGTGGTTCAATTCTTTTCTTTAGAGACTTTTCTTTCATTTTCAACCATACCACACATCATAACATAAATAAATCAAGATAGACATCTAAGCAAACGGTCATTCACCGACCTACGATTTCTTCAACTAGTCACCTTGCCAACTACTCAGGTTTTCACCGCTAAGAACCTGTAGTGAAGTGCTTACGAGTCTAACATAGATCAATCACTCAAAGTATCAGATAAAAGCACATCAAAAGTTTATCGTTTCTAAGATTTCACCCTAAAGCAAACGATTTCATCATCGGACTTATGCCTAACTATCAAGGACTAAAAACAAACAACAAATTTTTTTTCTTTTTTTTTTCTCTTTTTTTTCTTTTCATTTCCTTTTTTTGGGCCCACCATGGTCTTTCTATCATTGCCGTACAATTTTCTGTTCCTCGGTTTCCTTTTTTCCCGACATCCAGGTTTGCTAAACTCTTCTTGACAAGTCTTGTTTTATCCCTAACCCAACGGATATCTATGATGGCTTTTAAGACACATGGGTTAACATGATACATGTATGCATGAGATGCATGAGGTGCGTGCGATGCATGGAATATATAAGTCGGCCCATTATCATTTTAAGGCATTCAATCACACTATTGCGGGGTGCAAACTTGTCCCAGTTGAAAAAGGCCCAACAGGTTTACACTTTTGCGATAACATGGCTAAACAACTTCAAATGATAAAAGGCCTAAACACAAAATGGCCCATTGGCATTTCAGATTCTTTTCACCCAATTGTCATAAAGCACAGACTCGTCCCTGTTTAAATGGCCCAACAAGCCCATACCTCATAACAACAAGTCCAACTGAATCCAAATGACGATGGTCCTAAATGCAAACATAAAGGAATAGTCTCTTTTAGTCCTACAACTACAGTTCACACGCGGGTTTATAGGGATGTAGACAAAGGCTCTTGCTGACGAAGGATTGCCCACAACTAGGACTCCTTACTCAAAGGTTCAATTGACCAAGTGAGCGCACATTTTTTATACACTAAAGTACGTGCCAGCGAGTTATAGTGCGTGACTGACTGTCAAATGGATTTCCCGTTGTAGATTCCCCAGAGGGAGGGTGGAGCGAGGCTCTCTTAAGTACCCAAGCCCCTTAGGCTCTTATCGCTTGGTGTCAGGAATAAACAACGAGTCCTCCAAATTAGTCCATCACAAGAGGCTACAAGTAGATGATTATCTAGGTGCCTTCACAGCTTTTCCCCGAAGGGTAGTGAATGAAGGAAGACACCAAATCATCACCTAGCTTTAACAATGCCTTTGATTAAAACCCCCTCAACCCACTATAGAAACGGTCAACTAAAGCACAAATCACAATCATCACAAGACATTATTTCGGGGCTAATTCTCTTATCCCCAGTGGAGTCGCCAGACTGTAGGACACATAAATCGGTGATGCTTGTTCCAGGCTCGTGGCCTAGTCGGGAGTACGGAATAGCTCACAGAGGAACTAAACTGGAGAAATAACATGGAGTCTCCACCCGGTGCGAACCGGGAAAATGTGATTTAAGGACGCACTCACCCCTCGTAAGGGAAGACCTCAAACCGTTAGGTTCGGAATGGTTCCTTACTTATGTCACTTGTAAAGATATGATTTTTGCAATTAACTGACCAAATCTACTCAACATGTATTCAAAGATAGCCTAAGCCCAAGTTTGCATGCATAAGAATAATAATAAAACTTATATCTAAGTTCACATGCTTTAAAGTAAGTTGTCATAACGGCAAACACACAATAACATACAATCATCACACAAGCATGCTCAATTATCTAATGCGGAAAATAAATAAGAATCTAAGCATAAATATAAATTAAATCCATAATATAACATAAAACTACCTAATCATGCATAAAGAAAGAAATTTCTATCTACTAAATCATGCTTAAGATAAATAACATGCTAACGAACTAATCATGCTCAAATACATGTCTCTTAAGTGGTACGTGGCGTTGTATCCCGAGTACAAACCGCACTACCATCCATTCGGATTCGGCTACGAAATTTACGGCTGGGTTTCCATCATATATACCACAAAAGGGAACACATATTCCGCTCATCCAACAATCACATTATGCCTCAAACGACTCTCATGCGATAATATTTTTAAAATAAACAAAATAAACGAAAGATAATAAATAAAAAAGGTGCCCTCAGGTCTAACCTCTTTTTTCGTCTCACGAAATGGCGTTACACGGCCGTCAGAAGGGTCGATACTCCTCAACTTTTCTGGTTCATTAATCCAACATTTTTCCTCACTGTTTTGCTATTTGGGCTGCTGTTTTCACTCCGTTTCACTGCTATTTTTGTTGTATTTTCTGATCACTATTTTAGGGTAATTAGAGGACTGTTTTGCTGTTTATTTGGACTGGTTTGGGCTGTGATTTTTGGACTGTTTTGGGGAAGCTTTTGGGACTGTTTTTAGTGCAGTTTTAGGGTTGTTTGGGGGTTAATGTGCGGCTGAACTGGGCTGGCAGTGAAGGTTAATGTGCGAAAGCTTGTGTAGTTGGCGAGAGGGCTGCAAGTGGTGTTAGGCATGAGGGCTGAGTAGTTGGCGAGAAGGGCTTGTGCTTGTGGCAGGCGTGAATTAATGTGTGTGAGGTCTGGTAGCGTAAACTTATGGCAGATGTGGTGTGCTTACGTGAAGGCCAGGTGTGAAGGCATGTGTGGTGTGCATACGTGAAGGCCAGGTGTGAAGGTGGAGGCAATTAACGTGAGGTTAGATCGTGTGCTTTGGAGGCAGCGTGAAGGGCAATGGGGCTGAGGGCAGTATGCGTGAAGGCTCAAGTGCGTGAGGGCTTTGTGCCGGCTATGAGTGGGAGTCGAGGGTTATTTTATTTTGTGTTTTTCGTGAGAATGAGCCCGTGTTGAATGTGTAGGTTAAGGGTTCTTTTTATAGGCCAATGGATGAGGTTTACCTTGTTGGAGAAGGAATAGGATTTGTGTATTAATTTGGAGATATTTTTAATTATTATGTGATAGGGAAAATCTTTAATTAGTGGAATTTATTTGATTTGTTCTTTTTAATTAAGGATATGATTTATTTAAATTGTTAGATGATTTAATTAAATTATGGATGTGATTTATTTTAATTATGAATGTTATTTATGGAATTTAATTTGAATCTTTTAAATTTGGGAAATGGATTTAATTTGTGACATGTGTATTAAATGTTTTAATTATTTTGGATTGGGTTTGGTGTGTTTTAAAACAGAGGTCCAACAAGCGAACCCGAAGCTTAAACAAGCGAATTAAATCCAACAAAATATCCATATCTGACTCTTCCCTTCCGACGTCCGTTTCCCGCGGCTTTCACAATCTAAAGAGGTAGTGTCTCCATACGAGACTCATCATCGGAACTTATATGTAAAAATACAGTGCCTACAGTCACCCCCACTTTGATGGGACTTGTGCAGTGTGTGACAATGACAATCCTATCAAAGTACGTGCAATGCATTTTTACTTACATGGCTCGCCAGCTGCCACTTGACTTGCCTGTTGCTTTGAATTGAGTTGATGAGAGGTTGTCCATTCTCGAATCGAGTTGATAAAGTGGTCCTCGACCCTGGGATTCATTCCCAAAACTGCTGGTGAAGTGGGCCTCGACCCTGGGATTCATTCCAAAACTCTGATAACGTAGGCCTTGGCCCTAGGATTCATTCCAAATTCTGACGACGTGGGCCTCGGCCCTATGATTCATTCACTGGATTCATTCCAAATTATGATAACGTTGGCCTCGGCCCTGGGATTCATTCCAAATTCTGACGACGTGGGCCTCGGTCCTCGGATTCATTCCCTGGATTCATTCCAAATTCTGACGACGTGGGCCTCGGCCCTAGGATTCATTCCAAATTCTGATAACGTGGGCCTCGGCCCTATGATTCGTTCCCTGGATTAATTCCAAATTCTGATAACGTGGGCCTCAGCCCTGGGATTCATTCCCTGGATTAATTCCAAATTCTGATAACGTGGGCCTCAGCCTTGGGATTCATTCCCAGTATTCATTCCAAATTGTGATAACGTGGGCCTCGGCCCTTGGATTCATTCCAAATTCTGATAACGTGGGCCTCGGCCTTAGGATTCATTCCAAATTCTGATAACGTGGGCTTCAGCCCTAGGATTTATTCCCAAAACTGGTATTGATGCTGATATATCTCCATACCTCGAGTGTCACAGTGATATCTCCATACCCGGAGTGCCATACCTGGCAAAACTGATCTGATGTCTGCATACCCGGAGTGCCGTACCTGGCAAAACTAATCTGGTGTCTCCATACCCGAAGTGCCGTACCTGGCAAAATTGATACTAATACTAATGTGGGCTTCACCCCCAGAGTGCCATACCTGGCAAAACTGATACTCATGCTAATATGGGCCTCGCCCCCAGAGTGCCATACCCGGCAAGGCTGATACTGATAATGTGATGGTTCATTCTCGAACCATGCTGTGTAGTGGTCAATTCCCGAACCGTTACTGTGTGAGGTGGTCCATTCCCGAATCGTTACTATGATGTGGTCCATTCTCGAACTGTGCTCCATTCTCAGAGTGCCATTCCCGACTTTTTCATTCTCGAACCTTGCTTCATTCTCAGAGTGCCATTCCCGGCTTGTTCATTCTCGAACTATGCTCCATTCTCGGAGTGCCATTCCCGGCTTGTTCATTCTCGAACTATGCTCCATTCTCGGAGTGCCATTCCCGGCTTGTTCATTCCCGAACTGTGTTTCCATTCTTGGAGTGCCATTCCCGGCTTTCTGATGATGTGTGGGCCTCAACCCTGGGACTCATCCCCAAAACTGAGACTGATATAGGCCTCGGCTTTGGGTCGCAACCCCAAAACTGACACTGATGATGTGTGGGCCTCAACCCTGAACTGATATTGATGTGGGCCTCTCCCCCAAACTGATACTGATGTGGGCCTCGCCCTAGGACTCATCCCCAAAACTGATACTGACGTGGGACTCAACCCCGGGACTTATCCCTAAGCTGATACTGATGTGGGCCTCGACCCATGCTCCATCTCAAACTGATACTGATGTGGGCCTCACCCCAAACTGATACTGATGTGGGCCTCACCCCGAGACTAATACTGATGTGGGCCTCGCCCCCAGACCGATACTGATATGGGCCTTGACCCTGGGACTCATCCCCAAAACTGATGTTGATGTGGGCCTCGACCTTGGGACTCATCCCAAAAACTGATGCTGATGTGGGCCTCGGCCCTGGGACTCATCCCACAAACTGATGCTGATGTGGGCCTCGGCCCTGTGACTCATCCCTAAAATTGATGCTGATGTGGGGCTCGACCCTGGGACTCATCCTGGATTCATTCCAAAATTTCAATGATGTAGGCCTCGACCCTGGTATTCATTCCCGAAACACTGACGATGTGGGCCTCGACCCTGGGATTCATTCCCCAAACTGCTGATAGTGTGGGCCTCGGCCCTGGGATTCATTCTCGAAACTGATGATGCTATGTTGTTGTTTCTGGTTGGCTTGCATTTGCCACTTTCTCCTTTTATTTAAAACCTGTGAACAAAAACAAGACAAAGATTGCGTGTATATGACGTGTATGCATGCATGTATGAATGTGTTTCATATTCCGATGGCTTAGGTCTTCCTTGTGCTCTTCGGTGCTTCTTGCCTACAAAAGTCTTTGGTCGCCCCTTGGGTCTGCTTGCAATTTCCTTCTGCCAGTTCTCTTCTGGTGATTTGCTCAGTTCTATCTGGTCTCATTGCTCAATTTCTTGTTGTGTCTATTATTTACGGGGTGGTAGATTGGTCACCCACAGTCTTGATTTAGCTTTCCTCTTCTCGTTGTTTGCACTAGGTCAAGGTGGACCACGTGATGTGGCATTCCATATCATCATATTATATCACATGCTATGAAATAGTCCAAATAGTTACACATATTATTGTCCTCAAAGAATGCCCAGTATGGAAACCAGAGAACCTTCAAAACATTCATTGCAACTCAAATCCAAGTCTTTGAATAAATGATCTAAGCCAGACTCAAAGTGTGTGTGTGCAAAGGTTCCTTTGTAGATTCATCCCCAGGTAAGCCAACTCAATGATTTCGTCAAAAAACTGGGATCGATGGGTCAAACCAACCTAGATGTCTCAATTATGCCTACAGTTGCTTTTCTGTGCTCAATGTGGTATGGCTTTCTTTCTCTTTTGTCTCTTTCTTTTTTCTTTTCATTTTGAACTTCTTTTTTCTTTTCTTTTCTTTTTCTTTTTTTTTTCTTTCTCTTTTTTCAACACACCTACCCTTTAAGGTAGCATTTCTCCTCATGGTGGTCCTAATACTCGCCCATGGGTAGCTTCACGCTTATCGGTTATAGGTGGTTCAATTCTTTTCTTTAGAGACTTTTCTTTCATTTTAAACCATACCACACATCATAACATAAACAAATCAAGATAGACATCTAAACAAACGATCATTCACCGACCTACAATTTCTTCAACTAGTCACCTTGCCAACTACTCAGGTTTTCACCGCTAAGAACCTGTAGTGAAGTGCTTACTAGTCTAACATAGATCAATCACTCAATGTATCAGATAAAAGCACATCAAGAGTTTATCGTTTCTAAGATTTCACCCTAAAGCAAACGATTTCATCATCGGACTTATGCCTAACTATCAAGGACTACAAACAAACAACAAATTTTTTTTCTTTTTTTTTTCTTTTTTTTTTCTTTTGTTTTTTCTCTTTCTTTTCCTTTTTTTTAGGGCCACCATGGTTTGTTCCTCGGTTTTTTTTTTCCCGACATCCAGGTTTGCTAAACTCTTCTTGACAAGTCTTGTTTTATCCCTAACCCAACAGATATTTATGATGGCTTTTAAGACACATGGGTTAACATGATGCATGTATGCATGAGATGCATGAGGTGCGTGCGATGCATGGAATATATAAGTCGGCCCATTATCATTTTAAGGCATTCAATCACACTATTGCGGGGTGCAAACTTGTCCCAGTTGAAATAGGCCCAACAGGTTTACACTTTTGCGATAACATGGCTAAACAACTTCAAATGATAAAAGGCCTAAACACAAAATGGCCCATTGGCATTTCAGAAGCTTTTGGCCCAATTTTCATAAAGCACGGACTCGTCCCTGTTTAAATGGCCCAACAAGCCCATACCTCATAACAACAAGTCCAACTGAATCCAAATGACGATGGTCCTAAATGCAAACATAAAGGAATAGTCTATGTTAGTCCTACAACTACAGTTCACACGCAGGTTTATAGGGATGTAGACAAAGGCTCTTACTGACAAAGGATTGCCCACAACTAGGACTCCCCTCTCAAGGGTTCAATCGACCAAGTGAGCGCACCTTTTTATACACTAAGGTACGTGCTAGCGAGTTATAGTGCGTGACTGACTGCCAAATGGATTTCCCGTTGTAGATTCCCCAGAGGGAGGGTGGAGCGAGGCTCTCTTAAGTACCCAAGCCCCTTAGGCTCTTATCGCTTGGTGTCAGGAATAAACAACGAGTCCTCCAAATTATTCCATCACAGTAGGCTACAAGTAGATGATTATCTAGGTGCCTTCACAGCTTTTCCCCGAAGGGTAGTGAATGAAGGAAGACACCAAATCATTACCTAGCTTTAACAATGCCTTTGATTAAAACCCCCTCAACCCACTATAGAAACGGTCAACTAAAACACAAATCACAATCATCACAAGACATTATTTCGGGCCCAATTCTCTTATCCCCAGTGGATTCGCCAGACTGTAGGACACAGAAATTGGCGATGTTGTTCCAGGCTCGTGGCCTAGTCGGGAGTACGGAATAGCTCACGGAGGAACTAAACTGGAGAAATAACATGGAGTCTCCACCCGGTGTGAACCGGGAAAATGTGATTTAAGGCCGCACTCACCCCTCGTAAGGGAAGACCTCAAACCGTTGGGTTCAGAATGGTCCCTTACTTATGTCACTTGTAAAGATATGATTTTTGCAATTAACTAACCGAATCTACTCAACATGTATTCAAAGATAGCCTACGACCAAGTTTGCATGCATAGGAATAATAATGAAACCTATATCTAAGTTCGCATGCTTTAAAGTAAGTTGTCATAACGGCAAACACACAATAACATACAATCATCACACAAGCATGCTCAATTATCTAATGCGGGAAATAAATAAGAATCTAAGCATAAATATAAATTAAATCCATAATATAACATAAAACTACCTAATCATGCATAAAGAAAGAAAATTATATCTACTAAATCATGCTTAAGATAAATAACATCCTAACGACCTAATCTTGCTCAAATACATGGTTGGATGAAACGAAATACATGTCTCTTAAGTGGTATGTGGCGTTGTATCCCAAGTACAAACAGCACTACCGTCCATTCGGATTCGGCTACAGAATTTACGTCCGGGTTTCCATCCTATATACCACAAAAGGGAACACATATTTCGCTCATCCAACAATCACATCATGCCTCAAACGACTCTCATGCGATAATATTTTTAAAATAAACAAAATAAATGAAAGATAATAAATAAAAAGGTGCCCTCTGGTCTAACCTCTTTTGTCGTCTCACGAAAGGGCGTTACACGGCCGTCGGAAGGGTCGATACTCCGCAACTTTTATGGTTCACTAATCCAACATTTTTCCTCGCTGTTTTGCTATTTGGGCTGCTGTTTTCACTCCGTTTCGCTGCTGTTTTTGTTGTATTTTCTGGTCACTATTTTAGGGTAATTAGGGGATTGTTTTGCGGTTTATTTGGACTGGTTTGGGCTGCGGTTTTTGGACTGTTTTGGGGAATCTTTTGGGACTGTTTTTAGTGCAGTTTTAGGGCTGTTTGGGGGTTAATGTGCGGCTGAACTGGGATGGCAGTGAGTGTTAATGTGTGAAAGCTTGTGTAGTTGGCGAGAGGGCTGCAAGTGGTGTATTGGCGTGAGGGCTGAGTAGTTGGCGAGAAGGGCTTGTGCTTGTGGCAGGCGTGAATTAATGTTTGAGGGCTGGTAGCATGAACTTGTGGTAGGTGTGGTGTGCTTACGTGAAGGCCGGGTGTGAAGGTAGGTGTGGTGTGCTTACGTGAAGGCCAGGTGTGAAGGAGGAGGCAATTACCGTGAGGGTAGGTCGTGTGCTTGTGAGGCAGCGTGAAGGGCAAGAGGGCTGAGGGCAGTATGCGTGAAGGCTCAAGTGCGTGAGGGCTTTGTGCCGGCTATGAGTGGGAGTCGAGGGTTATTTTCTTTTGTGTTTTTCATGAGAATTAGCATGTGTTGAATGTGTGGGTTAAGGGTTCTTTTTATAGGCCAAATGAGGGGGTTTACCTTCCTTTTGTGTATTAATTGGGAGATATTTTTAATTATTATGTGATAGTGAAAATCTTTAATTAGTGGAATTGATTTGATTTGTTCTTTTTAATTAAGGATATGATTTATTTAAATTGTTAGATGATTTAATTAAATTAGGAATGTGATTTATTTTAATAGGAATGTTATTTATGGAATTTAATTTGAATCTTTTAAATTTTGGAAATGGATTTAATTTGTGACATGTGTTTTAAAAGTTTTAATTATTTTGGATTGGGTTTGGTGTGTTTTAAAACAGAGGTCCAACAAGCGAACCCGAAGCTTAAACAAGCGAATTAAATCCAACAAAATGTCAATATATGACTCTTCCCTTCCGACGTCCGTTTCCCGCGGCTTTCACAATCTAAAGAGGTAGTGTCTCCATACGAGACTCATCATCGGGACTTATATGCAAAAATGCAGTGCCTACAACGTCCCGTATCCCGTATCACAGTACAGAGTGTACTTCTCCTGCTTGAAACCCAATTCTTTGACGAATGTCTTCATCCACAGCAATTCCTTGCAAGCTCCTGTCATTGCAATGAATTATGCCTCTGTTGTAAAAAGTGCAATGCATCTCTGCAACCTTGACTACCATACCACAGCTCCCCGTGAGAGAGTAATCAAATATCCCAAAGTAGACTTTCGGGTATCCATATCTCTTGCCATATCTGAATCGGTGTAGCCCATCAACACTGGTTCACTGCTTCCAAAACATAGCCTCATTTTGGATGTGCCTCGAAGATACCGCATTATCCATTTGACAGTATTCCAGTGTTCTCTTCCTGGGTTTGACATAAACCGGCTGACCAATCCAACTGTGTGTGCTAAGTCTGGACTCGTACACACCATGGCATACATAAGACTTCCCACTGCTGAGGTGTATGAAACTTGTTTCATTTCCTCATTCCCTGTATCAGTAGAGGGACTCTATTGTGTACTCAATCTAAAGTGGGTAGCAAGAGGAGTGCTAACCGCTTTAGCCTAGTCCATCTGGAATCTTTGAAGTACTTTCTCGATGTACTCCTCCTGTGACAAGTATAATCTTCTGGCTTTCCGTTCACGGCCGATCCTGATGCCAAGAATCTGTTTAGCTGGCCCTAATTCTTTCATCTCAAAAGACTTACTCAGTTGCTGCTTCAAATTATCAATCCTTGATTGTTTCAGGCCAACTATCAACATATCATCTACGTATAGCAGTAAGATGATAAAATCGTCGTCAGAGAATTTCTGAACTAAGACACAATGGTCTGAAGAGGTCTTCTTGTATCCATGCTGCCCCATAACTAACTAAAAATTCATGTACCACTGTCTCAGTGGGTGTTTCAAACCGTATAGGCTTTTCCTAAGTCTACACACATAGTCCTCTTTCCCTCTGACTTTGAAGCCTTCTGGTTGCTCCATGTAAATTTCTACTTCCAGATCTCCATGAATAAATGGGGTCTTGACATCCATCTGCTCGACTTCCAGGTCGAGGCTTGCTGCTAAGCTGAGTACCACTCTGATGGATGACATATTCACAACTGGAGAGAATATTTCATCAAAGTCAATGCCTTTCCTCTGATTGAATCCCTTGACGACTAGTCTGGCTGTTGGGTTCTCTAAGAACAATAAACAACAAAACAATTTGTGAGATATCTATATGTATATCCATATGACTGAAGTGATACTTCCATCTTGACATCACACCCAATACACTACGATTCTCAATATACCAAAAAGAGGCGTACACAAAACCTGTTAAAGCCCCGGACGACCAAAACCAAAGTATATTGATTTTCGCAAGTATTAGCGATGCAAGTCTCAGGTTAAGACCAAATACACCTACCCTGATTCGGATTCCCATAGACACATAGTCATACTACCAATGGGATTCCAACGGGTCTATCCAGAGCGAAGCTGTTTCCGTACCATCGGTAAACACAAACTCCAATTACACTTGCAAGAGTATCCAATACCCAAATATATGAGAACTATGCTGTTACGCTTCCATAACACGCACAAGTGTAATACTAGTCTATTCAACATTATCGATATCCAGTCTCGATAATACTACGACTAGGGATATTTTAATGATTAAACCTTAGTGGATTAATATTGTCTCATATCTTATTAATCTGGAACTAATCGTATGGACTTTTATCATTTATATATCCCGATAATCAAATTACAAATTATAAAAGAGCAATTTCCTTTGTCACATAGTTAATTTGTACAACAACACCATGTTTTGTACAAATAGTATGCTATAGGTCATAATTGTCCAACAATCTCCCACCTGGCCTATAGCCAATCACTCAAGTGTCCTACACCTGAACTATGTACGGGTCGCTCAAACTTTTGCTGAGAAACTGCTTTCGTCAGCGGATTTGCAAGGTTATCATCTGATGCGATTTATTCGATCATCATATCGCGACGATGTATGATCCGACGAATCAGATGAAATAGTTGAAGTATATACTTGTATCATTGATGAGACCATTAATTCTTTAGTCTGTGTTGTAGCCTAGCTCAGCTGCTAACAAAACTACTCCTAATCCAATATAGATCCAAAATTGCTTCTTTTGTTGCCTCAGCTACAACAATATTCCGCTTTTGTTGTTTATTGGGCAACATTATCTTGCTTGGAAGATTTCCAGCTCACTGTTCCATTATTCAAACTATATAGTACCCTTATTACGACCTATAGTCATTTTTGTCGGTTAGGAAACTTACAATGGTGAACCCAGTCACTTCAAGTTCTCATTTCCCAATTTTTCAGGAAGTATCATTAGTTTGTCCAAGATACTCAAGGATGTTCTTTACATTAATCTAGTGACCATCAACTAGATTGGCCTGATTGTGACTCCATATGCTCAAAGCCTATGAGACACCAGGTCACGTACATCTTTTCAATGTACGAGTTCTCGGAGAGTGCCAACAACTTTTAGATCTATCATAGTAGATCATTATTCCTAGAATAAAGGTTGCCTCTCCCAAGTATTCTATGGAGAATTTTCATGAAAGCAAAGCTTTCACTGATTGTATTATGGGAATGTCATTTCCAAGAAATGATATGTCATCATTATGTAGGACAATCATTGTCAGTGCGCTCCCAGTAACCTTCTTATATACACAAGAATTATATTCGTTTGGAATTAAATCATATACCATTATGATCTTATCAAAACGTTAGTTCCATAAATGGATAGATTTAACTTGCAAACCTTGTTTGATTGTTAAGGTACGACAAAACCATCAGGATGTTGATAAACATCCTCCAAAAGGATTTCGTTAAGGAAAGCAGTTTTGACGTTCAGCTGCCATATTTCATATATGAAATACGCAGCATTAGCAAGCATTATCCAAATGGATTTAACCATTACAATGGGTAAGAGTTTTCGTCGTAATCGACACTATGTTGATGATGATACCTTTTCGCCACAAGCCTAGCTTTGTACGTTTGTATGTTGCCATCCATGTATGTCTTTCTTGAAGACTCATATAGTACCAATAGGCACAATGCCTTCTGGTACATCAACCAGTATCCAAACTTGGTTGGTATAGATGGAATATATTTCGGACAGCATGGCACTTTTCCATAGTAGGGAGTCGATACCTTGTATCACTTCCTCATACGCAGCCGGTTCGTGTTCCTCAATAAGATTGACATCTTTACGAGGTGAGATCAGAAACCCGTACCTCCCAGGTTGTTTTCTGACTCTCTCCGACTTGCGCGGTTCTTGTGTATTTGAAGATTGTGGTACAATTTCATCCCTGATGAATTGTTTGTGTTCCATTAAAGAATCGGTGCCTGGAACAGTATTACTTCGATTTTCATCGAGTTTTACTTTCCTCCCACTTACCACTGCATTTAGGTATTCCTCTTAGGAAAACTGCATGGAGAGCAACAATTATATTGTTCTCTTGTGAGTTGTATAATTACTATACTTTGGTTTCCCTAGGACAACCTACAAATAGGCACTTATATGATTTTGGGTTCTAGTTTGGTATCATCCAAACATATGCCCAGCATTCCCAAATCTTTAGGAATGAGAAACCTAGTTTCTTTCCTGTTCATATCTAATATGAAGTATGTCTAACATATTTTTCATGGAACCTTATTCAAAATAAGTATTGCACTGTTTAATGTGTATCCTCAGAAGGAAATTGGTAGCTCAGAGCGACTCATCATAAACCTTATCATGTCCAACAAAGTTCGATTTCTCTGTTCGGACACACCGTCAAATTGAGGTGTTCTGTGAGGAGTCCACTGTGAAAGAATACCATACTCTTTCAAGTAATCGAGAAACTTATATGTTTAAGTATTTTCCATCACGGTCCGACCGTAATGTTTTAATACTTTTATCGGTCTGTCTTCTTACTTCGTGTCGAAACTCTTTGAATTTATCAAAAGTTTCCGATTTATGTTTCATAAGAAACACATAACCATAACGCGATGCCACATCTGTAAAGGTTATGAAGTATTCATATCCACCTCTAGCCTAGCTAGACATGGGCCCACTTACGTCACATTGAACGAGGGCTAACAGATCGGTGGCATTTGCACTTTTACCAAGTAAAAGGTATTTTACGCACTTTGCCCAATAAACTAGATTCGTAGACATCATTTGAATTAGAATCAAATCCGTCCTAGTACCCACTCTTCTAAAGTGTGGGTATATGAGTCTTGTTAATGTGTCCCAGACAACAATGCCACAAATAAGTCTCATCTGATTAATTCAATTTGAGCTATTTGTTTTTCATGTTATACGTTTGAGATTTATTTATATTCAAAATATAAATACTGTTATTCACATCTAATGTGTTTATCTCAATATCATCTTTATAAACAAAAAACACTTAGTGTTCTAGAATATAAAGGTATGCCCGCAACGGGTTAAACTTAGATATAGAGATAATGTTTCTATTCAAACTAGGTACATTATAACAGTTTCCTAATTTAAGTACATGCCCCAAGGGCAGTTCCAAAACTTAGGTTTCTACGGTTAAAACAACGACTCACGTCCAATTTTTGACTCGCAGGTTGATCTCAACTGAAGTCATTCTCCTGCTAATCAGCAGATTCTGCACATCAGTACATATTTATGAACCATATCTAGTAACAAGAATCCAATTTTGAAACTAATAGTCAACATGTTTATGACAAACATACTTGAAGCCGGAGCCTTGCCCCGTCTTCACTTCCTTCATGTCTGCCTTGTCCATATGACAGTCACGCATCCAGTGACCCCGTTTGCCAAAGTTTAGGCAGACATCTTGGGATATGTCCTTTGTCTTCCCAGAAGACTGTGATGATTTTGCCTTTGCCCCTTTTAGAAGCTCTGACTCTGCCTCCTTGAGCATAGCCATCAACTCTCCAAGAGTTTACTCTTGGTTCATAATGAACCTGCCCTAGCTTTCGGGTAGAGACTGTAAGATCAAATCTTTGGTAGTCTCGGCCACGTAGGTAAAGCCCAGCTAACTTAGTTGATCGATGTCAGCAATCATCTCCGACACCTGGTGCTCGACAGATGTACCCTCTGACATACGTAAGCGAAAGAGCTTCTTATTGCAATTCTTACCTCTAAGATCTAAGAATAGATCTATGAATATCTTTAATTTCATAATCATGGTACAAAGATCTAATCCTTAATTTTGACGACGGAATTAAAGAGTCATTGCGGTAAGCATAACAGATTGGGCACTAAAGTTATCATCACCATGAGTCTTCCAAAACTCATGCTCCACTATTTTCTCAACTCCGGGCTTAGGCCTGAGATGTTTCTCCATCAAATAGAATAACTTCTCAGTTTCCAGGACTATCCTGAGGTTTTATTCCCAAACTGAAAATTAAAGCCGTTTAAAGACATTTTCACCCAGGATTATGTTCTAAACGCTAATCTTCCAGTTATCTTGATTCCAATAGTCCAACTATCCAATCAACGATTTCGGGTACAATTGAATATAATGATTATTATAGTCTAACTATATAATCAACTATAATTTGATTGGTTAAACTTAAATATATTGATTACTATAATCCAATTATAGAATAAACTATAAATGAAGTAGTTTGAATACAGTCCAACTGTTAAATTAAAAACAGCAATTAAATATTAGTCCAACTAATATATTTATTAATAAATAATGACGAAAAATGAAATGAGCGCGTTTTGGCAAGTATCTAAACGAAATTACAAATTTAATACTTGCCTCCCACTATTTTTCGGCGAGCCTCTAACCTTCTGTTGAGTACTCGGGAAACCTAATTTCATAGTGGGCTAGGATCCCGTTAAATAGCACACAACCTTGACTTTGGCCAACAAGTTGTATGAAACTTAACTAGGTAGATCTCTAAGATCAATTGGATCTCATCCAATTCATAGATCCAGTAGGTGGACTTCCAAGTTCGAAACATATATCCAATATATGTAAATATATCCAATATATTTTCTAACATTTTCCTCTGAATCAACTAAGCCTTGGCTTTGGCACAACAAGCTTAATGATTCCAGTTAAGCGGGACCCATTGACTTTGGAAAGCTTCGTAATCGATGTCGATGGACAAGAAGTGATCTTGACTTTGGCCAAGAAATCACAACTTGGACAAGACATGCGATATGGAACAAAGCTTTTATGATTCAAATGTTGGTTTCTAATTAGGTCCCAAGATCATGAAATCAAGCACAAAATTCGTATGAATACACAAAGGAGTAAGGCGGAAACATTACTCACATTGATCGGTTATGGTGCCATGAAGAACAAAACGAATCTTCAAGCTTCTCAAACTCGTGGCAGTGGCGTCCTTGAGGCAGTGGGCTGCTCGGTTTTGCTGCTTGTTGTCCCTCCAAGATTCGGCCATGGGAGACTCCATGGAAGCTCCAAGCTTCAAGCTTCAAAAACGGATTCCAAGCTCACAAGAACACTGCCCTATCACCTTAGGAAGACTCATGGTGTATTAGCACTAGATTTTGCAACAAAATCAATTCACTCACTTCTCTTATGCATTCGCTTTTGCAGAAAAACAGAGGCAGATTTTGGCTCCAAGCCGAGAAGGAGAAGAAAGAAAGAGAGGAGGGAAAAAGGGTTTCCCTTGAAACCGTAAATGAGAGAGAGAGAGAGAGGAAAAAGAAATGTTTCATTTATATATTTATTTTATTTTCCAAAAACAAAACAAATAAATAAAATCAATTTCATTTACCAAAAGTCAAAAAAGCAAAAGCCCATTAATGGCTTTTCAACCACCACATCAATCACTCAAATCAATCAATCAAATTGTCACATCACTCAAAGTGACATTTGATTTGACGCTTGATGTGCCTAGCGATTTAACGCTCGATTTGACTTGCGTGCTGCACTCGAATTCGAAATGCGAATGCGCTCACAAATAATCCTGGGCTCGGGTTCGCTAATTACAAATTAACAAATTTTCCGTCGCGACGTAATTAAACGATTACGCCTAGCGAAATCACTATTCACGTCACTAACGAATTAATTCTAAATTAATTCGTTCGCCCGAATTAAAATCTAATTTTAATTCCGCGTCGAAATCCAATTTCGTTTAATATATCAAATATATTATTTTATTGATTAATTCCAAATTAATCGTTCTCTCTCTTTAATCAATATTTTATCCCATATAAAATATCTCCGTAATTAATCCCAGATTAATTTTCTCTCTCTTCTAATTAATCACATATTAATAAAGTGCGAGTCATACATCATCGGTGAATCTTTGGGAAGCGACCCATGAGATCCCTGGATATGTTGGCAGTAAATATGGTCGTCGGACTATCCGAACACGTAAGTACCTCGTACTACGTTTATACCGATTTACAAGACAATGTTGGCTTCTAGCAAAACGTCATGCCTACCCAATTCTCCAGAAATATCCTTACAGGAATATGTGATCTATATCAAGCGTAGTATACTGAAGTATTGTGTATTTCGATCCAGTATCGGATGTTCACGTGCTAGGCTTGGGGCTGGAATTTTGTCTTCCCCGTACGAAGCACATATCGGATGTCTGGCAACTAGTCTTTATAATCGGATATACTTGACCTAGTCATAATATCCCGATAGCTCGAGCATTTAAGAGAACAAGTTCCGTATCCTATGTGACCATCATCTCCATATGACTGGAGTGATACTTCCGTCTTAACATCACACCCAACACACTATGATTCTCAATATACCCAGCATTGGCGTACACAAAACCTGTTAAAGCCCTGGACGACCTCAACCAAAGTATATTGATTGTCGCAAGTATTAGCGGTGCAAGTCTCAGGTTAAGACCAAATACACCTACCCTGATTGCAGACTCCCATAGACACATAGTCATACTACCAATGGGATTCCGCAGGGGTCTATCCAGAGCGAAGCTGTTTCCCGTACCATCGGTAAAACACAACCTCCTATTACACTTGCATGAGTATCCTATACCCAAATATATGAGAACTATGTTGTTGTGCCCTCACAACGTGCACAAGTGTAATACTAGTCTTTTACGTATTTATCGATGTCCAATCTCGATAATACTCTGACTAGGGATATTTAATGATTTATCATTCGTGGACTGATACTGTCTCATATCATTCTCAGTCCAGGATCAAATCATAGGGACCTCTCATCATTTATACATCTAGGTGATCTAATCACAAATGATAAGAGTGCAATCTCCTTTGTCACATAGTTAATTTGTACAACAACACCGTGATTTGTACAAATAGTGACGCTATGGGTCATAATTGTCCAACATCAAACACATCCGCGATGGACAAAGGTCTTGACTTTGGCCAACAAACCAGTGCAAATCTTGGACCTTGAGAGAGAATCACTCAATGAAAGGAAAACGCTTAATATTTGTTGAGGGTTTTTCGCGTAATTGGCAACCAATTAATTATCTTTGATTAGGTCTCATTATACACCCTTAAACATGCATTCTAAAATCAAAATAAGGCACGATAAATAAATTAATAATGATATACATATGGATATCTCACAAATTGTTCCTAGAACAAATCACTCTATTTCCTCTCTCCCGCTAGCACTATTCTTACTTCTACCCAAATACATAACACTTCTAAAGAAACCTCATTTACATTGAGGGGAATAAGTGATAAGAGAATTACAAAGAATCGAGAGATAAAGGTTGGACATGCAGGTCCATTTTAATAAATTCTAAATTTATTACAACAATTTCCAAAATTGCCCTCACCATCTAATATCCATCTGAAATACATTATTCATACATCACATCCATGTATTCACATAAAGCATGTTATCAATCAATCTAATCCAACTAATTAATCTTTGATTAATGACCATCCAATGTTCAAACAATGATTTGATTTGCGCGAGTCCAACTCTTTTAAGAATAAGTACTGAAAGTACAAATTCTTGAATTATATCGAACTACAATTTTAAATCCAATTTAATTTTAATTCAATATTAATACTATATTTAATTCCAAATTAAATAATTACACTTTAAATGTGCCTTTTAGACTTGGATTCCAAATCCAATCTTAATGGGTCTCAAAGCCCAATTAGTATCCAATACTATTCAATTAAAGTCCAATGGGCTTTTAATTAATTCTTTAGGCATGGGCTTTGGCAATTATGGGCCAAACCCAAGATGTCAGGCCCAATTAAGGAATCACCCTATTTGCCATAAAATTAATTTCGGCCCATTAGGCCCAATTAAATTTTAAAGGCCCATTTATCATATTTGGACTTTATGGAAATGTTTTAGACCCAATTGGATCCAACCAATTATCCTAAACCAAACTTGACCCAACCAAGCCCATTAAGCCCAAATATATCATATTTAGCCCAATTCCAAATTAAGCCTAATTAACTAAATTCTAATATTCCAAATTTCACAATTTAATTAATTAAAGTGTAATAGCCATAATTAATTAGTCAAATTAGTATTTCCAAAACACCAATTACACTAATTAATCATGCTTTAATTAATCAGCTTATGTCCAACACAAATTGAAGCAAAATCAATCCCAACATGCTTATTAAGCTCATGGCAATCATGGTAATTTTTCATTAATTTTTATTTCAATCAAATTAAATCATAAATCAATTTAACCATGTATTTTAAACTCATCCAATGGTCTAAAAAATCAAAATCACCATGAGCTAAGGGTTCCAAGTCTATTCGGCCAAGCCTAATGAATTGGGGAAAATTAATCCAATTAATTTTTCATCAAATTGATCATGCATAACTCTAAGTTATCAATATATAAGCATACTCAAACAAACAATTTGATCAAATCATGCTCAAATCAAAAATACCCAAATTCAAGATTAAGAACCCTAATTTCATTTCATGCTTAATTTAGGCTCTGATACCATTGTTGGGTTCTCTAAGAACAATAACCAAGATCATTAAGCATTAAATCATGTGAATACGCAAAGTAAAGTAGCGGAAAATACTTACATTGCTCGGCCAAGGATGTGTAGACAACAAAACCTTTGCCTCCATTGAAGTTGCTCCAAGCTTCTCCTTTGATGTATGTTGAGCTTCCAAGCTTGTTCTTGAATTCCAAACTCAATGGTTATTGTCCCTAACACCTTTTTATGACTCCTTTAATGTGCTAGCATCCAAGATTTTGAATCAAAATCAAGAAGAAGTGAAGCCTAGCTTCACGCCATTTGAGAGGAAGAAGAAGGCCAAGTTTCAGCCTTAGAGAGAAGAAAGAGTGAGATGATTTTCTTTTCTTGTATTTGATTTCCAAAATCAAATTAATGATATACCAAAACCAATATTTGGTATATGTCCATCATCTCACCAACTTGGTGTGTTGGACAAGTCACCAACAACCAACCAAAACCCATCAACAAAAAGTTATTTAAAGTGACTAGGTGATGTGACTTGTGGGCCCCACCTGATTCAAAATCCGAGTGGGCCCGCAAACACATTTCGGGCTCGGGTTCGTTAATTCCGAATTGCCGAATTTTCCGTTGCGACGTAATTAAATCAAATTTAATTAAATAATTATGCCTAGCAAAATTACTATTCATGTCGCTCGCGAATTAATTCTAAATTAATTCATTCGCCCGAATTAAAATCCAATTTTAATTCTGTTTTGAAATCTAATTTCATTTAATATATCGAATATATTATTTTATCGATTAATTCCAAATTAATCGTTCTCTCTCTTCAAATAGTATTTTATCTCAGATAAAATATCTCTGTAATTAATCCTAGATTAATTATGTTCGAGTCATACGTTATCAGTGAATCTTCGGGAAGCGACCCATGAGATCCCCAGATATGTTGGCAGTAAATCCGGTCGTCGGACTATCCGAACACGTGCGTACCCAGTACCACGTTCTTACCGATTTACAAGACATGGTTGGCTTCTAGCAAAGCACCGTGCTTACCCAATTCTCCAGAAATATTCTTTAAGGAATATATAATCTATGTCAGGCGTAGTATACGTAGTATTGCGTATTGCGATCCAGTATCGGATGTCACATGCTCGGCATTGGGCTGGAATTGTGTCTGCCCCGTACGAAGCATATATCGGATCTCTGGTAACTAGTCTCTATAATCGCATAAACATTACATAGTCATATTATCCCGATGACTGTAGTACTTAAGAGTACTAGTTACGTATCCTACGTGATCATCATCTCCAAATGACTGAAGTGATACTTCCATCTTGACATCACACCCAATACACTACGATTCTCAAAATACCAATAAGAGGCGTACACAGAACCTGTTAAAGCCCCAGACGACCAAAACCAAAGTATATTGATTGTCACAAGTATTAGCGATGCAAGTCTCATGTTAAGACCAAATACACCTACCCTGATTCGGATTCCCATAGACACATAGTCATACTACCAATGGGATTCCGATGGGTCTATCCAGAGCGAAACTGTTTCCGTACCATCGGTAAACATAACCTCCTATTACACTTGCATGAGTATCCAATACCCAAATATATGAGAACTATGCTGTTACGCTTCCATAACACGCACAAGTGTAACACTAGTCTATTCTGCATTATCGATGTCCAGTCTCGATAATACTACGACTAGTGTTCCCAAACACAAGCATAGAAGAAAGATGATGCAAACATGACATAATAATTTCTACATAATGGCCTATCAACATTTCAGAAGCTTTTGGCCTAATAGTCATAAGGTGCGAACTTGCCCCAGTTTAAATGGCCCAGCAAGCCCGCATTTCTGACAATAGTCCAACTGCATCCAAATGAGGATGGTCCACAAGCACATATTCAAGGAAATAATTGTTACTTTAGCCAACCCGGTCTATGGGTGGGTTAGCAAGAGTATAGACAAAGGCTCTCACCGGCGAAGGATGGCCCACAACTAGGTCTCCCCACTCAAGGGTTCGAGCAACCAAGTGAGTGCACCCTTTTTTATACACTAAGGTACGTGCCAATGAGCTATGGTGTGTGACGGACTGTCAAATGGATTTCCCATTGTAGATTCCCCAGAGGGAAGGTGGAGCGAGGCTCACTTAAATACCCAAGCCTCTTAGGCTGTTATCGCTTGGTGTCAGGAATAAACAACGAGTCCTCCAAATTAGTCCATCACAATAGGCTACGAGTAGATGGCTATCTAGGTGCCTTCACAGCTTTTCCTTCTAGAAATGTAGTGAATGAAGGAAAACACCAAACCATTACCTAGCCTCAAAATGCCTTAATTAAACCCTCACTTTATCCACTATAGACACGGTCAATTAAAACATAAATCCAAACATCACAAGACAATATTTCGGGGCTGATTCTCTATCCCCAGTGGAGTCGCCAGACTGTGGGAACACAGAAACTGGACGACGCATGCTGTCCCGGGCTCGCGGGCCGGTCGGGAGTACGGAGTAGCCACGGGGGACTAAACCGGAGAATAATGGAGTCGCCACCCGGTGTGAACCGGGAAAATGAGATTTAAGGCCGCACTCACCCCTCGCAAGGGAAGACCTTAAACCGTTGGGTTCGGAATGGTCCCTTACTTATGCCACTTGTAATGAAAGGATTTATATGATAATTTAATCAGGCTTAAGTAACACTTATTTCTAAGAATATCATGCTTCTAAATCTACATACATACATCAACAAGTTCATCTAAATTTATATGTAACACATATTCGAATTTGCATACAGCCTATTTGCATGTAATCTATGTCTCAATTTACATACATAAGGTTTATCATATGGCAAGCATACAAGTTAATGAACGCATTGGTGGACACAGAAGCGCAAACAAATAGCATTCTTACTAGCATGCATATTAAGAAAAGATATTTAAGCGCATAACAGAAATAGACAAATAGAGAGGTAATACAAATGCATAACGTAAAAAAGGGAACTATGTGCTAAGATGGACATGTCGTAATGTGATGCAAGAGGATCTGTTTACCGTGGGCGTTAGCGCATAACAGAAATAGACAACTAGAGAGGTAATACAAATGCATAATGTAAAAAAGGGAACTATGTGCTAAGATGGACATGTCGTAATGTGATGCAAGAGGATCTGTTTATTGTGGGTGTTCGTTCAGCATTCGTAGACGCGTTCGAACGGTAAACAGAAGGTTCTTGTTCGAGTAGCGTTCGTAAACGCGTTCGAACGGAAATGAAACAGAATGCTCACGTTCGTATGGCGTTTGTGAACGCGTTCGAACGGAAATGAAACAGAATACTCACGTTCGTATGGCGTTTGTGAACGCATTCGAACAGAGATGAGACCTGATGCATGATAAGGCAAAAATACATGCGCGTTCGAGTTGCATTCGTAAACGCGTTCGAACGGGAACAGACCTGATGCATGAAATGAGACGCAATACATAAATGGCAAATAGTACAATGTGAGGCGCGTCGAAGCATCATGGTAAAGGATTTTAACCTCTTCAATTAGAGGACCTCTCATCGCACTTACTAAGCCCATACGCTCGATCGCATCAGGCGTACAAACATAAAGACAATCATGTCAAACTAAGTATACCCGATTGAACACATCTTACATCCAACCGAACACACATCAACCGGCACGGCAAAGCATCGTGGTAAAGGGCTTTAACCCCTCCCCATAGGGGATCTTTCATTCCACTTACTAAGCCCATGCGCTTGATTGAACCATGCATAAAAAGATAAAGACAATCATATCAAACTAAGTATGCCCGATTGAACACATCTTACATCCAACCGAACACATATCAACCGGCGTGGCAAAGCATCGTGGTAAAGGGTTTTAACCCCTCCCCATAGGGGATCTTTCATTCCACTTACTAAGCCCATGCGCTCGATTGAGTCATGCATACAAAGAATTAAACACAATAATATCAAACTTAGTATGCCCGATTGAACATATCTTGCATTCAACCGAACACACATCAACCGGCGCGGCAAAGCATCGTGGTAAAGGGCTTTAACCCCTCCCCATATGGGATCTTTCATTCCACTTACTAAGCTCATGCGCTCGATTGAATCATGCATAAATAAGCAACATACAGAATTCAAGTGACGAAAAATAAATAAACCAAAGCAACACAAAACAAAAGAGGGTACCGTTTACTCAAGCGGTACGTGGAGTTGTGTCCCGAGTATAGATCATATTACCGTCCATTCGGAATCGGCTATGAAATTTATGTCCGGGTTTCCATCCGATATACCGCGAGAGTTGACACATCTCTCATTTTATTCCACCGCCACAACATACAACATCTCATAATTCATGCATATTTATTTACTCAAAGGCCACAACATGCATTTCAACATGACAATCACGCAAGCAATATTTAAGAAATAGTACAAAAAAAAGCGAGTGTGAAAGATACCCTCAGGTCTAACATTTTTTGCCAACTTTCAGGCTTGCGTTTCACTGACGTCGGAAGGGTACATCTTCTTAACTTCTCCGGTTCACTGGTTTAGCGTCCTAGCTCACTGCTTTGCTATTTTGCTTGCGGTTTGAACTCCGTTCTGCTACTGTTCGGCCTCTGTTTTGCTGCTCACTGTTCAGGTCACCTGTTTTGACGTTTCAACGGACTGTTCCAAGTTTTTGTGTGGGTTTTTAGTGTAGTCTTGTGTGATTATTTTAAGGATTATGAATGCAGTTTTTTTATGTTATTACTTTAAGGTTTTTAGGGAATGTTTTAAGCGTATTTTACTGCTGTTTTAGGGGTTAAATTACTGCTGTTTGGGCGTGATTTAGGGACTGGTTTGGGTCAGTTTCGGTTTGTGTAAGTGGGCTGGATGCGGCAATGAGAGAGTTTGGAGGTCTCTTGGGCGTGCAAGAGAAGGCTTGGAGGAGTGTCTTAGGCGTGATTTGAGAGATATGTGTGCTTCGGTTATTGAAGGAGGTGTAGGAGAGAAATTATTTTTACTTCTTTATGCTATTACCGTGAATGATATTGTGTGAAGGAGACGATGGCTTTGGTTAGGGGTTGTTTTCTTTTCTCTTGTGATTTGTGTGAGTTGTGTGTATATTATGTGTATCAGCTAGCGCCGTGCATGTCTTGGTTAGAGGTTGTTTATATAGAGAAGGGCTAGGGCTTCACCGTGTCTCACAAGGAAGGGATTTGGTGCATTAAAGGGAGGATTTGATTTGGTGTTGAGCAAGGAAAGTCAAAGATTGAGGGGGGACAAATCTTGGCTAGAATAGGAAGTCAATATCTTTAATTTGTTATGATTTATTTTAATTAGGCATGACATATTTTTACTTTAGTATGTGATTTATTTAGTTAGGAAGTTAATATATTTGATTTATCTTAATTAGGTATGATTATATTTTATGTTTTATTTAATTGGTAAATGGTTTAAATATTTTATTTGATATTTAATGTTTAATTTAATTAAATTGGGATGTGTTTTATGGGCTTTGGGGAGCTAATTGGGCTGGGGTGCGAGGCTAGCAGCAAAACCAGAAACACTGACGCCGTTCGAACGCCAATTCGAACGCTACACGAACGTCTGCAATCTGCCTGACGTTCGAACGAAGTAACGAACGCAGGACTAACGAAGACAATGAACTTGTGAGATGAACTTGATGACGTACTTATTCTGAATTTCCCCTTCCGACCTCCATTTCCCGCAATATCCTTAGCTAAAAAGGTAGTGCCTCCAACTGAGACTCATCATCGAGTTTCACATGCAAAAATGCAATGCCTACAGCTGGGTATATTGAGAATCGTAGTGTGTTGGGTATGATGTCAAGATGGAAGTATCACTCCAGTCATAGTGAAGATGATGGTCACGTATGATACAGTACTAGTACTCTTAAGTACTGCAGTCATCGGGATAAAATGACAAGGTCATGTTTATCCGATTATAGAGACTAGTTACCAGACATCCGACATGTGCTTCGTACAGGGAAGACACAATTCCAGCCCCAGGCCTACCACGTGATCATCCGATATTGGATCGACATACACAATACTACGTATACTACGCCTGATATAGATCATTTATTCCTTTAAGGATATTTCTGGAGAATTGGGTAGGCATGGCGCTTTACTAGAAGCCAACCTTGTCTTGTAAATCGGTATAAACGTAGTACGAGGTACTTACGTGTTCGGATAGTCCGACGACCGAATTTACTACCAACATATCCGGGGATCTCATGGGTCGCTTCCCGAAGATTCACCGATGACGTGTAACTCGCACTTTTAATTAACCTGGGATTAATAAGATGAGAGAGAAAATTAATCTGGGATTAATAGCGGAGATATTTTATCTAGGATAAAATATCAATTAAATAGAGATAATGATTAATTTGGAATTAATCGGTTAAATTAATTTATATTCGATATATTAAACGAAATTGGATTTCGACGCGGAATTAAAATTAGATTTTAATTCGGGCGAACGAATTAATTTAGAATTAATTCATTAGCGACGTGAATAGTGACTTCATAGGCGTAATCATTTAATTACGTCGCAATGGAAAATTCGTTAATTTGGAATTAGCGAACCCGAGCCCGAGATTATTTGCGAGTGCATTCGTATTTCGAATTCAAGTGCGGCACACAAGTCACATCAAGTGTCAAATCGCTAGTCGCATCAAGCGTCAAATCATTAGTCACTTTGAGTGATGTGACAACTTGTCACTTGATTTGATTGATTGATGGATTGATAGATTGAGGTTGGTGGTTGGCTTTAATGGTTTGACTTTTGAAAAGCCAAATTCATGCCAAATGAATTTGAAATTAACAAATGTGTATTAGATACACTTTTGGCAACCAACAATCATATTTTTCTCTTCTCTCTTTCTCTCTTCATCTCACGCCCATGGTGGGCAAAATTTCTTCACTGGTTTCTGTCAAAAATCGACAAGATGGGAAGCAAAGTACTTGGTTTTTGTGGCAAAAATCAAGAGAGCTAGCACTTCGAGAGACATGCGAAGGTGATAGGGAAGTCCACCCATGAGCCGGGAATCGTTTGACAAAGCTTGGAGCTTGGAAGATGATCCAAAGGCCGAAAATGGGGAAGCAAAACACTGCCACTGCCGAATGCAACCAATGAGCAGACAATCAATTTTTATTCATCTCTGCGTCGTTCAACCGATCGATGCAAGTATTCCGCAACTTCGTTGATTTGTATTCGCACTTGTTTCTTGCTTGTTTAATGATCTTGGGACCTTAGCAAACACCAACAATGGTATCAGAGCGAGGTTGAGCATGAAATTGATTTAGGGCTTAAAATTTGTGTAAAATGTGTTTGAGCATGAATTAATGAAAATGGATGATTTGGTATGCTTAAAGTATGTTTAATTGAATATTGATTGGATCAATTTGATGAAATTGTATTTGGAACAAATTTCCCCAAATTTCTTGTGTTGGCCGAATACATGAGTGCCCTAAATTCTTGGTAATTTTTGTTTCGTTGATCATTGGATGACTTGAAACGATTGAGGATGTTGATTTAATTTCGATTGTGGAATTAATTGGATTGGAACCGAATCAGACATAAAATTACCCTCCATTGCCGAGAGTGAAGAAGCATGTTTGGGTTTGATTTTGATCAAAATGTGTTGGACACTAATTGATGTAATTTTGATTAATTAGGCTAATTGGTGTTTTGGAAATGTGAATTGGGTAATTAATTGTGTCATACACTTTATGTAATTAATTGAGAAATTTTGAATTTTTTGAATTAAATTATTTAGGCTTAAAATTGGATTTGAGCTTGTTATGTTGTAAATGGGCTTATTGCGCTTGGTTGTACCAAGTTGGGTTTAAGCAAAATTGGTTGGATCCAATTGGGCCCAAAACCGCTTCCATAAAGCCCAAATGCGACTAATGGACCTTTAAAGTTTAATTGGGCCTAATGGGCCTAAATTGATTTCTAGGCTTATGGGGTAACTCCTGGATTGGACTTTGGTTATTCGGTTTGACCCGAGTTGACCAAAAGTCCACGCCTTAAGAAATTAATTAAAAGCCCATTGGACTTTAATTAAATTGATGTTGGACGTTAATCGGGCTTTGAGACCCGTAACGATTAAATTTGGAATTTAAGTCGTAAAGGTTTATTAATAAAGTGTAATATTTAATTTGGAATTAAATAGCGAATCAATATTAAATACAAATTGAATTAGATTTAATTTTTTAGTTTAATTTAATTCAAGAATTCGTACTTTGAGTACTTATTCGCAAAACGAGTTTGACTCACGCAAAATCAAATCGTTGTTTGAACATTGGATGGTCATTAATTATCAGATTAATTAATTTGATTAGATTGATTGATAACATGCTTGTGTGAATATATGGTTGCGATGCATGAATAATGTATATCGGATGGATATTAGATGGGTGGGGTAATTTTAGAAATTGTTGTAATAAATTTGGAATTTATTAATTGGACCTGCGAGTCCAGCCTATTACCTCTTTTCTCATTGTATTTCTTTTCTCACTTATTCCCCTCAATGTAAATGAGGTTTCTTTAGAAGTTTAGTGTAGCGGGAGAGAGGAAATGGAGAGATTTGATCTAGGATCAATGTGTTAAGTATCCATCCGCATATCATTATTATATTTATTTATACGCGCCTTATTATGTATTTAGAATGCATGTTTAAGGGTGTATGATGATGAGACCTTAATAAAGATAAAAAATTGGTTGCCAATTTGCACGCGAAAAACCCTCGCAAAATATTAAGCATTTTTCCTTCCATTGAGTGATTCTTACTCAAGATCCGAGACTGGCATTGGTTTGTTGGCCAAGGTCAAGGCCTTTGTCCGTCGAGGATGTGTTTGAATCACGAGAGCTTTGTTACATATTGGTGTCTTGTCTAAGTTGTGGTTTGTTGGCCAAAGTCAAGACCACTTCTTGTCCATCGACATTGATTACGAAGCTTTTCATGGTCAATGGGTTACGCTTAACTGGGATCACTAAGTTTGTTGTGCCAAAGCCAAGGCTTAGTTGATTTAGAGGAAAAAGGTTAGGTAATATATTGGATATATTGGCATATATAAGATATATGTTTCGGACTTGGATGTCCCCCTACTGGATCTAGGAATCGGATTGGATCCAATTGATCTTAGAGATCTACCTAGTTAATTATCATACAATTTGTTGGCCAAAGTCAAGATTGTGTGATATTTAACAGGATCCTAGCCCACTAGGAAACACGGTTTCCCGAGTACTCGACAGAGGGTTAGAGGCTCGTCAAAAAATAGTTGGAGGCAATAATTGAATTTGCAATATTCGTTTAATTATTTGCCATACGCGCTCATTCAAATATCATTCGTCAAAAAAATTAAATGTTAGTTGGACTAATATTGAAACGTTGTTTTAACAAACAGTTAGACTGTATTCAAATAATTCATTTATAGTTGGTTATATAATTGGATTATAGTAATCAATATATTTGATTTAATTAATTACAGTTGATTAAATAGTTAGACTATAGTAATCATTATAATAAATAGTACCGAAATCATTGATTAAAAAGTTGGACTATTAAAATCAAGATAAAATTGAAAGATTGACATTTAAAACATAATCCTAGGGAAAATGTATTTAAATGGTTTAATTTTCAAATTGGGAATGAATTTCAGGATGGTCCTGGAAAATAATAAGTTACTTTATTTGATAAAATAACATATTAGGCCTAAGCCCGGAGTTAAGCAAATAGTATAGCATAATCTTTGGAAGATTCAAGTGATGATAACTTTAGTGCTTAATCCATTATACTTACCGCAGTAGACTCCTTAATTTCTGAATCAGAATTAAGGATTAGATCCTTAAAGTATGATAATGAAATTGAAGGATCTTCATAAATCTATCTTTAGATTTTAGAAGTACTAAATTGCAATAAATAACTCTTGGCTTGGCCAAAGGCTTCTGGAGTATTGAAAAGGCAAAGGCAAAATCATTATAATCTTCTGGGAAGAAAAATGACATATCCCAAAATGTCTGCCTAAATTGTGGCAAACGGGATCGCGGAAGCGTGACTGCCGTTTGGACAAAGCAGACATGAAGGAATTGAAGACGAGCAAGGCTCTGACTTCAAATATGTTTGTCAACAGTATGTTCACTACTAGCATTAAAATTGGATTTTAAATACTTAGAGTGGTATATAAAATATATGTATTGATGTTCAGAATCTGTTTTGAACAGGATACTGACTTCAATAGAGATTTATCTGCGAATCGGAAACGGGACGAAAGTCGCTGTTTTAACCGTAGATACCTATTTTTAGGAACTACCCTCGGGTGTGTACCTAAATTTAGAAACTGTTATAATGTAACTAGTTTGACTAGAAACATTATCTCTATATCAGTGTTTAGCCCGCTGCGGGTGAACCTTTATATTCTAGAACACTAAAGTGTTTTATTATATAAAGATGATATTGAGATAAACACATTAGATGTGAATAACAACATTTATATTTTGAATATAAATAAAATCTCAAACATATAACATGACAAACAAATAGCTCAATTTGATTTGATCAGTTGAAACATATTGTGGCATTATTGTCTGGGACACAATGAAAAAGACTCGTATATCCACACTTTTGAAGAGTGGGTACTAGGACTGATTTGATTCTAGTCAAACAAAGTCTACGAATCTAGTTAATTGGGCAAAGTGCCTAAAACACATTTACTTGGTAAAAGTGCAAATGCCACCGATCTGTTAGCCCTAGTTCATAGTGAAGCAAGTGGGCCCATGTCTAGTTAGGCTAGATGTAAATATGAATGTTTCGTGACCTTTACGGATGTGGCATCGCTTTATGGTTATGAGTTTCTTTTGAAGAAACACAAATCGGAAACTTTTACAGTTTCGACACGAAATAGTTAAACAGATCGGCTAAAGTATTAAATCATCACGGTTAGACCATGATGAAAATACTTAAGCAATAAGTTTCTCAAATACTTGAAAGAGTATAGTATTCTTTCAATGAGGACTCCTCCCAGAACACGTCAAGTTTGACTGTGTGTCCGAACAGAGTAACCGAATTTTATTGGACATAATAAGGTTAATCATGAGTCGCTCTGAGCTACCATTTCCTTCAACGGATAAGCATTAACAGTTCAGAACTTATTTTGAATAAGGTTCCATAAAATCTGTTTGACAGATTTCATATTAGATATGAACGGGAAAGAAACTGGGTTTCTCATTCCTGATAATTTGGGTATGCTAGGCATATGTTTGGATGATACCGAACTATAACCCAAATTGGATAAGTGCCAATTTTCGGTAATCCTAGGGATACCAAAGTATTGTACTTATACAACTCACTTGAGAACAATGTAATTGTTGCTCACCATGTGGTTTTCCTAAGAGTAATACCGATATACAGTGGTAAGTGGGAGGATAGTAAAACTCGATGAAAATCAGAGAAATACTATTCCCTGGCACCGATCCTTAATGGAACATAAAATAGTTCATCAAGGATGAAACTATTGCTATTAATCTTCGAATACACAAGAACCACGTAAGTCGGAGAGAGTCAGAAAATAACCTGGGGTATGGGTTTCTGATCTCACCTCATAAAGAAGTCAATCTTATTGAGGAATACCAACTGACTACGTATGAGGAAGTGATACAAGATATCGACTCCCAATTATGACAAAGTGCCATGAGTCCGAAATGGATTCCATGTATATCAACAAGTTTAGACACTAGTTGATGTACCGTAAGGCATTGTGCCTATTGGTACTTATAAGTCTTCAAGGAAGACATACATGGATGGCAACATACCAACGTATAAAGCTTGGCTTTTAGCGGAAAGGTATCGTTATCAACATTATGTTGATTACAATTCAACCTTTTACCTGTTGCCACGGTAAATCCATTTGGATAATGCTTGCTAATGCTGCATGTTTCATTCATGAAATATGTCAGCTGAACGGGAAAATTGCTTTCCTGAAAAGGAAACATTTCGGAGGACGTTTACAACATCCTGTCAGTTTTGTCGTACCAAAACTAGCAAACAAGGTTTGCAGGTTATTCGATCCATGTTTGGATTGAAGCAAGCATAGGTTCTTGGAATTATCGTTTTGATGTAATCATAATAGTTTATGATTTAATTCAAAACAAAAATGATTCTTGTGTATATAAAGAGGTTAGTGGGAGCGCACTGACAATCACTGTCCTATAAATAATGATAATATGTCATTTCTTGGAAATGATATTCCCATACAATAATCGGTGAAAGCTTGGCTTTCATGAAAAACTCTCCGAGAAACCGTACATTGAAACATGTATGCGACTTGATGTCTCATACGCTTTGAGCATATGGATTCACAAACAGGCCAATCCAAGTGATAGTCAGTGGATTGATGTTAAGAACATCCGTTAGTATCTTAGAGAACTAAGGATGCTGTCATAATCTGTGGAGAAGGAGAACTGGAAGTGACTGGGATCACTACTGCAAGTTTCCAAACCGATAAAATGACTGTAAGTCGTAAACGGTACTATACAGTTTGAATAACGGAACAGTGAGCTGGAAATCTTCCAAGCAAGATAATGTTACCGTATAAACAACAAATGCGGGTTATTGCTGCAGGTGAGGCGGCAATAGAAGCCATTTGGGTCGATAACAAATCTAATTAGATTAGATATAATTCTTTTAGCAGTTGAGCTAGGCTGCAGCGCAGGGTAAAGAATTAATGGTCTCATCAACGATCTAGATATATACTTCAATATTCATCTGATTCGTTCGGATCATACATCGTGGCGATGTGATGATCGAATAAATTGCATCAGATGATAATCATGCAAATCCGCTGACGAAAGCCTTTTCTCAGTAGTTTGAGCCAACCGTACATAGTTCGGGTGTCAGACACTCGAGTGACTGGCTATAGGCCAAGTGGGAGATTGTTGGACAATTATGACCCTTAGCGTCACTATTTGTACAGATCATGGTATTGTTGTACAAATTAACTATGTGACAAATGAGATTGCTCTCTTGTCATTTGTGATTAGATCACCTAGATATATAAATGATAGGAGGTCCCTATGATTTGTTCCTGGATTGAGAATGATATGAGACAATATCAATCCATGAAAGATAAATCATTAAATATCCCTAGTCAAAGTATTATCGAGATTGGACATCGATAAATACGTAAAAGACTAGTATTACACTTGTGCGCGTTGTGAGGGCATAACATCATAGTTCTCATATATTTGGGTATAGGATACTCATGCAAGTTTAATAGGAGGTTGTGTTTTACCGATGGTACGGGAAACATCTTCGCTCTGGATAGACCCCCTTGGAATTCCATTGGTAGTATGACTATGTGTCTACGGAAGTCCGAAATCAGAGTATGTGTATTTGGTCTTAACCTGAGACTTGTACCACTAATACTTGTGACAATCAATATACTTTGGTTCCGGTCGTCCAGGGATTTAACAGGTTCTGTGTATGCCTATGTTGGGTATATTGAGAATCGTAGTGTGTTGGGTGTGATGTCAAGACTGAAGTATCACTCCAGTCATAGTGGAGATGATGGTCACGTAGGATACGGTACTAGTACTCTTAAGTACTGCAGTCATCGGGATAAAATGACAAGGTCATGTTTATCCGATTATAGAGACTAGTTACCAAACATCCGACATATGCTTCGTACGGGGCAGACACAATTCCAGCCCCAGGCCTAGCACATGATCATCCTATACTGGATCGACATACACAATACTACGTATACTACGCCTGATATAGATCGGTTATTCCTGTAAGGATATTTCTGGAGAATATGGTAGGCATGGCCCTTTGCCAGAAGACAACCTTGTCTTGTAAATCAGTATAAACGTAGTACGAGGTACTTACGTGTTCAGATAGTCCGACGACCGAATTTACAGCCAATATATCTGGGGATCTCATGGGTCGCTTCCTGAAGATTCACCAATGACGTATGACTCGCACTTTTAATTAATCTGGGATTAATAAGATGAGAGAGAAAATTAATATGGGATTAATAGCGGAGATATTTTATCTAGGATAAAATATCAATTAAAGAGAGATAATGATTAATTTGGAATTAATCGGTTAAATTAATATATATTCAATATATTAAACAAAATTGGATTTCGACGTGGAATTAAAATTAGATTTTAATTTGGGCGAACGAATTAATTTAGAATTAATTCGTTAGCGACGTGAATAGTGACTTCGCTAGGCGTAATCATTTAATTACGTCGCAACGGAAAATTCGTTAATTTGGAATTAGCGAACCCGAGCCCGAGATTATTTGCGAGTGCATTCGCATTTCGAATTCGAGTGCGGCACGCAAGTCACATCAAGCGTCAAATCGCTAGTCACATCAAGCGTCAAATCATTAGTCACTTTGAGTGATGTGACAACTTGTCACTTGATTTGATTGATTGATGGATTGATAGATTGAGGTTGGTGGTTGGCTTTAATGGTTTGACTTTTGAAAAGACAAATTCATGCCAAATGAATTTGAAATTAATAAATGTGTATTAGATACACTTTTGGCAACCAACACTCATATTTTTCTCTTCTCTCTTTCTCTCTTCATCTCACGCCCATGGTGGGCAAAATTTCTTCACTGGTTTCTGTCAAAAACCGAGAAGATGGGAAGCAAAGTTCTTAGTTTTTGTGGCAAAAATCAAGAGAGCTAGCACTCCGAGAGACATGCGAAGGTGATAGGGAAGTCCACCCATGAGCCGGGAATCGTTTGACGAAGCTTGGAGCTTGGAAGATGATCCAAAAGCCGAAAATGGGGAAGCAAAAAACTGTCACTGCCGTATGCAATCAGTGAGTAGAAAATCAATTTTTCTTCGTCTCCGCGTCACTCAACCGATTGATGTAAGTATTCCGCAACTTCATTGATTTGTATTCGCACTTATTTCATGCTTGTTTAATGATCTTGGGACCTTAGCAAACACCAACAGTATCATGAACATACGATTTGGTACGGG
Organism: Zanthoxylum bungeanum; assembly: GCA_019454045.1. Lineage (NCBI taxonomy): Eukaryota > Viridiplantae > Streptophyta > Magnoliopsida > Sapindales > Rutaceae > Zanthoxylum > Zanthoxylum bungeanum. Next base: position 74,706 of record SKCR01030608.1, read on the forward strand.
ACTTATAGGGTAGCCCATAACGCTTTCGAGTGAGACTGAAATGATTAAAATCAAATTTGGAAAATTTTCTACCCTCGTGTCGAGACGCAGGTCAGGGCGCGTCGCGACGCACATCAACCAGAAGTGTACCCAACTTTTTACCTTGCGCATCGCGGCGCGTATCAGTCCAGAGGCATTTCTGGGAAAATTCCCATATCGCATCGCGATGCGGAGAGATCTGCATCGCAACGTAAGACTAAAAATTAGGAATTTTCTGCATCTCTTTATACCCAATTGGTCCAACATCACACCCAAACATACCACACAAGCAATTAACTTCAATAATCATTCAAAACACCATCAATAACACTCTTAACCCTTACTTACACTCATTCTATATACTCCATTAATCTTTAACCAAAATTAACAATTTGGGGACTTTCTACATTCTTCATTTTCTTATCACCAAACTCATATAATCATCAATTATTATAAATCATACAAATCATTAACCAAATACAAGATCAAAACACCCATATCCAAAACTTGGTTTAGAGCTTTGTCACCTCATTTCTCTTGGTTTTTCCTTCTTCTTCAAGCCTCAAGTTGTTGCCAATCTCCTTCTTAATTCTTGGATATTGATATTGCTTCATTCTTTTGTTTCTTCGTATTTCTCCCTCTCTCTTTTTTTCTTATTCTTTCTATTTTCCCCCCTTCTTCTACGTTTTTTCCATCTTCTTCTTTCCCTTTTCTCATTTCAAGAAACATTGAATAGTAATCCTTTTTTTTATACTAGGGTTCTATTTGCAAATTATTTAATAATGGAAGTGTTTGGAAAAATTGAGAAGTTTTGAGACTTTTCTAGAGGGGTCCTCTGGCACTGTTCATCCAGAATTTTAATCTGCATTTTTGGCTTGCTTTTGATTCGAATTTAAAAAACTGTTCAACGTGAAATTTGTATATCTCGATATCATCTTTCCGACAATATAAAATTCATAAATATCGGAGTTCGTATGAGAAAGTTACAGCCCAAATACTATGGGCTGTCCGAAATAGAACATCGTAGAATTTCGTATTGAAGTTTCGAAGAATTTACCGTTTATTCCCAAGGTCGTTCCATAAATGCATAAATATATATACTCAGACATAAGTTATATAATGTAACACTCGTCCCGCGATGTAATAGTACTATGGTCAACAATAGTAGAGACCACCGGTCGTTACAGTCATAATTTACGGATGGGTAGATTATGGACACGAAATTAGATTTCCTGAAGAATATTGACCGGTGTTGTCACACGCGTATAATGCAAGCGCATGTATCATTCAAGTAGTATAAAAAGTATAGATCCCACGATGACTTAATACCTAAACTATTAATTTATGAAGTCAAATATTTATTAGTACCTAACAGATTGATTGTTTTGATTGGATGGTGACTTTTAAAATTAAAACAAGTAAATGAAAATAGCATGAAAGTAGATTAAGGAAAATTTAATATTATTAAACTATCTAGGGTTGTGATTTCTTCCAAAACCTTTTTAAAGATGAAGTGGTTATTTCATGTTTGTGTAATATACTGGTTTACTAATCTGGAACATGAAATTCTGAAAAAGCCTCTGTCGATGGTCAGATGCAAATACACAGTGTAACCCAATTAAACCATATGTCTATGTCAACCAAGTTACCTGAATTCATTAAGGTTAAGTTCTAATTGTGGGTACCCCCGCCTAACAGGTATATGTCTATCCTGTAAGGAAATCTATTAAAGGGTTATCTAGAATGTCCTGAAACTTTATTTATCTACAAAATAACACAAAACACGTCAAAATATTCACAAAACTCAAGAAACTATACAAAATATTAGGTTAAATGAGTGGGAAATAGTGATACATTTACCACTCATCAAATATTCCTGAACCTAAAGAGTCTCTCTATTGAGATATATTCGTAGGGCAATAGGGAAACTTTTATAAATAATACTGATTATTTATAATTCGTTTAACGGTTAAACGAAAATACATGCTTTTGGGATCTTTCGGCCATTTATTAAATGTCGAATTGTGATATTTGACATTTATTATTAATATATGTATTTGGATTATTTAATGTAAATATAATACATATATTTGAGATATTTGTATTTAATTCTTTGATTATTTACATGGTAAATAATTAAATGAATTAAATAGTAAATATCTAATTTACTTTATTAAGTAAGCTAAATGGCTTAATTTGATTGGTTTTAATGGCCACTTTTGATTGGTTTTAAATGGCATGATTTAATTGGATTATTTATGATAAACATCAAAGTGTTTGATGATCTATTACCATAAAATTCATTAAATCATTTTCCATTTTTTTAAATAAAATTGAAAACATATGGCCATTATTTTTTCCTTGTTTTTCGGTCATTTAGGGAAATTATAAGGAGCCAATTTTTTTTTCATTATCTAAGTACCCTAAATCAAAAATTAAAAGAGAGCTTCAGAGGAAGAAAAAAAAAAGGAAAAAGAAAACAAGAAAGCTTGGAAAATTCAAGATTTTAGTAAGTTTTTATTACTTTTTCCTTTTTGAAAAATATTTCTACCAGGCTAGGCTTCAATATGTGTAGCTTAGTTTATTCTTTACTCATTTTTGGATGTGTTTGATGATTGGGAACTTGGATGAAAGATGTTAGCATGTATGAACTTAAAGAATGCTAATTAGGTGTAATAAAGTATTCTTTTCATTATTTGATAATGTTGTTGCCATTCTAGAGTTGCTTAGCCACTCATAAATGTCCTATAATTGTTCTTGTGTTATTTCATGATGGTGAGACTTGTATGGTGTGATGTGAATTGAATTAAAGTATTGAATTTAATTAATTTGGTGTTAATTTTGTTAATTTGTGAAATTATAAAATTAGGGTTCTTAACCCTCACCAAATTTGGGGCTTTTCATATATGTTACAGACCTTCAAGGCTAGGCTAGTGGCCAAGGGTTATACCCAGAAAGAGTGAGTTGACTATGAGGAAACTTTCTTGCCAGTATGCATGCTCAAATCCATCTACATTCTTCTATCCATTGTCGCATATTATGACTATGAGATTTGAAAAATGGACGTCAAAACTGCATTCTTGAATGGAAATCTTGATGAGTGTATCTATATGGTAGAACTGGAGGGGTTTATAATCCAAGATCAAGAGCAAAAGGTTTGAAAGTTGTAAAGGTCCATTTATGGACTCAAGTAAGCATCTCGATCTTGGAACATAAGATTTGATACCACGATCAAGTCTTATGCCTTTGAGCAGATTTGATACCATGATCAAGTCTTGTGTATACAAGCGCATCATTGACAGGAATGTGGTTTTTCTTGTTTTATACGTCGATGATATTTTACTCATTGGGAATGATGTAAAGATATTATCGGATGTGAAAACTTGGCTAGCTAACCAATTCCAAATGAAAGATTTGGGATAGACTAGTTATATTCTTGGGATCCAGATACTTTGGGATCGCAAGAAATGATTGTTAGCTATGTCTCACACATCCTACATTAACAAGATCCTTATGCGATTTAGGATGCAGAATTCCAAGAAAGGCAATTTACCTAATCGACATGGAATTCACTTGTCAAAGGAACAATCTCCTAAGACACCTCAAGAAGTTGAGGAAATGAGACATATCTCATATGCCTCAGCAGTTGGTAGTCTCATGTATGCTATGTTATGCATGAGACCGGACATCTGCTTTTTAGTGGGAGTAGTCAGTAGGTTTCAGTCTAACTTAGGATTGGATCATTGGGTGGCTGTGAAACACATTCTCAAGTATCTTAAGAGAATGAGAGATTATATGCTTGTGTATTCTGGTGAGGATATGATCCTAAGAGGATATATAGACTTTGATTTTTAGACGGATGTCGATTCTAGGAAATCAACATCTGGATCAGTGTTTACCCTAGGCGGTGGGGCTATAGTATAGCAGAGTATAAAGAAATCTTGTATTGCTGACTCCACCATGGAGGCTGAGTATGTAGCAGCTTGCGAAGCAGCTAAGGAAGTAGTCCTTAGGGACATTGCAGTGTTGGTAGATGGACTAACAGTCTGGTCGGGGTAAAATCTTCAGGATAGGTCAGCTGATTACTATGACGATGCATCAATATGTTTGTCAGTTAGAGTGATTTATGATGGTTGAATTGTCAGGTAGTCAATAAGATTGATTACAAGTTTGAAATTTCTCTAAGTGTTGAAAATGATAAGATACCTTGGATCGGGTCTTTGCTTAGTGCGTGCTCTGATGTGGAAATAGAAAAAACACAAGCATGTAAGAAGATTTTCATTAATTATTCAAATTTGTAAATAATCCCCCTGGAGCTACTCACGAAGGGGGACTAATTAATTACATCGTGGATAGGCCAGGGGCAACTTTGGTTGGAGTAGGAGAGGCAGTAGTTGAACATAAAGGCCGAGGGAATTTTGGACAGCATGGGGGTGTTGGACAATTATGACCCATATCGTCACTATTTGTACAGATCATGGTGTTGTTGTACAAATTAACTATGTGACAAAGGAGATTGCACTCTTATCATTTGTGATTAGATCACCTAGATGTATAAATGATGAGAGGTCCTTGTGATTTGTTCCTGGATTGAGAATGATATGAGACAGTATCAATCCACGAAGGATAAATCATTAAATATCCCTAGTCAGAGTATTATCGAGATTGGACATCGATAAATATGTAAAAGACTAGTATTACACTTGTGCGCGTTGTGAGGGCACAACTGCATAGTTCTCATATGTTTGGGTATAGGATACTCATGCAAGTGTAATAGGAGGTTGTGTTTTACCGATGGTACGGGAAACAGCTTCGCTCTGGATAGACCCCTCGGAATTCCATTGGTAGTATGACTATGTGTCTATGGAAGTCCGAAATCAGGGTTGGTGTATTTGGTCTTAACCTGAGACTTGCACCGCTAATACTTGCGACAATCAATATACTTTGGTTGCGGTCATCCAGGGCTTTAACAGGTTATGTGTACGCCTATGCTGGGTATATTGAGAATCGTAGTGTGTTGGGTGTGATGTCAAGACGGAAGTGTCACTCCAGTTAAATGGAGATGATAGTCACGTAGGATACGGTACTAGTACTCTTAAGTACTGCAATCATCGGGATAAAATTACAAGGTCAGGTTTATCCGATTATAGAGACTATTTACCAGACATCTGACATGTGCTTCGTACGGGGTAGACACAATTCCAGCCCCAGGCCTAACACATGATTATCTGATACTGGATCGACATACACAATACTACGTATACTACGCCTGATATAGATCCATTATTCTTGTAAGGATATTTCTGGAGAATTGGGTAGGCATGGTGCTTTGCTAGAAGCCAACCTTGTCTTGTAAATCGGTAAAACGTAGTACGAGGTAATTAAGTGTTCGGATAGTCCGACGACCGAATTTACTGCCAACATATCCGGGGGGATCTCATGGGTCGCTTCCCGAAGATTAACCGATGACGTATGACTCGCACTTTAATTAATCTTGGATTAATTAGAAGAGAGAGAAAATTAATCTGGGATTAATTGCGGAGATATTTTATCTGGGATAAAATATTATTTAAAGTGAGAAAAATGATTAATTTGTAATTAATCGGTTAAATTAATATATTCGATATATTAAACGAAATTGGATTTCGACGCGGAATTAAAATTAGCTTTTAATTCGGGCGAACGAATTAATTTAGTATTAATTCGTTAGCGACGTGAATAGTGACTTCCCTAGGCGTAATCATTTAATTACGTCGCAACGGAAAATTCTTTAATTTGGAATTAGCGAACCCGAGCCCGAGATTATTTGAGAGCACATTCTCATTTCGAATTCGAGTGCGGCACGCAAGTCAAATCAAGCGTCAAATCGCTAGTCGCATCTAGCGTCACATCAAGCGTTAAATCATGTCACTTTAAGTGATGTGACCATTCATTGATTGATGGATTGATGGATTGATGTGAGTAGGTGGATAACATTTAATACCAAATTTGGAGCCAAATTTTATTGACTTTTTGAAAGCTTTTTCAAAATTTGGTATATGTTTTTATTAATTGATTTTGGAAATCAATTTATCAATTACACATTTATCTCTCTCTTTTCTCCATTTTCCTCTCTTCTTCACGCCCTTGGAGGGCAAAATTTCTTCTGGTTTTAGGCAGCCCACTGCAGAGAGTCAAGAAGAAATGGGAAGCAAAGTGTGATGGTTTTGTGGCAAAATCATCAACAGCTAGCACTCTGAGAGACATGCGAAGGTGATAGGGAAGTCTACCCATGAGCCGGGAATCATTTGACGAAGCTTGGAGCTTGGATTCTTGAAGCTTGATGACCGAAAATAGACATGGGCCCACTTGCTTCACTATGAACTAGGGCTAACAGATCGGTGGTATTGACACTTTTACCAAGTAAATAGTGTTTTAGGCACTTTGCCTAATAAACTAGATTCGTAGACTTTATTTGAATAGGATCAAATCAGTCCTAGTACCCACTCTTCAAAAGTGTGGATATACGAGTCTTGTTTGATTGTGTCCTAGACAACAATGCCACAATTAGTCTCTTCTGATCAAATCAGTTTGAGCTATTTGTTTGTCATGTTTATGTTTGAGATTTATTTATACTAAAAATATAAATTATTTTATTCACATCTAATGTGTTTATCTCAATATCATCTTTATATAATGAAACACTTTAGTGTTCTAGAATATAAAGGTAAACCCACAGTGGGTTAAACACTGATATAGAGATAATGTTTCTAGTCAAACTAGTTACATTATAACAGGTTCCTAATTTAGGTACACACCCGAAGGTAGTTCCTAAACTTAGGTATCTACGGTTAAAACAGCGACTTTCGTCCCGTTTCCAATTCGCAGATTAATCTCTATTGAAGTCAGTATCATGTTCATAACAGATTCTGAACATCAATACATATTTATGTACCACACTAAGTATTTAAAATGTAATTTTAATACTAGTAGTGAACATAATGTTGACAAACATATTTGAAGTGAGAGCCTTGCTCGCCTTCAATTCCTTCATGTCTGCTTTGTCCAAACGGCATTCACGCTTCCGCGATCCCGTTTGCTACATTTAGGCAAACATTTTAGGATATCTCTTTTATCTTCCCAGAAGATTATAATGATTTTGCCTTTGCCCATTTTTAACACTCCAGAAGCCTTTGGCCAAGCCTTGGCCTTCTAGAATATCGAAGTAAGGTGCGCCTTGCGCTACTTGCCTCATTGTAAACTTTGACTTTGTCTCCTTGAGAATAGTCATTAACCCTCGAAGAGTTAATATTGCAATTTTAGTACTTCTAAAATCGAAGTATAGATTTATGAAGATCCTTCAATTTCAGTATCATACTTTAAGAATCTAATCCTTTGTTCTGACAAAGAAATTAAGGAGTCTACTGCGGTAAGAATAATGGATTAAGCACTTAAGTTATCATCACATAAATCTTCCAAAGATTATGCTCGACTATTTGCTTAACTCTAGGCTTTAGGCATAATATGTTATTTTATCAAATAAAGTAACTTATTAATTTCCAGGACCATCCTGAAATTTATTCCCAATTTGAAAATTAAACCATTTAAATACACTTTCCCTAGGATTATGTTTTAAATGCCAATCTTTCAATTTTATCTTGATTTTAATAGTCCAACTATTTAATCAACGATTTCCGGTACTATTTATTATAATGATTATTATAGTCTAACTATTTAATCAACTATAATTTAATAGATTAAAATCAATTATATTGATTACTATAATCCAATTATAAAATCAACTATAAATGAATAGTTTGAATATAGTCCAACTATTTATTAAAACAATATTTAAATATTAGTCCAACTAACATTTAATTTATTTGACGAATGATATTTGAATGAGCGCGTATGGCAAATAATTAAACGAATATTGCAAATTCAATTCTTGCCTCCCACTATTTTTCGGCGAGCCTCTATCGAGTACTCGGGAAACCGTGTTTCCTAGCGGGCTAGGATCCCGTTAAATATCACACAATCTTGACTTTGGCCAACAAATTGTATGATAATTAACTAGGTAGATCTCTAAGATCAATTTGATCCAATCCAATTCCTAGATCCAGTTGGGGGACATCCAAGTCCGAAACATATATCTTATATATGCCAATATATCCAATATATTACCTAACCTTTTTCATCTGAATCAACTAAGCCTTGGCTTTGGCACAACAAACTTAGTGATCCCAGTTAAGCGCGACCTATTGACCATGGAAAGCTTCGTAATCAATGTCGATGGACAAGAAGTGGTCTTGACTTTGGCCAACAAACCACAACTTGGACAAGACACCAATATGGAACAAAGCCTTCGTGATTCAAACACATCATTGACGGACAAAGGCCTTGACTTTGGCCAACAAGCCAATGCAGTCTCGGATCTTGAGTAAGAATCACTCAATGGAAGGAAAAACGCTTAATATTTGTGAGGGTTTTTCGAGTGCAAATTGGCAACCAATTTATTATCTTTGTTAAGATCTCATCATCATACACCCTTAAACATGCATTCTAAACACATAATAAAGCGCGTATGTAAAATAATAATGATATGCATATGGATACTTAACACATTGATCCTAGATCAAATCTCTCACTTTCTCTCTCCCGCTAGCACATGTATTTACTTCTACCCGTTACACTACACTTCTAAAGAAACCTCATTTACATTGAGGGGAATATGTGAGAAGATAATACAAAGAATAAGGAGGTAATAAGGCTGGACAAGCATGTCCAATTTAATAAATTCCAAATTTATTACAACAATTTCTAAAATTGTCCCACCCATATAATATTCATCTGATATACATTATTCATGCATCGCAACCATGTATTCACACAAGCATGTTATCAATCAATCTAATCAAATTAATTAATCTGATAATTAGTGACCATCCAATGTTCAAACAACGATTTGATTTTGCTCGAGTCAAACTCGTTTTGCGAATAAGTACTCAAAGTACGAATTCTTGAATTAAATTAAACTACACAATTGTATTTAATTCTAATTCACTATTTAATTCCAAATTAAATACTACACTTTATTAACGAACCTTTACGACTTAAATTCCAAATTTAATCGTTACGGGTCTCAAAGCCCGATTAACGTCCAACATCAATTTAATTAAAGTCCAATGGGCTTCTAATTAATTTCTTAAGGCGTGGACTTTTGGTCAACTCGGATCAAACCGATAACCAAAGTCCAATCCGGGATTAACCCCATAAGCCTAGAAATCAATTTCGGCCCATTAGGCCCAATTAAACTTTAAAGGTCCATTTGTCGCATTTGGGCTTTATGGATGGGGTTTTGGGCCCAATTGGATCCAACCAATTTTGCCTAAACCCAACTTGGTACAACCAAGCCCAATATGCCCAATAACAACTTAACAAGCCCAAATCGAATTTTAAGCCCAATTAATTAAACCCAAAAAATTCCAAATTTCATATTTAATTAACCAAAGTGTATTACACAATTAATTACCCAATTAACATTTCCAAAAAACCAATTAGCCTAATTAATCATGCTCATTTTCATCTTCACATGTCCAACACATTTTGATTAAAATCAAACCCAATTACATGCTTCTCATGTCTCGGCCAAGGAGGATTTTCATGTCCAATTTTAAATCCAATCCAATTGAATCCAAATCAACATTAAATCGACATCCTAAATTGTTTTTAAGTCATCCAACGAATCAAAAACAAAAATCCAAGACATTTAGGGCTTCTCTATTTTCGGCCAAGCCTCAAAAATTGGGGAAATTTGTTCCAAACACAATTTCATCAAATTGATCCAATCAATCATCAATTAAAACACATTTAAGCATACTAATTCATCCAATTTCATTATACATGCTCAAAATCAATTTTACCCAAATTTTAACCCTAAATCATATTTCATGCTCAACCTTGCTCAAGATACCATTGTTGGTGTTTGCTAAGGTCCCAAGATCATTAAACAAGCATGAAACAAGTGTGAATACAAATGAACAAAGTTGTGGAATACTCACATCGATCGGTTGAGTGACGCGGGAGGCAACAAAATCTGATTTTCTGCTCAATGGACTGCTCGGTAGTGGCAGTGAGTTGGCTCACTATTTTCGGCCATTTGAGCTCCTTCGTCAAACGATTCCCGGCTCATGGGTGGACTTCCCTATCACCTTCGCATGTCTCTCGGAGTGCTAGCTCTTGTGATTTTTGCCACAAAAATCACCACACTTGCTTCCCATTTTCTTCCTGACTCACGGCAGTTCACTGCCAAAACCAGAAGAAAAATGCCATCCATGGGCGAGAGAGAGAGAGATGAGAGAAGAGAGAATTAGTTGTGTAAGTTGTTAAGAAAAGTGTATCAAATACCTTTTATTTGATTTTTCAAAAAATCAATAAAATGGATTTACCAAATTTGGCTTCAAAAGTCAATTGGCAACAACCATTCCAACAACTACAATCAATCACATCAATCACATCAATCAATCAAGTTGTCAAGTCACATCACTCAAAGTGACAAGTTATTTGACGCTTGAAGTGACTAATGATTTGACGCTTGATTTGACTTGCGTGCCGCACTCGAATTCGAAATGCGAATGCGCTCGAAAATAATCCCGGGCTCAGGTTCGCTAATTCCAAATTAATGAATTTTCTGTTGCGTCGTAATTAAATGATTTTACCTAGCGAAATCACTATTCACGTCGCTAACGAATTAATTCTAAATTAACTCGTTCGCCCGAATTAAAAACTAATTTTAATTCCGCGTCGAAATCCAATTTCGTTTAATATATCGAATATATTAATTTATCGATTAATTCCAAATTAATCGTTATCTCTCTTTAATTGATATTTTATCCAAGATAAAATATCTCTGCAATTAATCCCAGATTAATTTTCTCTCTCTTCTTATTAATCCCAGATTAATTAAAAGTGCGAGTCATACGTCATCGGTGAATCTTCGGGAAGCGACCCATGAGATCCCCGGATATGTTGGCAGTAAATTCGGTCGTCGGACTATCCGAACACGTAAGTACCTAGTACTACATTTTATCGATTTACAAGACAAGGTTGGCTTCTAGCAAAGTGCCATGCCTACCCAATTCTCCAGAAATATCCTTATAGGAATAAAGGATCTATATCAGGCGTAGTATACATAGTATTGTGTATGTCGATCCAGTATCGGATGATCACGTGTTAGGCCTGGGACTAGAATTGTGTCTGCCCAGTATGAAGCACATGTCGGATGTCTGGTAACTACTCTCTATAATTGGATAAACATGACCTTGTCATTTTATCCCGATGACTGCAGTACTTAAGAGACCAGTACCGTATCCTACGCGACCATCATCTCCATATGACTGGAGTGACACTTCCGTCTTGACATCACACCCAACACACTACGATTCTCAATATACCCAGCACAGGCGTACACAGAACCTGTTAAAACCCTGGACGACCGCAACCAAAGTATATTGATTGTCGCAAGTATTAACGGTGCAAGTCTCAGGTTAAGACCAAATACACCTACCCTGATTCCGGACTTCCATAGACACATAGTCATACTACCAATGGAATTCTGAGGGGTCTATCCAGAGTGAAGCTGTTTCCCGTACCATCGGTAAAACACAACCTCCTATTACACTTGCATGAGTATCCTATACCCAAATATATGAGAACTATGCCGTTATGCCCTCACAACGCGCACAATTATATTACTAGTCTTTTACGTATTATCGATGTCCAATCTCGATAATACTCTGACTAGGGATATTTAATGATTTATCCTTCGTGACTGATATTGTCTCATATCATTCTCAATCTAGGAACAAATCATAGGGACCTCCTATCATTATACATTGAGGTGATCTAATCACAAATGATAAGAGTGCAATCTCCTTTGTCACATAGTTAATTTGTACAACAACACCATGATCTGTACAAATAGTGACGCTATGGGTCATAATTGTCCAACACAAAGGTGTTAGGGAAACCATTCCCTTGAGTTTGGAATTCAAAGATCAAAGCTTGGAGCTCAACATTCATACAAAGGAGGGCTTGGAGCACTTCTCAAGGAGGCAAAATTTTTGTATTCTCTACATCCACTTATCCGCTCAATGTAAGTATTTTCTGCAAACTTACTTTGTTTATTCACACAATTTTATGCTTAATAGATCTTTGGCATGTTCTAAGAGAACCCAACAATGGTATCATGAGCCAATTTTAAGCATGAAATATTTTAGGGTTCATAGACTTTAATTGGGGTTTTTGTGATTTGAGCATGATTTCTTCAAATTAATGTTTTGGTTATGCTTAGATTATGACCCTAGAAGCTCATAGTGATTTTGAGAATTAATGTTTTGGTTATGCATGATTAATTTTGAGAAAAATTGATTAGATTAATTTTTCCCAAATTTGTATGATGACCGAAACTTATGACCCTAGAAGCTCATAGTGATTTTTTGATTTTAGGCCATTGGATGTGTTTAAATGCATGAGATATATTGATTTGTGATTTAATTGGATTGAAATCAAAATTGGTTAATTTTATGTATGAAAACCGTGAGCCATGTAAGCATGGAATGAGTTGATTTTGCTTCAATTGTGTTGGACATGAATTGAACATATTAAAGCATGATTAATTAGGTAAATTGGTGTTTTAGAAATATTAATTTAACTAATTAATTATGGCTAATACTCTTTAATTAAAAATTATGATATTTGGAATATTTTAATTAAATAAATTAGCCTTTAATTTTGAATTGGGCTAATATTGTTGTATTTGGGCTTAATGGGCTTGGTTGGGCCAAGTTGGTTTAGGACAATTGGATTGGATCCAAATTGGGCCTAAAACCATACCATAAAGTCCAAATAGAATAATTGGGCCTTTAAATATTTAATTGGGCCTAATTGGCCAAAATTAATTTTATAGCTAATGGTGATTCCTTATTGGGTTTTGGTTGCCAAAGTCCATGCCTTAAGAAATTAATTAAAAGCCCATTGGACTTTAATTAAATTGACATTGGATGTTAATTGGGCCTTTGAGACCCATTAAGATTGGATTTAGAATCTAAGTCTAAAAGGCACAAATAAAAGTGTAATTATTTAATTTGGAATTAAATTATAATTAATATTGAATATGAATTAAATTGGATTTAAAATTGTAGTTCGATATAATTCAGGAATATGCACTTTGAGTACTTATTCTTAAACGAGTTGGAATAATTCAAAGATTGAACATTGGATGATCATTAATTCAAAGATTAATTAATTGGATTAGATTGATTGAATAACATGCTTTGTGTGAATACATGGATGTATTGTATGAATAATGTATATCGGATGGATATTAGATGGGTGAAGGCAATTTTGGAAATTATTGTAATAAATTTAGAATTTATTAAAATTGGACCAGCGTGTCCAGCCTTTATCTCTTGACTCTTTGTACTTCTCTTCTCACCAATTCCCCTCAATGTAAATGAGGTTTCTTTACTGTATTATGTACTTGGGTAGAAGTTAGAATAGTGCTAGCCGGGGAGAGAAGAGGGATAGATTTGTTCTAGGAACAATTTGTTCAATATCCATCCGCATATTGTCATTATTTATTTCGCGCCTTATTATGCTTTTAGAATGCATGCATAAGGGTGTATTATGAGACCTAATCAAAGATAATAAATTGGTTGCCAATTTACGCGAAAAATCCTCAAACAAATATTAAGTGATTTCTTTCCATTGAGTGGTTCTCTCTCAAGATCCAAGATTGGCATTGGTTTGTTGGCCAAAGTCAAGATCAATGTCCATCGCGGATGTGTTTGAACCATGAAAGCTTTGTTCCATATAGCATGTCTTTGGGCAAGTTGTGATTTGTTGGTCAAAGCCAAGGTCACTTTTTGTTCATCGACGTGGATTATGAAGCTTTCCCACTATCAATGGGTCCCGCTTAACTGGAATCATTAAGCTTGTTGAGCCAAAGTCAAGGCTCAGTTGATTCAGAGGAAAAGGTTCGGAAAATATATTGGATATATTAGCATATATATTGTATATATGTTTCGGACTTGGAGGTCCACCTACCGGATCTAGGAATTGGATTAGATCCAATTGATCTTAGAGATCTACCTAGTTAAATATCATACAACTTGTTGGCTAAAGTCAAGGTTGTGTGTTATTTAACGGGATCCTAGCCCACTAGGAAACTAGGTTTCCCGAGTACTCAATAGAGGGTTAGAGGCTTGTCGAAAAATACTGGGAGGCCAGTATTGAATTTGCAATTTCGTTCAAATACTTGCCAATACGCGCTTTCAAATTATTTTCGTCGTTTTATATTTATTAGTTGGACTAATATTTTATTATTTTATTGTAACAGTTGGACTGTACCCAAAAATCGTTAATTGAATTGTTAGACTATTGCAATTATGATGGCTGGAAAGATCAACGTTAGGGACATTATCATGGGCGAAAATGTCTTTAATGGTGCGAACTTTCCTGACTAGGATATGAACCTCAGGATTGTCCTGGGGGCCGAGAAGATGCTCTATACGATAGAAAGACCTCTCGGGCCTAAGCCCGAAATTGAGCAGACGCTTGAGCTTGAGCTTTGGAAGACTCATAGCGATGACAACTCAACTGCTCAATCCGTCATGCTCGCTGCAATGACCCATCAATTTCGTCGCCAGAACAAGGGATTGGATCCCTATACTATGATGCAAAATTGAAGGGCCTTCATCAATCTAACCTTAGATCGCAAAGGTATGAATTATAGAAGAAGCTCTTTAGCTCTTGAATGTCAGATGGTACATCTATCGAGCACAATGCGTCACAGATGATTGCTGACATCAAACAGCTGGGTCAGCTAGGTACAACCTTTAAGGCTGAGACTTCTATAGATTTGATCTTGCAGTCTCTTCCTAACAAGTGGAGCTGGTTCGTCATGAACTATAATATGATAAACCAAGACCATACTCTTGGAGAGTTGATTGCAATGTTGCGTGAAGCAGAAAATGAGCTTTGAAAGGGTAAAAAGAGCAAGGCGCACTTCGCTTCGCCATCTCAGTCTGCCAAGGCTTGGCCAAAGGCTACTAGAGGAGTGAAGAAAAAGAAGAAGAGAAAGGGCAAGACCAAATCATCAAAGTCTTCTGGGAAGGCAAATGACAATTCCTCAGATGTCTGCCTACAGTGTGGCAAACGGGGTCATTGGAAGCGTGAATGCCATGAGTACAAGGCACACATGAAGGAAATCAAAGCCGGCAAGGAACCGGCTTCAGGTATGTTTGTTATTGAAATAAACATGTCTACTTCTAATTTTAAAAATTGGATTTTTTATTCTGGTTGTGGTACTCATATATGTACTAATGTGCGGGATCTGCATATTAGCAGGAGACTGACTTTAGGAGAGATAGACCTCCGAGTTGGAAATGGGACTAGAGTCGATGTTTTGGCTGTTGGGACCTATATTTTGGAACTGCCATCGGGGCATGTACTTACTTTATCAGACAGCTATTATGTACCTAGTTTGACTAGGAATATTATTTATGTATCTTGTTTAGCCCAATGTGGGCATACTTTGGTATTCAGAAACACATGGTGTTTTGTTTATAAAAATGATATTGAGATATGTAGTGCTGATGTTAATAATGGTCTTTATATTTTGAATATAAATCAATCTCAAACATATAACGTAACAAACAAAAGGCTTAAATTAAATAACAAAGATGAAACTTATATGTGGCATTGTCGTCTAGGACACATTAACAAGACTAGCATATCCACACTTTCAAAGAGTGGGTACTTGGACGGATTTGATCCAAATTCATATGACGTCTGCGAATCTTGTTTATTAGGCAAAATGCCTAAAATACCTTTTAGCGGTAAAGGTGCACGTGCCACCAAACTGTTAGCCCTCGTTCATAGTGACGTATGTGGGCCCATGTCTAGCCAGGTTAGATGTGGATATGAATACTTCGTAACCTTTATGGATGATGCATCACATTATAGTAATGTGTATCTTATGAGACACAAGTCAGAAACTTTTTAGAAATTCAAAGAGTTTCGACACGAAGTAGAAAAACAGACCGGCAAAAGTATTAAAACATTACGGTCGAACCGTGGTTGAGAATATTTAAGCAATGAGTTTCTCGATTACTTGAAAGAGTATTGTATTCTTTCACAATGGACTCCTCCCGGAACACCTCAACTAAACAGTGTGTCCTAACGGAGAAATCGAACTTTGTTCGACATGTTAAGGTCTATGATAAGTCGCACAGAGCTACCAATTTCCTTCTAGGGATATGCATTGAGCAGTGCAATACTTATTTTGAATAAGGTTCTGTCAAAGTCTGTTCAACAGACTGGGGTTGCTGGGCATACGTTAAACGTTTGGATGGTACCAAACTAGAACCCAAATCGGATAAGTGCCTATTTGTAGGTTATCCTAGGGAAACCAAAGATATTACTTCTACCACCCACAAAGAACAAGGTATTTGTTGCTCTACATGCGGTTTTCCTAGAAAAGGAATTCCTAAATGCAGTGGTAAGTGGGAGGAAAGTAGAACTCGATGAAAATCGGAGTGATACAGTTCCTGTCACCGATTTCTTATCTAAACATGAACAGTTCATCAGGGATGAAACTGTACCACAAATTTCTAATACACAAGAACCGCGTAGGTCGGAGAGAGTCAGAAAATAACCTGAGAGATATGGGTTTATGATCTCACCTCATGTGGATATTAATCTTATTGATGAAGACAAACCGACTACGTATGAGGAAGCGATACAAGGTATCGACTCCGATTTATGGCAAGATGCCATGAAATTCGAAATGGATTCCATGTACACCAACTAAGTTTGGACACTGGTTGATGGACCAGAAGGCGTAAAGCCTATTGGTTGCAAATGGGTCTTCAAGAAGAAGACCGACATGGATGACAACATACAAACGTACAAAGCTAAGCTTGTAGCGAAAGGGTATCTTCAACGACATGGTGTCGATTACGATGAAACTTTTTCACCTGTTACCATGATTAAATCCATTCGAATAATGCTTGCTATTATTGCATATTTCGATTATGAAATATGGCAGATGGACGTCAAAACCGCTTTCCCTAACGGAAACCTTTTGGAGGATGTTTATATGCAACAGCCTGACGGTTTTGTTGTACCAAAACATTGTTGGATAACATGACCCATAGCGTCACTATTTGACAAATCATAGTGTTGTTGTACAAATTAACTACGTGACAAGGAAATTGCACTCTCATCATTTGTGATTAGATCACCATAGATGTATAAATGAAGAGAGGTCTCTATGATTAGTTCTGGATTGAGATGATATGAGACAGTATCAGTCCACGAAGGATTAATCTTGAATATCCCTAGCCGGAGTATTATCGAGACTGGACATCGATAATGCGGAATAGGCTAGTATTGCACTTGTGCGCGTTGTGAGGGCACAACGGCATAGTCTCATATATTTGGGTATTGGATACTCATGCAGTGCGATAGGAGGTTGTGTTTCACCGATGGTACGGAAACAGCTTCGCTCTGGATAGACCCCTCGGAATCCCATTGGTATTATGACTATGTGTCTATGGGAGTCTGAGATCAGGGTAGGTGTGTATGGTCTTAACCTGAGACTTGCACCGCTAATGCTTACGACAATCAGTATACTTTTGTTGAGGTCGTCTAGGACTCTAACCGGTTCTGTGTACGCCGATGCTGGGTATATTGAGAATCGTAGAGTATTGGGTGTAATGTCAAGACGGAAGTATCACTCCAGTCATACTGGAGATAATGTCATGCAGATACGGTATTAGTGCTCTTAAGTGCTGGCCGGCCATCGGGATATTATGACAAGGTCATGTATATCCGATTATAGAGACTAGTTACCAGACATCCGATATGTGCTTCGGACGGGGCAGACACTTATCCAGCCTCAGCCCTAGCACGTGACTATCCGATACTGGGCCGATATACACGATACTTGGTATACTACTACGCTTGATATAGATCTTAAATATTCTTAGAGAATATGACCGGAGAATTGGATAGACTTCGTGCTTTGCTAGAAGCCGATCTTGTCTCGTAAATTGGTAAAACGTAGTACTTGGTATGTACGTGATTCGGATATTCCGACGACCGTATTTACTGCTGCCGAATTATCCGGGGATCTCATGGGTCGCTTCCCGATAATCCACCGATGATGCACACTCGCACTCTTATATAATCTGGGATTATATAGAAGAGAGAGAAAATTAATCTAGGATTAATTACGGAGATATTTTATCTGGGATAAAATATCGTCTAAGAGAGAGAATGATTAATTTGGAATTAATCGATAACTAATATATTCGATATATTAAACGAAATTAGATTTCGACGCGGAATTAAAATTGATTTTAATTCGGCGAACGAATTAATTTAGAAATAATTTGTTAGCGACGTGAATAGTGAATTCGCTAGGCGTAATCATTTAATTACGACGCGACGGAAAAATCGTTAATTTAGAATTAGCGAACCCGAGCCCGAGTGTGATTGCGAGCGCATTCGTATTTCGAATTCGAGTGCGGCAACGCAAGTCACATCAAGCGTCAAATCACTCATCACATCATGCGTCAAATCAAAAGTCACTTTGAGTGATTGATTGATTGATTGATGGATGTGATTGATTGAGTGATGGACACACAACATGTCACTTTGATAAAGTGAAATGAATAGTTGATGTGTGTGGTTGGAATAGTGTAAGTTGGTGGGAGTATTTTACCATTTTATTTATTTGGTAAATGCTTGATAATTATGAAAAATATATAAACCCTTTTTGGAAAAGGATTTACTAACCAATTACACAACTTCATCTCTCTCATTTCTTTTCTCTTCTCTCATGCCAAAAACAGCAAAATGTTCACTGGTTTTGAACCAGAAATGCCGTGAGCTATAGGGAGGAAAGAGTGGGTTTTTGTGGCAAAAGCTCAAGTGCTAGCACACTTACGAGTCTTGCGAAGGTGGTAGGGAGGTTCACCCATGAGTCGGGATTCGTTTGACGCAATCTTGGAGCTCCGTTTGTCATCTCAAATTTCTGTTTTGGAGGCAGTGGACTGGTCAGTTCAGGCGTGAAGGCAGTGGGCGTTTTTGGCTTCATTCATCTTCAAATCGTCTCAACCGATCGATGTGAGTATTCCGCAACTTCGTCGATATGTATTCGCAATGTTTTTCATGCTTATAATCGATCCGGGACCATAATAGAAACCAACAATGGCATCAAGAGCCTAGGTTTGAGCATGAAAATTTTAGGGCTTAAAATTGGGTAAACTTGTTTTGAGCATGATTTGAATGAATTGAATGTTTGAGTATGCTTATAACATGTTTAATTAAGTGATTGATTGGATCAATTTAATGAATAATGATTGGATCAATTTTCCCCAAAAATTCATGTTGGCCGAATGTGATGAGTATTTTGGAATTCTTGGAATTTTTCATTTTGATTCATTGGATGAGTTGTAATAATGTTGGATGATGTTAATTTAAGATTGAATTGGATTTATTTTGAATTGAACAAAATCCCCAAAATGCTTATGTGGCCGAATGGACTTAATGCCCTAATGTCTTGAAATTTTGATTTTGTGACATTGGATGTGTATGAAATCAAATTCGATGGTGATTTAATGTCGATTGTGGGTTCGATTGGATTGAAACCAAATCGGACACAAAATCACCTCCTTGGCCGAGACTAAGTAGCATGTAAAATGGGTTTGATTTTTTCATTTATGTGTTGGACATGTGATGATGATAATGAGCATGATTAATTGGACTAATTTCATGTTTTGGAAATATTGATTTGGGTGATTAATCATGTAATGCACTTTAGGTAATTAAATTGCGGAATTGGATTCATGTAATTTAGTTATTTAGGCCTTAAATTGGATTTGGGCTTATTATGTTGTAAATGGGCTTATTGGGCTTTGTTGTACAAAGTTGGATTTAGGCCAAATGGATTGGATCCAATTGGGCCCAAAGCCACTTCCGTTAAGCCCAAATGCGACTTATAAACCTTTAAAGTTTAAAGTTTAATTGGGCCTAATGGGCCTAAATTGATTTCTGGGCTTATGGGGTAACTCCTTGATTGGGCTTTGGTTGCCGAAGCCCACGCCTTAAAGAAATTAATTAAAGCCCATTAGACTTGAATTGAATTGACGTTGGACGTTAATCGGGCTTTGAGTCCCGACGCGATTAAATTTGGAATTTAAGTCGTTAAAGGTTTATTAAATAAAGTGTAATATTAATTTGGAATTGAATAGTGAATTAGTATTAAATACATGTTAAATTGGATTTAATTATGTAGTTTAATTTAATTCATGAATTCGTACTTTGAGTACTTATTCGCAAAAACGAGTTTGACTCGAGCAAAATCAAATCGTTGTTTGAACATTGGATGATCACATAATTATCAGATTAATTATTTGATTAGATTGATTGATAGCATGCTTATGTGTGAATACGTGGTTGTGATGAATGAATAATGTATATCGGATGGATATTAGTCGGGTGGGGCAATTTTGGAAATTGTTGTAATAAATTCGATTTATTAAATTGGACCTGCGTGTCCAGCCTTATCACCACTATTCTCTTTGTATTCTCTTCTCACCTATTCCCCTCAATGTAAATGAGGTTTCTTTAGAAGTGTAGTGTAACGGGTAGAAGTAATACAAGTGCTAGCTTGAGTGAGAAAGGGAGAGATTTGATCTAGGATCAATGTGTTAAGTATCCATCCGCATATCATTATTATTTATTTTCATACTCGCTTTATTATGTATTTAGAATGCATGTTTAAGGGTGTATGATGATGAGACCTTAACAAAGATAATGAAATTGGTAGCCAATTTGCACGCGAAAAGCCCTCATCAAATATCATGCGTCTTTTCCTTTCATTGAGTGATTCTTGCTCAAGATCCTAGATTGGCATGGGTTGTTGGCCAAAGTCAAGCCCTTGTCCGTCGAAGATGTGCTTGAATCACGAAGCTTTGTTCTATATTGGTGTCTTGTCCAAGTTGTGGTTTGTTGGCCAAAGTCAAGACCACTTCTTGTCCATCGACATTGATTACGAAGCTTCCATGGTCAATGGGTCCGCGCTTGACTGGGATCATCAGGTTTGTTGTGCCAAAGCCAAGGCCTAGTTGATTCAGAGGAAAAAGGTTAGGGTATATATTGGATATATAGGCATATATAGGATATATGTTTAGGACTTGGATGTCCACCTACCGGATCTAGGAGTTGGATGAGATCCAATTGATCTTAGAGATCTACCTAATTAATTATCATACAATTTGTTGGCCAAAGTCAAGATTGTGTGATATTTAACGGGATCCTAGCCCACTAGGAAACACGGTTTCCCGAGTACTCGACAGAGGGTTAGAGGCTCGACGAAAAATAGTGGGAGGCAAGAATTGAATTTGCAATATTCGTTCAATACTCGCCATACGCGCTCAAACAAATATCACTCGTCAAATATATAAAATATTAGTTGGATATTTTATATTGTTGTTTTATTAATATACAGTTGGACTGTATTATACTTGATTATATATAATTGGATTATATTAATCAATATATTTGAATTAATTAATTTCAGCTTACAGTTGATTTTATAATTGGATTATAGTAATCAATGTAATTGAGGTTAATTAATTTGGATTATATTTGATTATATAGTTGGACTATTATAATCATTATAATATATATAGTACCACTAATCGTTGATTAAATAGTTGGACTATTGTAATCAAGATAAAATTGAAAAGTTGGATATTTAAAATATAATCTGGGATTAAAATATTTTAAATGATTTAATTTTCAATAGGGAATAAATAATAGGTTATTTTATTTGATAAAATAACTTATTATACCTTAAGCCCAAAATTAAGCAAATAAGTAGAGCATAAAATCTTTGGAAGATTTATGTGATGATGACTTTAATGCTTAATTTAATATACTTGTCATAAATCTATGTTTAGATTTAATAAGTATTAAAATTGCAATAAATAATTCTTGGAGAATTAATTGACTATTCTAGAGGTGAAAAGTCAAAGTTTGCAATTGGGCATGTAGCACGAGGTGCACATCGTTTCGATATTCTAAAAACCCAAGGCTTGGCCTAAGGTTCCTGAAATATTGAAAAGGATAATTGACATATCCCAAAGTGACTACCATTTGGATATGGCAGACACGAAGGAATTAAAGAAAGGGCAAGGCTCTGACTTTAAAAATGTTTGTCAAAGTTATGTTCACTACTAGTATTGAAATTAGATTTTAAATACTTAGTGTGGTACATAAAATATATGTATTGATGTTCAGAATCTGCTTTGAGCAGGATACTGACTTCAAGCTGAGATTGCTCTGCGAATCGGAAACGGGACGAAAGTCGCTGTTTCGACCGTAGATACCTAAGTTTAGGAACTACCCTTCGGGTGTGTACTTAAATTAGGAACTGTTATAATGTAACTAGTTTGACTAGAGACATTATCTCTATATCAGTGTTTAATCCATTGTGGATAAACCTTTATATTCTAGAACACTAAGTGTTTCATTATATAAAGATGATACTGAGATAAACACATTAGATGTGAATAACAGAATTTATATTTTGAATATAATTGAAAATCTCAAAACATATAAAATGACAAATAAATAGCTCAAATTGATTTGATCAATAGAGACTTATTTGTGGCATTGTTGTCTGGGACACAATTAAACAAGATTCGTATATCCACACTTTTGAAGAGTGGGTACTAGGACTGATTTGACTATTCAAATAAAGTCTACGAATCTAGTTTGTTAGGTAAAGTACCAAAACACTGTTTACTTGGTAATAGTGTAAGTGCCACCGATCTGTTAGCCCTATTCATGGTGAAGTTAGTGGGCCCATATCTAGCTAGGCTAGATGTGAACATGAATATTTCGTGACCTTAACGGATGTAACATCACGTTATGGTTATGTGTTTCTTTTGAAGAACACAGATCGGAAACTTTTAGAGTTTCGACACGAAGTAGATAAACAGATCGACTATAGTATTATGCCGTCACGGTAAGACCGTAATGGAAAATACTTAACCAGTAAGTTTCAAACATACATGAAAGAGTATAGTATTCTTTCAGATGAGGACTCCTCCCGAGACACGTCAGTTAGACGGTGTGTCCGAACGAAAACCGAATTTTGTTGGACATGATAAGGTTTATCACGAGTCGCTCTGAGCTATCATTTCCTTCAACGGATATGTATTAACAGTGCAAAACTTATTTAGAATAAGGTTCCATATAAATCTGTTTGACAGATCATATAGATATCAGGATATATAAATAAACAGGATAAAGGTTCTCTCATTCCTAATAATTTGGGTATGCCGGGCATAACGTTTGGATGATACCAAACTAAACCCAAATTGGATAAGTGCCAATTATAGGTTATCCTTGGGAAACCATAAGTATAGTACTTATAAATCTCACATGAGAACAATATAATTGTTGCTCACCATGCGGTTTTCCTAAGAGGAACACCGATATGCAGTGGTCAGTGGGAGGATAGTGATACTCGATGAAAATCGGAGTAATACTATTCGAGGCACGAAGTCCTTAATGGAACACAAACAGTTCATCAATGATGAATCTGTACCATTAATCTTCGAATACACAAGAACCGCGTAGATCGGAGAGAATCAGAAAACAACCTGGGGTATGGGTTTCTGATCTAACCTCATGAAGATGTAAATCTTATGGAGGTACATCAACCGACTACGTACGAGGAAGTGATACAAGGTATCGACTCCCTATTATGGCAAAGTGCCATGAGTCCGAAATGGATTCCATGTATAACAACTATGTTTGGATACTAGTTGTTGTACCGCAAGGCATTGTGCCTATTGGTACTATAAACGTCTTCAAGGAAGACATACATGGATGGCAACATACCAACGTACAAAGCTAGGCTTTTGACGGAAAGGTATCGTTATCAACATTGTGTTGATTACGGTTCAACCTTTTACCTGTTGCCATGGTAAATCCATTTTGAAGATGCTTGTAGATACTGCATATTTCATTTATGAAATGTGTCAGTTAATGATCAAAATCGCTTTCCTGAAAAGGAAACCTCTTGGAGGATGCTTACAACAACATCCTGACGATTTTGTATAACCGAAACAAGGTTTGCGGGTTATTCGATCCATGTTTGGATTGAAGCAAGCATAAGGTTCTTGGAACTGTCGTTTTGAAATAATCATAATGGTTAATGATTTGATTCAAAACGAAATGATTCTTGTGTATATAAGGAGGTTAGTGGGAGCGCACTGACAAGGAAATTCCCATAAAGCAATTGATGAAAGCTTGGCTTTCATAGAAATTCTCCGTAGAATTCTGGAGAGTAACAACCTTTATTCAAGGAATAAAGATCTACTACTGATAGATTTGGAGTTGTTAACACTCTGGGAAATTGTACATTAAAATGTACTTGATAGGGTGTCTCATACGCTTTGAGCATATGGAGTCACAATCGGGTCAATCCAAGTGATAGTCACTGGATTGAAGTTAAGGACATCTGTTAGTATCTTAGAGAACTAAAGATGTTGTCTTAAACTATGGAGAAGGAGAACTTGAAGTGACTGGGATCACTACCGCAAGTTTCCAAACAGTTAAATACTGCGGTACTATAAAGTTTGAATAACGGGACAGTGAGCTGGAAATCTTCCGAGCAAGATACTGTTGCCGAATAAACAACAAATGCGGATTATTGCTGCAGCTGAGGCAGCAATAGAAGCCATTTGGGTCGATAATAAATCTAATTAGATTAGATATAGTTCTGTTAGCAGCTGAGCTAGGCGTCAGCACAAGGCTAAAGAATTAAAGGTCTCATCGACGATCCAGATATATACTTCTATATTCATCTGATTCGTTCGGATCATACATCGTGGCGATGTGATGATCGTATAAATCGCGTCAGACGATAATCATGGAAATCCGCTGACGAAAACCTTTCTCAGCAATTTGAGCGAACCGTACATAGTTCGGGTGTTCGACACTTGAGTGACTGGCTATGTGCCAAGTGGGAGATTGTTGGATAACATGACCCATAGCGTCACTATTTGTACAGATCATAGTGTTGTTGTACAAATTAACTATGTGACAAGGAAATTGCACTCTCATCATTTGTGATTAGATCACCATAGATGTATAAATGAAGAGAGGTCCCTATGATTAGTTCCTGGATTGAGATGATATGAGACAGTATCAGTCCACGAAGGATTAATCATTAAATATCCCTAGCCGGAGTATTATCGAGACTGGACATCGATAATGCGGAATAGGCTAGTATTGCACTTGTGCGCGTTGTGAGGGCACAACGGCATAGTTCTCATATATTTGGGTATTGGATACTCATGCAAGTGCGATAGGAGGTTGTGTTTCACCGATGGTACGGGAAACAGCTTCGCTCTGGATAGACCCCTCGGAATCCCATTGGTATTATGACTATGTGTCTATGGGAGTCCGACATCAGGGTAGGTGTGTATGGTCTTAACCTGAGACTTGCACCGCTAATGCTTACGACAATCAGTATACTTTTGTTGAGGTCGTCTAGGACTCTAACCGGTTCTGTGTACGCCAATGCTGGGTATATTGAGAATCGTAGAGTATTGGGTGTAATGTCAAGACGGAAGTATCACTCCAGTCATAGTGGAGATGATGTCACGCAGGATACGGTATTAGTGCTCTTAAGTGCTGGCCGGCCATCGGGATATTATGACAAGGTCATGTATATCCGATTATAGAGACTAGTTACCAGACATCCGATATGTGCTTCGGACGGGGCAGACACTTATCCTCCCCAGCCAGCCCTAGCACGTGACTATCCGATATTGGGCCGATATACACGATACTTGGTATACTACGCTTGATATAGATCTTAAATATTCTTAGAGAATATGACCGGAGAATTGGATAGACTTCGTGCTTTGCTAGAAGCCGATCTTGTCTCGTAAATCGGTAAACGTAGTACTTGGTACGTACGTGATTCGGATATTCCGACGACCGTATTTACTGCCGAATTATCCGGGGATCTCATGGGTCGCTTCCCGATAATCCACCGATGACGCACAACTCGCACTCTTATATAATCTGGGATTATATAGAAGAGAGAGAAAATTAATCTAGGATTAATTACGGAGATATTTTATCTGGATAAAATATCGTCTAAGAGAGAGAATGATTAATTTGGAATTAATCGATAAATTAATATATTCGATATATTAAACGAAATTAGATTTCGACGCGGAATTAAAATTGGATTTTAATTCGGGCGAACGAATTAATTTAGAATTAATTCGTTAGCGACGTGAATAGTGAATTCGCTAGGCGTAATCATTTAATTACGACGCGACGGAAAATTCGTTAATTTAGAATTAGCGAACCCGAGCCCGAGTGTGATTGCGAGCGCATTCGTATTTCGAATTCGAGTGCGGCAACGCAAGTCACATCAAGCGTCAAATCACTCGTCACACATCAAGCGTCAAATCAAAAGTCACTTTGAGTGATTGATTGATTGATTGATGGATGTGATTGATTGATTGATGGACACACAACATGTCACTTTGATAAAGTGAAATGAATAGTTGATGTGTGTGGTTGGAATAGTGTAAGTTGGTGGGAGTATTTTACCATTTTATTTATTTGGTAATGCTTGATAATTATGAAAAATATATAACCCTTTTTGGAAAAGGATTTACTAACCATTACACAACTTCATCTCTCCATTTCTTTTCTCTTCTCTCACGCCAAAAACAGCAAAATGTTCACTGGTTTTGAACAGAAATGTCGTGAGCTATAGGGAGGCAAGAGTGGGTTTTTGTGGCAAAAATCAAGTGTTAGCACACTTACGAGTCTTGCGAAGGTGGTAGGGAGGTTCACCCATGAGGCGGGATTCGTTTGACGCAATCTTGGAGCTCCGTTTGTCATCTCAAATTTCTATTTTTGGAGGCAGTGGACTGGTCAGTTCAGGCGTGAAAGGCAGTGGGCTTTTTGGCTTCATTCATCTTCAAATCGTCTCAACCGATCGATGTGAGTATTCCGCAACTTCGTCGATATGTATTCGCAATGTTTTTCATGCTTATAATCGATCCGGGACCATAATAGAAACCAACAAACATGCAAACAAGTTTGGCAAGTTAAATCGATCCATTTATGGATTGAAGCAAGTATCACGTTCTTGGACTAAAAAAACTAAACGTTTTAAGAGATCTAAAGAATAGATTTCGTTCAAAACGAGGATGATCCTTGTGTAATATAAAAGGTTATTGGGAGCGCACTAAACATTTATTGTCTTTTAACGTTGATGAGTATTGCTTATTGGCAATGACATTCCCATGCGACAATCGGTGAAAGCTTGGCTTTCATTAAAATTCTCCATGAAAGTCTGGGAGAAGCAGCTTTTATTCTAGGAATAAAGATCTACCGAGATAGATCTAGGAAGTTGTTTGGACTATCCCAGAGCACGTACATTGACAAAGTGTTGAATAGATTCAACATGGATTAGTCTAAGAGGAGCTTGTTGCCAGTGTCACATGGCGTCACTCTATCTAAGGACATGTGTCCTAAAACTCAAGATGAGAGAGACAACAAGAGTCGGATCCTGTTCGCTTCTGCAGTCGGATCGATCATGTATGCCATGATGTGTACGCACCTTGATGTCTCGTATACTTTGAGCATGTGTAGTCGCTATCAGGCCGATCCAGGTGATGGTCACTGGGTTGCGGTTAAGAACATCCTTAAGTATCTTAGACGGACTAAGAATGTTTTCTTAATCTATGGAGATGGAGAACTTGAGGTAACTGGGTTTACCGATGCAAGTTTCCAAACCGATAATGATGACTGTAAGTCACAATCTGGGTACATATTTGTTTGAATAACGGAGCAGTAAATTGGAAATCTTCCAAGCAACAAACTGTTACCGATTCAACAACAGAAGCGGAATACATCGCTGCAGCTGAGGCAGCAAAGGAGGTATGAAAACGGGGTATAGCACAGGCTAAGGAACTGCGGTCTCATCAATGATCCAAGCATGTACTTCGACGTTACCATCTAATTCGTGAGATCATACATCGTGGCGATGTGAAGATCGAGAAGGTCGCATCATATGACAACATTGCAGATCCGCTGACGAAGGCTATTCCTCAGTAAAAGTTTGAGCGACATGTACACAGTTCATGTGTTAGATACTTGAGTGATTGGCTATAGGCCAAGTAGGAGATTGTTGGACAATTGTGACCCATAGCATCACTATTTGTAAAAGACATTGTGGTTTTTGTACAAACTAACTATATGACGAAGGAAATTTCCATTTTATCATTTTGTAATTAGATTACTTGAATATATAAATGATAAAAGTCCTTATGATTAGTTCCGAATTATAAGATATGAGACAATATCAATCCACTAAAGGGTTAATCATTAAATATCCCTAGTCGTAGTATTATCGAGACTGGACATCGATAATGCAGAATAGACTAGTATTACACTTATGCGCGTTATATAAGCGTAACGACATAGTTATCATATATTTGGGTATTGGATACTCATGCAAGTGTAATAGGAGGTTCTGTTTACCGATGGTATGGGAACAGCTTCGCTCTGGATAGACCCCTCGAATCCAATTGGTAGTATGACTATGTGTCTATGGGATTCTGAATCAGGGTAGGTGTATTTGGTCTTAATCTGAGACTTGCATCGCTAATACTTGCGACAATCGGTACGCTTTGGTTTTGGTCGTCCAGGACTTTAACAGGTTCTGTGTACGCCTCTTTGGGTTTATTGAGAATCGTAGTGTACTGGGTGTGATGTCAAGATGGAAGTATCACTTCATTCATATGGAGATGATGATCATGCATGGATACATAACTGGTACTCTATTATGTTGCAACTATCGGTATAATATGACAAGGTCATGATTATCCGATTAAAGAGACTAGTTGCTAGTGATCTGATATATGCTTCGTACGGAGCATACACTATTCCAGCCACAGGCCTAGCATGTGACATCCGATACTGGGTCACAATACGCAATACTTAGTATACTACGCCTGACAAAGATTATATATTCCTTAAAGAATATTTCTGGAAATATTCTGCCAACCATGTCTTGTAAATCGGTAAGAATGTGGTACCGGGTACGGACGTAATCGGATAGTCCAACGACCGGATTTACTGCCAACATATCCAAGGATCTCATGGGTCGCTTCTCGAAGATTCACCGATGACTTTTGACTCGAACATAATTAATCTGGGATTAATTATAAGAGAGAGAAAATTAATCTTGGATTAATTACGGCAATAATTTATCTGGGATAAAATTCGAATAGTATAGAGATAACTATTAATTTGGAATTAATCGATTAAATAATATATTTGATATATTAAATGAAATTAGATTTCATAGCGGAATTAAAATTGGATTTTAATTCGGGTGAACGAATTAATTTAGAATTAA
This sequence comes from Zanthoxylum bungeanum, assembly GCA_019454045.1. Taxonomy (NCBI): domain Eukaryota; kingdom Viridiplantae; phylum Streptophyta; class Magnoliopsida; order Sapindales; family Rutaceae; genus Zanthoxylum; species Zanthoxylum bungeanum. The sequence continues at coordinate 104,248 of SKCR01030608.1, forward strand.
TTCGTAAGCGACTTTAATATTTAATTATGTCGCAACAGAAAATTCGTTAATTTGAATTAACGAACCCGAGTCCGAAATGTATTTAGCGGGCCCACTCGAATTTTTAATTTAAAGTGGGGCCCACAAGTCACATCACTTGTCAACTACACTTACTTTATGGTGATGGAAGTAAGTAGTGGTTGATGGCTTGTTTCTTACACAAGCTTATTTTATTTTGATGTGTGATTGACTTTTACCAACTTTGGAAGTTTGGTATTAGGTTAATTGATTTTGGAAATCAAAAACACATCAGTCACTCTCTCATTCTTGTAAAAAAAAAAAACTGAAACTCTATCCCTCTCCCTTACCCATTGCCGAGAGTTGCTCTTAAGAAAAAGGAGATTTTGTTGCAAAATTTTCATTGCTAGCACATTAAAGGAGTCCAACAAAGGTGTTAGGGAAACTATTCCCTTGAGTTTGGAATTCAAAGATCAAAGCTTGGAGCTCAACATTCATACAAATGAGGGCTTGGAGCAGTTCTCAATGAGGTAAAATTTTTGTATTCTCTACATCCACGTATCCGCTCAATGTAAGTATTTTCCACAAACTTACTTTGTTTATTCACACAATTTTATGCTTAATAGATCCTTGGCATGTTCTAGGAGAACCCAACACGAGCCTCATCCCTTTATTTCTTTGCGATATTCGAAACATGGTGGATAGACCTAATCTTAGCCTTTGCTTCATTCATCTTTCTGTTGAACTCCTGCTGCCTATTGGTTAACTAGCTCTAAAGCCTTTGAGCCTGACCGCCCTTTGAAAGGGTGATAAAAAATGCGTCTATATTGGTGGCCATTAGGTAGGCTAGCTGCGCATCTTAAGATTAGTTCAACTCATCAGTAAATGAGAATTATTAGTGAATCGATGAAAGAAAAAGGCTAAGTTTTGAGCAATTACCTTCACTTGAAAGTGCTCGACCTTGCCAAGAATGTCCTCGGGGGAAGGATTTCATAGGCCATGACCCGATTGATATTCATGTCCTCAACCAAGCAGATGATGGTCGGAAAAGGTTGAGTTATGTCTCCCTTCAAATTCTCCGGGAAATCCTCGGGATCGCCCCCTTCCTTGATCCAAATCATATAGGGCCTTACCTCTCCCGATTTTGGCCTTTTTTTCTAGGGTCCATTTAGCGCTCTCTTCATTAGCTTCGTCTTGTTGGACAAAATGACCCATAGCGTCACTATTTGCACAGATCATTGTGTTGTTGTACAAATTAACTACTTGACAAGGAAATTGCACTCTCATCATTTGTGATTAGATCACCTTAGATATATAAATGAAGAGAGGTCCATATGATTAGTTCCTGGACTGAGAATGATATGAGACAGTATCAGTCCCCGAATGATTAATCATTAAATATCCCTAGCCGGAGTATTATCGAGACTGGACATCGATAATGCGGAATAGGCTAGTATTGCACTTGTGTGCGTTGTGAGGGCACAACGGCATAGTTCTCATATAGATAAGTATTGGATGCTTATGCAAGTGCGATAGGAGGTCGTGTTTCACCGATGGTACGGGAAACAGCTTCGCTCTGGATAGACCCCTCGGAATCCCATTGGTATTATGAATATGTGTCTATGGGAGGCCGAAATCAAGGTAGGTGTGTATAGTCTTAACCTGAGACTTACATCGCTAATGCTTACGACAATCGATATACTTTAGTTGAGGTCGTCTAGGACTCTAACCGGTTCTGTGTACGCCAATGCCGGGTATATTGAGAATCGTAGTGTATTGGATGTGATGTCAAGACGGAAGTATCACTCCAGTCATAGTGGAGATGATGTCACGCAGGATACGGTATTAGTGCTCTTAAGAGATGCGCATCCAATCGTGATATTATGACCAGGTCATGAATATCCGATTATAGAGACTAGTTACCAGACATCCGATATGTGTTTTTCGGACGGGGCAGACACTTATCCAGCCCCAGCCCTAGCACGTGACTATCCGATACTGGGCCGATATGCACAATACATTAGTATACTACGCTTGATATAGATCTTAAATATTCTTAAAAGGATATGTCCGGAGAATTGGGATGACTTGGTGCTTTGCTAGGAGTTGACCTTGTCTCGTAAATCGGTAGAACGTAGTACTTGGTACGTACGTGATTCGGATACTCCGACGACCGTATTTACTGCCAACTTATCCGGAGATCTCATGGGTCGTTTCCCGATAATCCACCGATGACGCACAACTTGCACTCTTGAATAATCTGGGATTATATAGATGAGAGAGAAAATAATCTAGGATTATTACGGAGATATTTTATCTAGGATAAAATATCGTCTAGAGAGAGATAACGATTAATTTGGAATTAATCGGTAAAATTATTATATTCGATATAATAATCGAAATTTTAATTTCGTCAAACCCATCTACATGCTTAAAGGTCTCGGCCAAGGGAGTGATTTCATGTCCAATTCGGTTTCAATCCAATTAATCCGCAATCGACATTAAATACATATCCCGAATGATTCCAATACATCCAATTATCAAAATCAAAATTTACCAAGACATTAGGGCATTAGTCACATTTGGCCAACTCAAAGATTTTGGGGTTTTTGTCCAATTCGAAATCCATCCAATTCGATTCAAATTAACATCAACCTAATTGATTCTAACTCATCAAATGAATTAAAAATCAAAAAATCCAAGATCCCAAAATCATCAAACCATTCGGCCAAGGACAAATATTTGGGGAAAATAATTCCAAATCATTTTTCATCAAATTAGTCCAACCAAAATGAAATTAAACATGTATAAACATACTCAAACAAACAATTTATTCAAATCATGCTCAAATCACATTTACCCAAATTTTAAATCCCTAAAATTTCATGCTTGCAACATTAGCTCTTGATGCCATTGTTGATTTAGTTGATTGATCATGTAATACACTTTGGTAATTAAATTGGGAAAATTGGATTTTTTGAATTTAATTATTTGGGCCTAATTTTGGAAATTGGATTTAATGTTGTATTTGGGCCTATTGGGCTTGATTTATCAAGTTTGGTTTAGGCCAAATGGATTGGATCCAATTGGGCCCAAAACCTTAACCATAAAGCCCAAATGCAACTAATGAACCTTTAAAGTTCAATTGGGCCTAATGGGCCAAGATTGATTTATGGGCTTATGGGGTAAATCCCGGATTGGACTTTGGTTATCGGTTTGATCCGAGTTGACCAAAAGTCCACGCCTTAAGAAATCAATTAAAAGCCCATTGGACTTTAATTGAATTGACGTTGGACGTTAATCGGTCTTTGAGACGCGTTACGATTAAATTTGGAATTTAAATCGTAAAAGGTTTATTAATAAAGTGTAATATTTAATTTGGAATTGAATATTGAATTAGTATTAAATACATGTTAAATTAGATTTAATGATGTAGTTTAATTTAATTCATGAATTCGTACTTTGAGTACTTATTCGCAAAAACGAGTTTGACTCGAACAAAATCAAATCGTTGTTTGAACATTGGATGATCACTTAATTATCAGATTAATTAATTTGATTAGATTGATTGATAGCATGCTTATGTGTGTGAATACGTGGTTGTGTTGAATGAATAATGTATATCGGATGGATATTAGTCGGGTGGGGCAATTTTGGAAATTGTTGTAATAAATTCGATTTATTAAATTGGACCTGCGTGTCCAGCCTTATCACCTCTATTCTCTTTGTATTCTCTTCTCACCTATTCCCCTCAATGTAAAAGAGGTTTCTTTAGAAGTGTAGTGTAACGGGTAGAAGTAATACAAGTGCTAGCTTGAGAGAGAAAGGGAGAGATTTGATCTAGGATCAATGTGTTAAGTATCCATCCGCATATCATTATTATTTATTTTCATACTCGCTTTATTATGTATTTAGAATGCATGTTTAAGGGTGTATGATGATGAGACCTTAACAAAGATAATTAAATTGGTAGCCAATTTGCACGCGAAAAACCCTCGTTAAATATCAAGCGTTTATTTTCCTTCCATTGAGTGATTCTTACTCAAGATCCGAGATTGGCAGGGGTTGTTGGCCAAAGTCAAGCCCTTGTCCGTCGAAGATGTGTTTTAATCACGAGGCTTTGTTCCATATCGGTGTCTTGTCCAAGTTGTGGTTTGTTGGCCAAAGTCAAGACCACTTCTTGTCCAACGACATTGATTACGAAGCTTCCATGGTCAATAGGTCCACGCTTGACTGGGATCATCAGGTTTGTTGTGCCAAAGCCAAGGCCTAGTTGATTCAGAGGAAAAAGGTTAGGGTATATATTGGATATATAGGCATATATAAGATATATGTTTAGGACTTGGATGTCCACCTACTGGATCTAGGAGTTGGATTAGATCCAATTGATCTTAGAGATCTACCTAGTTAATTATCATACAATTTGTTGGCCAAAGTCAAGATTGTGTGATATTTAACGGGATCCTAGCCCACTAGGAAACACGGTTTCCCGAGTACTCGACAGAGGGTTAGAGGCTCGACGAAAAATAGTGGGAGGCAAGTATTGAATTTGCAACATTCGTTCGAATACTCGCTAAACGCGCTCATCTATATTTTACTCGTCATATTAATCAAAAGTATTAGTTGGACTAATATTTTATGTTGTTTTAAATATTATATAGTTGGACTATATACAAACTCATTCAATATATAGTTGATTTTATAATTGGATTATAGTAATCAATATAATATAATTAAAATGATAGTTGATTTTATAATTAGATTATAGTAATCAATATTAAAATTATAGTTGATTAAATAATTGGATTATTGTAATCATTATAATAAATAGTACCTTATTAAAATCAAGAAAGAATTGAAAAGTTGAATATTTAAAATATATAATCATTGGATTAAATGCTTTAAATGATTTAATTTTCATATTGGGAATAAATAATAGGTTAATTTATTTGATAAAATAACTTATTATGACTAAGCCCATAATTAAGCAAATAGTAGAGCATAAAATCTTTGGAAGATTTATGTGATGATGACTTTAGTGCTTAATTATTATACTTATCATAAATCTATCTTTAGATTTAAAAATATTAAATTGCAATTAATAATTCTTAGAGAATTGATTTGACTATTCTAGTGGAGAGAAGTCAAAGTTTGCAATTGGGCAAGTTGCACAAGGTGCACATCATTTCGATATTCCGAAACCCAAGGCTTGGCCAAAGGTTTGTGAAATATTGAAATGATAATTGACATATCCCAAAGTGACTACCATTTGGATATGGAGACACGAAGGAATTAAAGAAAGGGCAAGGCTCTGACTTTAAAAATGTTTGTCAAAGTTATATTCACTACTAGTATTGAAATTAGATTTTAAATACTGAGTGTGGTACATAAAATATATGTATTGATGTTCAGAATCTGCTTTGAGCAGGATACTGACTTCAGGCTGAGATTGTTCTGCGAATCGGAAACGGGACGAAAGTCCCTGTTTCGACCGTAGATACCTAAGTTTAGGAACTACCCTTCGGGTGTGTACTTAAATTAGGAAATGTTATAATGTAACTAGTTTGACTAGAGACATTATCTCTATATCAGTGTTTTTATTCGATGCGGATAAAACCTTTATATTCTAGAACACTAAAGTGTTTCATTATATAAAGATGATACTGAGATAAATACATTAGATGTAAATAACATAATTTATATTTTGAATATAAATAAAATCTCAAACATATAAATGACAAATAAATAGCTCAAATTGATTTGATCAATAGAGACTTATTTGTGGCATTGTCGTCTAGGACACAATTAAACAAGACTCGTATATCCACACTTTTGAAGAGTGGATACTAGGACTGATTTGACTATTCAAATAAGGTCTACGAATCTAGTTTATTAGGTTAAAAACCTAAAATACTATTTACTTGGTAATAGTAAAAGGGCCACCGATCTGTTAGCCCTATTCATGGTGAAGTAAGTGGGCCCATATCTAGCTAGGCTAGATGTGAACATGAATATTTCGTGACCTTAACGGATGTAGCATCACGTTGTGGTTATGTGTTTCTTTTGAAGAACACAGATCGGAAACTTTTGAAGTTTCGACACGAAGAAAACAAACAGATCGGCTATAGTGTTATTCCGCCACGGTAAGACCGAAATGGAAAATACTTAAGGAGTAAGTTTCATATATAAATGAAAGAGTACGGTGTTCTTTCATGTGAGGACTCCTCCCGAGACACGTCAGTTAGACGGTGTGTCTGAACTAAAACCGAATTTTGTTGGACATGATAAGGTTTATCACGAGTCGCTCTGAGCTACTATTTCCTTCTACAGGATATGTATTAACAGTGCAAAACTTATTTAGAATAAGGTTCCATATAAATCTGTTTGATAGATATCATATAGGATATGAACAGGAAAGAAACAGGGTTTCTCATTCCTAATAATTTGGGTATGCCATGCATAACGTTTGGATGATACCAAACTAAAGACCCGAATTGGATAAGTGCCAATAAGTTATCCTAAGGAAAACCTTAAGTAGTACTTATAAATCTCACATGAGAACAATGTGATTGTTGCTCACCATGTGGTTTTTCCTGAGAGGAATATCGATATGCAGTGGTCAGTGGGAGGATAGTGATACTCGATGAAAATCGGAGTAATACTGTTCAAGGCACGAAGTCCTTAATGGAACACAAATAGTTCATCTATGATGAATCTATACCATTAATCTTCAAATACACAAGAACTGAGTAGATCGGATAGAGTCAGAAAACAACCTAGGGTATGGGTTTCTGATCAAACCTCATAAAGATGTCAATCTTATGAAGGTATATCCACCGACTACGTTTTGAGGAAGTGATACGAGGTATCGACTTCCTATTATGGCAAAGTGCCATGAATCCGAAGTGGATTCCATGTATAACAACTATTTTGGATACTAGTTGTTGTACCACAAGGCATTGTGCCTAATGGTACTGTAATCGTCTTCAAGGAAGACATACATGGATGGTAACAAACCAACGTACAGAGCTAGGCTTGTGACTGAAAAGGTATCGTTATCAACATTGTGTTAATAACGGTTCCAAGATCAAATCAAGACATGAAAACATGCGTGAATACATCAACGGAGGTAGCGGAATACTTACATCGATCGGTTGAGTCGATTTGGAGATGAATCGAAGCCAAAAACGCACTGCTTTTGTACGCCCACTGCAGCAGCCCATGCTCACTGTCTTGGCAGTTTCGGGTCTCAAAACGAAGCTCCAAACTCCGTCGGATGAGTCCCGCCTCATGGGTGAACCTCCCTAACACCTTCGCAAGACTTGTAAGTGTGCTAGCACTTGAATTTTCACCATGAAAATCCACTCTTGGCTTCCCTATTGCTCACGTTTTTTTTTTTTTTTTGGTTCAAAACCAGTGAGCATTTCATGCTTTTGGCGTGAGGAGAAGAGAGAATTTTGAGAGAGATGATCTTATGTTAAGTTATTACAAAAAATCAATTTATATTTATGCCATAATATTTATTAAATTAATAATAAACTTATGACACAAATCATGCAATGGCTTAGAGTGTCAAACACTCAATTTCCATGCAAAACCATTGAGTGCATTGTACACTATCTCCATGCAATGCATTAGAATTTAAATAATGCATAATATGACATGTGTCATGTGGGCCCCACACGTTTCCAAATGAAAGTGGGCCCACGTACACTCACGCGTTCGGGTTCGATATTTCCGAAATACCGAACTTACGTCGCGACGTTAATTAAATCGAATTTAAATAAATAATTGCGCCTAGCGAAATTATTATTTACGTCGCTAACGAATTAATTCTAAATTAACTCGTTTGCCCGAATTAAAATCTAATTTTAATTTCGCGTCGAAATCGAATTTCGATTATTATATCGAATATAATAATTTTACCGATTAATTCCAAATTAATCATTATCTCTCTCTAGATGATATTTTATCCTAGATAAAATATCTCCGTAATTAATCCTAGATTAATTTTCTCTCTCATCTATATAATCCCAGATTATTCAAGAGTGCAAGTTGTGCGTCATCGATGGATTATCGGGAAGCGACCCATGAGATCTCCGGATAAGTTGGCAGTAAATACGGTCGTCGGAGTATCCGAATCACGTACGTACCAAGTACTACGTTCTACCGATTTACGAGACAAGGTCAACTCCTAGCAAAGCACCAAGTCATCCCAATTCTCCGGACATATCCTTTTAAGAATATTTAAGATCTATATCAAGCGTAGTATACTAATGTATTGTGCATATCGGCCCAGTATCGGATAGTCACGTGCTAGGGCTGGGGCTGGATAAGTGTCTGCCCCGTCCGAAACACATATCGGATGTCTGGTAACTAGTCTCTATAATCGGATATTCATGACCTGGTCATAATATCACGATTGGATGCGCATCTCTTAAGAGCACTAATACCGTATCCTGCGGGACATCATCTCCACTATGACTGGAGTGATACTTTCGTCTTGACATCACATCCAATACACTACGATTCTCAATATACCCGGCATTGGCGTACACAGAACCGGTTAGAGTCCTAGACGACCTCAACTAAAGTATATCGATTGTCGTAAGCATTAGCGATGTAAGTCTCAAGTTAAGACTATACACACCTACCTTGATTTCGGCCTCCCATAGACACATATTCATAATACCAATGGGATTCCGAGGGGTCTATCCAGAGCGAAGCTGTTTCCCGTACCATCGGTGAAACACGACCTCCTATCGCACTTGCATAAGCATCCAATACATATCTATATGAGAACTATGCCGTTGTGCCCTCACAACGCACACAAGTGCAATACTAGCCTATTCCGCATTATCGATGTCCAGTCTCGATAATACTCCGGCTAGGGATATTTAATGATTAATCTTTCGGGGACTGATACTGTCTCATATCATTCTCAGTCCAGGAACTAATCATAGGGACCTCTCTTCATTTATATATCTAAGGTGATCTAATCACAAATGATGAGAGTGCAATTTCCTTGTCAAGTAGTTAATTTGCTACAACAACACAATGATCTTTGCAAATAGTGACGCTATGGGTCATTTTGTCCAACAATCTCCCACTTGGCACATAGCCAGTCACTCGTGTCTAACACCCGAACTATGTACGGTTCGCTCAAATTGCTGAGGAAGGTTTTCGTCAGCGGATTTGTATGATTATCGTCTGACGCGATTTATACAATCATCACATCGCCACGATGTATGATCCGAACGAATCAGATGAATATAGAAGTATATATCTGGATCGTCGATGAGACCTTTAATTCTTTAGCCTTGTGCTGACGCCTAGCTCAGCTGCTAACAGAACTATATCTAATCTAATTAGATTTATTATCGACCCAAATGGCTTCTATTGCTGCCTCAGCTGCAGCAATAATCCGCATTTGTTGTTTATTCGGCAACAACTATCTTGCTCGGAAGATTTCCAGCTCACTGTCCCGTTTATTCAAACTTTATAGTACCGCAGTATTTAATTGTTTGGAAACTTGTAGCAGTGATCCCAGTCACTTCAAGTTCTCCTTCTCCATAGTTTAAGACAACATCTTTAGTTCTCTCAGATACTAACATATGTTCTTAATGTTCAATCCAGTGACTATCACTTGGATTGACCCAATTGTGACTCCATATGCTCAAAGCGTATGAGACACCAATACAAGTACATTTTAAATGTACAATTTCCCAGAGAGTGTTAACAACTCCAAATCTATCCCAGTAGATCTTTATTCCCTGAATAAAGGTTGTTACTCCCCAGAATTCTACGGAGAATTTCTATTGAAAGAATATCTATGAAAGCCAAGCTTTCACCAATTGCTTTATTGGGAATTTCATTGTCAGTGCCCTCTCCCACTAACCTCCTTATATACACAAGAATTATTTCGTTTTGAGTCAAATCATAAATCATTATGATTATTTCAAAACGACAGTTCCAAGAACCTTATGCTTGTATTAATCCAAACATGGATTGAATAACCCGCAAACCTCGTTTGTTGGTTATACAAAATCGTCAGGATGTTGTAAACATCCTCCAAAAGGTTTCATTTTCAGGAAAGCGATTTTGATCTGCATCTGACACATTTCATAAATGAAATATGCAGTATTAACAAGCATCATCAAAATGGATTTACTATGGCAACAGATAAAAGGTTGAACCGTTATCAACATTATGTTGATAACGATACCTTTTCAGTCACAAGCCTAGCTCTGATACCATTGTTGAAATTTTCTAAGGTCCCAAGATCAAATCAACACGTCTCTGACCTAGTGAAAGCATCTTTTTGAAGGTCGGGGCGCTGATGTTTGGGATTGGCTCAATGAAGGTATGTTAGTGGTCCAGATCAGTAAGGGTCGGGGTGTGCATCGGCATAGATGAGGGAATTATAGTGGTAACTCAGAAGCGGGGGCTGCTTGACCCACCTTGGAAGAAAACAATGTGTTCTTTGCTATATGCAGAAGAGTAAGCCTCTTTCTAGACATACCTGTAATAAAAAATATGCAAGTGTTAGAAACTGAGTAAAGAACGAGTCAGCAGAACTAGAACTGGACAGTATAAAATAATGGATAGCAACAAAAAGAATGTAAGAATGGTCGGGTGATCGATGTTTACCAGGCTTCCTAACGAATGAGGGAAGGTTGCTCGGGGTGAGACTCACGTCGGCAAAAGAAGAAGGGTTGACAAAATTTTTATAATGACCTCCATGTTGGGATGCTTATGACACACTCATCCGGACTTCATGGCGAACCTTTGGTGGATCACCCCAGCAAGTTACAAATGGTATAAGTTAGATGAAGTGAATGGATAGAATTTCTAAAAGCAAAGGAATAAATGAAAGGAAGGACGGTATGTTACCTCCAACTCAAAAGACGTTCGGGATAGTGATTACCTCACACGAGATGATTTGGATTCTACCCCATTCACCCCTGGCTCATAACCATTTATCTTTGAAGTTTTTGTTGGTGGCCGGGAGATGGGTGATCAGGGACTTGATCCTAGTGTAGACTGACATGTAGTACCAACCCTTATATTCCTTAGGGTTGGCATTCATCCTGTAGAGCCTTTTCATCTCTATAACTGATGGTTCTCCTAGGCCAGCTCAGTTCCATATCACATACAATATGGCCAACACCCTCTATCCGTTCAGATTCAATTTGTAGAGGGTCAGGTTCATCGCTGCCAGTATTTCAGTGAAATACCCTTGCATGGGTAGGTGAAGACCCATGTTGAAGAAGGCCGAACAAAGGGCAACCAATCACATTCAGACGATTGGCTTGATCTCAGTCCTTATAAAACACCAAAATAACCTGCTCGGGAATGCCAAACCTCTCCCTGATCTAGTCCAGATCAGTTGGGGTGGTGGTGGAAGTTTTATCCATGTTGAGACCAATGAAGTCTAAAGGATGAGGTATTTTCTCGGGACGGTCTATCCTCTTACAGTATGATTAGTTCCTTTCCTTATAAGAGGTCGACGTTATGTCATAATCTTCGTATTCCTCCGACCCCAAGCTATATACATTGACTAACTCAGTTTGGCATTAGGTAGTTGGGAGAGGAGGCATGATATTGATAGTGTTAGGGTTGGTGCTCGGAGTGCCAATCCGGATCATATTTATGTCCGATTCATGAATACGAACAATGCCTTTTTCTATAATATTACTTATTTAATGGTAGCACCTCTTTTCTTTTATACACATATTTGATCTAATTACGATTATATATCTAATTAATATACATGTATCACTAAATCTGATTTAGTGATACATGTATATTAGACAAAGATCATAGGATTTACAATGTAGTGCGTAGTTACAACGTAGTTTTTAATTGACATTGGCAAGCGTCACTATAAGTTGTATATCCTTAAATAAAGTTTATGGTCAAGATTTACTAACACAGGTCAGTTAGTAAAATCCACTGAGACCAGTACATGTCGTATATCGTGACTTGGTCCGATGATTTATCCCAATGAACCATAAGTCTCGGGAGACTCGTATAGACATGTAGGTGTTTATTTGATAAACACTGAATGACTCACTGAAGATTTCCTAATAGATGATACACCAACGTCAATTGGAATCTTCTCGAGTTGAGCGAGCATAGTGGTCCTTCGACTTGAGATACCACTGTGGATATATAAATTATCCTCCATATTTTGATGGCAGTCACGTCACCGATCTATTTAGATCAGACCTCCGCCTGTTCGTTGGGTGTGGACTGATGCCCATGATATCTTGTGCGTATCAAGATAGAATCCGTCATTCCTGTGTACAGGGCATAGGCATCTTACACGTGTTTGCGATCTAGTAAATCCATGGTTGTGGTATAACTTCAGAAATCAGTTCCCAGTGTTATTTAGAGATCGTAAATTTGAAAGTCGACTATATTATACCATAAGGATTTGACGTTATTATCTATATCTCAGGTATAATATGGATAGCCTATGACAGAGGGATTATACGTATGCAATGACCTCAACTTACATAGTTTAGCGAGATTATCCGTGGTCATCATAATTCATGAGTGGGTGAATTATGGACACGAAATTGGATTTCGTGACAGATAAACCTAAACTTAGAGTCCCACAATATGAAGTGTACTCGTTGAGCACTTGGGCAACGCGTTATGAATAATACAGATTATTCATAATACTTCATCGGATTAAATGAGTTAATTCGAATCGTTTAAACGGTTAAACGAAAATACATGCATTATGGGCATTTCGGTCAATTAATAATTAATATGTATTTGTATTTGATACAAGATTTGATTTGATGTATATTAATTAATTGTCAAATGAGACTTTGACACATGTCATTAATATATGTATTTTTTATTTAATGTAAATAAAAATACATATATAATAATAATCACATTAATTAATTATTTAGACGTTTAAATGTTAAATATCTAGATAATTAAATTATATCATCATTACATAATTGTTATACAATATGTTTGATTATTATTGGTTACATGTGGCATGGTTTTATTAAGCTTAAAGTTTACAAATTGGATTTGTCAACTTAAGGCTTATTATTAATTAATTTGATTAAAATTGACCAAATGACCAAAATACCCTTATTCCCTACTCCAAAGTCGGTTATGCTTGGTATTTAAAGTGTGAAAATTTTGTTTTCTCATTCAATGAACCTCCATGGCCGAAAACTTCACCAAAAGAAACTCCCAAAATTTTCTTGAAGAGTCAAGGAAGAAAGTGAAGAAAATCAAGAAAAAGTTTGAGAAAATTGCAAGATTTGGAGGTAATCTTCAATAATCTTAAACTTAGAAAGCTTGTTTCTTATTCTTGAATATCTAGAATATTTCTAGGGTTTGTTCCTTTCTTAGATTTTGGGGCTTTTTGAATTTGAGGATGGATTTGGAGGCTAGATGCATGTGTGCAGTTGGATTGAATGATATTAGTGTAATGTTAGTTCAATTTTGTCATATGATGACTTGTTACCATTCTAGAGTGTTATTACCACTCTTGAACTCCTAGAATCGTTCTTGAGTTCTTCATAGGTGGTGACTTTGGTTGGTGTTAAGATTAATTAGATTATTGTTGGAAATTTGGATTTTAAACACGAAAAAATTGATATATTTTGCATCTGGATCAGATCTGGAAATACTGTTTATTTGGTGATGAAACATATGTCATATGAATGTTTTGGATGTGTTTTGGGTGTTGGAACAGTTGCCGGAAATTATTTCGGAGTTGAAATACGCGAAAACGGTGAAAAACGGCATTACCGGGTGATGGCTGCCCAAATAATGAATTGGTCACTGTTCGGGCAGCCCATGAACTACCATAGTACTGTTGGGGCTGACCTAGGCATCCCCATGTGTATTGGGTAGTCGGTTCGGTTAAAAGCGTGTTTTATGCCATTTTACGGAAAAATATTTTCGTAAAAGTTTCGCGATATTTCTTAGTTATTTATGTCGTTATTTGATATCGAATAAATATGTTTAGGTGAAATATGAATGAATTATTCATATTTGATATTGAATAATTTATTCGGTAATTTAAAAAGTTTTAAAATTATGATTTTTCCTAAACCGCGAGCTTCCGTTACGCCCGCGCCAAAACCCCAACAGATAGGTGTTAGAGAAGAGCTACTAAAGTCCAACATCCGTATAAAGAAATGATTCGAGGAGGAATATTAGTCAAAATTGCACTTATAATTTTGTGGAATTGATTTTATTGTCAATTGGGCCTAAGGTTTACCTAGGATTTTTGCTGAGTCATCCTTACCAAGTGACTAACCCTAAAAATCTCTAAAACACCTTAACAATGGTGAAGCATTAAATCTGCAAGCCCAACCACAATTCAAAACACAGAAAACCCAGAAACACCCACATTCAATATCGAGACACGAAATAAAAGCACACACATAATGAAGAAAACCCAGAGCAAAAATCAAACCCAAAACATACATTTGTCAAGGTTCATCATACATCGGTTTCAAATATGATGTATGTTTAGTGCAAAGGAAATAGAGAGAGAGTTCAAGGAATGCTTACTTGTATTTCGGAGTTAAAAATTGAGTGCTTGAAGCTGTTGAAAAAGTCTTGAAATTGCAAAGGTTGCTAGAGCTTTTGGGAGCTCGTTGAGGAAGATGAAGGAAGCGAAGGTATCAAAAAAAGCATAAACAACCTTTAAATAGGCTGCTCGAGCTAATTTTAAATGTCAGATCGAACTAAGAATGGGGGATTGAGGACATGTGTTGGGTCGATCACAACCATTGGATTCAAGTGGAGGGCATAGATTGGAGCCATGAGCTAGGTTGATCACAGCTGCCCAAGTTTTGGCGCGTAAGTCACAGATGGAAGACACTTGGCACGTTGGGGAGACAAAGCAGAAGGTGATTTGATGGACATTTAAGGAAAACCATTATGTCTTCACATCTTCTTAGGGACGATTCAGAAACCTATAAAAAATTATTTTCAATTAGCGGTGAAAGAAAGACAATCGTCACAAAAAGGGAATCTTTGGTAATATGTAAGCAACAAGACCCAAGGAAAATAAAGCTTTAGGGAGCGTTTGTAAGAAGCCACAATCTGAGGACATTGGGCCGGTCTGTACCATCATCTTTTATAAAGTTTCCGGCATTAACTCGTCAACTCGTTGATACCGAGAACTGATGGACAATTGTTGATGATGGCTTTTCACCCTAGGGAATGTTCAAATACCGGGAAGAGGTACAATAGGTATTGTACTTATCCCAAAAATACATAATAGAGGCACAAGGGCTCAGAGAGGTTGACGGAGCGTGACAGAAGAACATGACCTTGTCGTACAAAGGAGTTCACGAGAGAGCTAAATGAGTTGATGAAGCAAGTTGGCATGCCCACCCGACCTAGAAGAAAAAGTGCTGGATTTGGGTGTATCTGAGGATTTACGAAAACCGACCCGAGGGGTCTATGCTACCGACCCGACCTTATTAAAGTTGATAGAGGAAGCTTTGACAAGTATCATCTGCCTCGGTAGAGCGACCCGGGGAACGAAGATGGGATCACAGGTCGACCTGTATTGAAGTCATATGACTTATGTCCTACTTGGAAGTTTGAACTTCTAGAAGGCTGATGTGACGAAAGTTGGTCAACGGCTTAGGAAGAGACCTGCCAGATGGAACAGTGTCGGAGTAGTTTAGTTGCAGGCTGTCACACCAACAAAGCGTGTAGCATGAGCTAATTTTTTTTTTTGGAATGATGAGTTTTCGCTGACAGAGGTGGTTGAATCAGGTGACAGTATGACTATTTGCCTAGTGATTGGGAAAATGAGCATGGGGCAAGGATGGTCTGGTGACGACAGCTGATGTCATTGGGTTGGTAAAATAGTGGATCTGGGAGCCTATATAAAGGGATTGAAGTCTCAGATTTAAGGGTTGACTAATTCTGTATTTCACAACTTAGAGAGAAGCTGAGAGTTGAAAAGTTAGTGATAGACAGAGAGAGCAGGTCGGTTGCTCGATCACTTGTGAGATTTCTACCAACCTTTTTGTAAGACCCGAGGTGCATATTTTTGTATTACATTCTACCTCACTCATAGCTCGGATCGGTCTTAACCCCGAGCAAGAAATAAAATATCTCATTTCTCTCATGGGCGTAGGTTGAAACCACTCTCTGTCGAACCACGTAAACTTTATGTTTCTCATTTGCTTGCTAAATTTACTTTTGGTTCCCTACTAACCAAACAAATTTACTGCTGATTGAGGTTTATTCGATGGGTTAATTTATCATATTTTCATTCGAATGAAAAACAGCCGTCAACATATAGTAACTCTTAAATTATTATTTTTTGTAATTAATTAATTATGTATAATTACTGCTGATTAAGACAATAAGGTTATTAATTGAATGATTGCACAAATATACGCACTAATATATCTATCTAGTAATGAAATCATGAAAATAGAAGATGGGTAAAATAGGTAAAAAAAAAAAAAATAGAGTTGACTTTGGATTAAAATATGGATAATTTTTAAGAAATTACGACTAAATATAAAAAATAATTAGGGGTTTATCATTAATATTAAGAAGTGACCAGTAAATTGGACTTTTTAATAATTTCTTACATTTTGTTTGTTATGTTTTTTTCTTCCTTATAGTCATACCAGTTTTTAAGTATGTTAATTATAGTTTAATTTCTGTTGGTAACAATTATTTGTTGCACAAATTATGTTGATGATACGCAAATGATATGATAAATAATGGGATCTTCAAGTTAGGCAAGTAGGCACTCCACTATACAACCCATAAAAATATAAAGTAAAATTGGAAGTAGACTTTTGGCTGAAAGAAAAGTACTTTACATTTTTTGTTTTTTAGGTGTTGAATTTATTATTTCTCTCTCTATATAAGCCACTATCACCATGCCCTTTGTGTTAAACTCACAAAAATCTTCTTTCCATTTTATTAACTGTTCACTGTCTTGTTTGGAAATCAACATGGAGATTAAGAAGGCTTTTCTTAAACTGTTTGTTCTCTTTCTGGCTCTCTCTTTTGTTCTCTCAGCAACTGCAGTTCCTGCAACAAGTAACTAAAACTCATCCTTTCTTGTTTTATATATATATATATTTTTTTAGTGTTGTTAATTTGTCGTCAAAATATTATGTGTTAACAGGAACGCTCAAGTCAAATATTGAAAACCCTAATCAGATTCATGATTATCTGGCTCAGGTTTTTTTTTTTTAATCAAGATTTTCCCATTTAAATTGTGTTTTACATGTGGTAAAAAAAAGTTTTATTACTTTTAGGAAGCAATGAAAATAAATTATTACGAGGAGTTATTTTTATTTTTATTTTTTGGTATAAAAATTGGGTGTGCCAGTTAAATGGTAAATTCAATGTAGTGATATAAAAGGTTTGTGGCGAATTCAAATGGTTAAATGGTTGGAGAGGAAATTGGGTTGTCCTTGAGTTATATATATATATAAATTTTTTTTATAGAAAATTTCCCACTTTGTGTTTTACATGTATAAAAATGTCTTATTTTTGGTTTTATAACTTTTAGGAAGCAATGAAAATAAATGATTCTGAGGAGTTTCTTGGAATGGAACAAGGAAAGATTGAAGGGAGAATGGACGTGGAAATCACTGACTATTCAGAAACAGGAGCAAACAATCACCATGATCCAAAAACTCCTGGAAGAGCTTGATTTATTAAACGTGTCTCCAAATTACAGTACTTTTTATTATTTAGGAAAGAAAATGTGTCAGTATCTGGAATATGTGGATCTTGGGTTTGGTTTGTCCTTTTTCTTGATTGAGAATTTGCTATCCTATATAGGTACTCATTATTATTATGTTCAGGATAAGTTTGTTCATTTTAATTAAGATTTGTTTTTATCCTAAGGGGCGTGATTTGATGATATAAGATTCAGGATTTCACCTTAAGGTCCTGGGTTCGAATCAAAAGAGTACGTTTCTTGTAAGAATATGGGACAACCGAGAATTTTACCTACTCCACTTAAGCCCTGAAATGGTGGTTTGGCGGTGGGGTTAGAACGATTTTTTTTTTAAAAAAAATGTTTCTTGGATTGTTATTATTAGCACTTATCTTTCTAGAGACATATGGAAATTGCTGGTTGGCTAAACAAAGAGGGGCTAGGGCTACATCAGTCTTATAACTTTGTATTTATATTTATTGTTAATGATGGGAATTGTAAGCTTGTTTTATAGCTATTGGCGTTGAACTCCACTCTATCGTGTCTGTTGGAAAGTGCATTCTTGATTTTATATTATGTTTCAATTAGTTCTAATTTGATCGTTTTATAATTATAAAATATATTTCAATGTAATGATTTTTTTCATATTTACACTGCCCCATGCATGCATACAAATAGAACAAGCTGCAAGTGGCATGTAATAATGATATTTTACATAATTACAGTTAGAAAACTGTATTATCTTTACTAATAATAAATTTAAAATATTTGAATAAAATATGAAAACAAAATAACTCCCTTTATCTAGACAATTTTGATAGAATAATTTGAATCAAATTAATTTAGACTGTTTATTTCAAGAGATTTTGAAGGTGGGTTTTCAAAATTTAGAGAATTGATATTAGAGAATGGAGCTGATGTATTCATTTCTAACTTTTGGACATTCTTCCTATCCCTTCTTATATATGGTGGAGTGAACCGCTGAATCCTATTCAAAAAGATTTACTTGAAGTTTATTGGGGTTTGTTTTATTAACTGTTGATGTAATTTCTTTTTGCTCATTTTCCTCATCAATAATTTCTCTACTCACGTAAATAAATTAATAAATAGCCGTACGGACTAGGGTTAGTGATTTTCAAACAGGTTTATTTGGCTGGCCGCCGAAATTCGAATTTTAAGTGAGGTAGAGAATAAAAATCGATTTAAGATTTACCCACCCTCCTACGGTTTTAAATGTAGATGTTAAAGCATCTTTGTGGTCATCATAAGAAGATCTTTTAGGTGCAAGTTTTGTGAGTTCCTACTTGTTCTCTCTTAACGTTAATTCAAGAGTTTCTAACATAATTTCTCTCCCTGAATTTATGTTTCTGCTGATTTCGTGGTTAATGAATCGACCTCTGCAGCTGTAATTAATCATGCATTTGTTAACTTTAAATGCATCGGGTATCAGGTTACATTTAATGTAAGAGGGCATTCGTTAAACTTCTATGTAGTTTAAACTTAATTTTGCAGGAACAAGCTGCTTACGAAGCAGCTGCATGCAGAAGCAGCCTTTGAGGCCAATTACCCAGAGGGCTTGCAATCTGCAGCAAAATCAAGAAGCCAAAAATTCTTTCTTTCTTATAACTCCAAGGGGTTAGTGTTAGCGACACAGTCGCGTAATGGATTTTGATGATGCAACGAGAGTGAATACTTCGACGTGCTTTAACAGGACATTACAAAAAGATGATAATGAAGTCAAAATGTTGATGAAGAGCTAAAATGAGTTATAAGATGATCAAGAGAATAAAGAAGTAAGAGCCAAGCAAGATGAAGATCAAGATAATGATTAAGAGCTAAATCTAATTGTAAGTGAGTTTATTCAAATGATCTAAAGCTCTTAGGAATCATACATTTTGCATAACTTGCATTTAAAATGGCTTAGAATGCTAAAAGAATCATCTGCACTTTATTTGCACCAAAATGAACTTCTTGCACAAGTGCATCGGTAAATGATCTTCCAAAAACTAGCAAACGGTTGAATTAAACATCAATTGATATACCGGTGGATAGATATGTGTCACTAGTTTGCTACGGTTCAAATGTAACATAATTCCGATATATAGAACTTTTGCTAGAGCCATTTTACTACAACATGTTCAGATGTGCATTTTTCTGCATACATGTCACATTAGAAAAATTCCATAAAATTCATCTTAATGTTTTTGAAGCTGAAATTTTTACAGAAGAGATTTATGTGTCTAGTTTATGTAGAAATTTAAGGATCATAATTTGGAATTTCTAGAGCAGTTATGGCCAAACTACCGAGTGCTATCATGATGGACAGGTCATCAGAAACTTGCTGGGACAGGCATACTGGTAACCATATCGGTCTAGACAGGTATACCGGTTACATACCGGTCATCATATCGGTCAGAGATGAATATTTCATACATTCTGGAATCGGGCCAAACCATATCGGTCTTCATACCGGTTATCTTACCGGCCTAACATATATTTGTTCAACGGTAATATAGCCGTTAGTATCCGTTGGAACCCCAGACCGGCATACTGGTCTACATACCGGTGACCATACCGGTCTCAGCAGAAGGTTAGGACTGCTCTTCATTTTCTATATAAATGAACCCCAACTCATTTGCCTTGGTCAGAGACATCATAATACATCTTCATACATTCTCTAAGGCAAAAATAAGAGTGTCTTAAACCTTCTTAATCTCAAACACTCTCAAGCTCACACACTCACCTTCATATCATTTAGTGAGCTTAGATCACTTGGGTTTGCAACTCACACAATCTTCATTATATTTGTGAGTGCTCAAGTATGTTTTAAAATTTTCTCATACAAAAACATTTGTGGTTGTGAAATCTCATCCGTTGAGTAGTTGTAAAGTTTGTGAGTAAGCCTACGAACAAAACTCAAAGTTGTAAAAGGTTCGGAGTGCACCTTTGCGGAAAACTCTTGGTTGCGAGTGAACCACAGAAACTCGATTCTAGTGGAAATCTTCAAGCGAGGCTTGGGGGAGTGGACGTTGGCACGTTTGGCCGAACCATTATAAATCTCGGTGTCGTATTCTCTTTCCCTATACTTTTACATTACAAGTTTATTTATGTTTATGATTATTGAATAGAAAACTTGCATATAGGTTATTAATTGGAATAGAGAAAATTAGCCTAAGTGTCAATTTGGTATAAGAGCTAAAAATCGGTAAAGATTTATAATTCTGCATTTATAGCAATAACTCAATTCACCCCCCTCTTGGGTATAGAGATCGCTTGTCGCTATTGCTTGTAGGGAATTTCAGTTGATATCAGAGAAAGGTTTTCTCTACATGACTTAACCGTCCGAGAATAGATCATGGCATCTACAAGCAACTCGTCAAATCTTGCCGAAGGATTTTCAACGACTAGACCTCCGTTTTACACCAAAACGGACTACAACTATTGGAAGATGAGAATGTTGAATTATCTCATTGCCGTTGATCCGCAATCTTATTTGGTTATCACACGAGGTGCAAAAGGACCAACGAAAAATGATAGCAATGGGGTTGAGATTCCGAAGCCAAGTTTAGAATGGGATAGTGAGGATTTAAAGCAAGCCTCACAAAATGCTAAGGCACTCAACAAACTTCTATGTGCCATTGATCAGGATCAAATAAATAAAATTTCGGAGTGTGGAAACGCATATGATTTGTGGAAGTCTTTGGAAATGATCAACGAGGGCACAAGCCAAGTAAATGAATCGAAGATCAACCGGTACATGTGCAAATTGGACAACTTCAAAATGGAATCCGGGAAGAAATTTCAAGGTTTACGGTCATCATCAATCATTTGGGCACCTTGGTAAAAGTCATTGGGCCATCCGATCAAGTGAAGAAAATCTTGAGATCACTCCCTAAAGAATATAGAAGCTATACCGCCTCCATCAAAGAAGCAAACGACATGAATACCTTGAAGATGGACGATTTAGTCAGTAAATTGCTTGAATATGAATTGGAGATCAAGATGGATAAAAAAGAGGAAGATGAGAAAAGGACAAGGAAGTCATTGGCATTAAAAGCAAGAAGAAGAGACGACTCAAGCTCAAGCTCAAATGATAGTGTTGATGAGTTAGCTCAAATAAACAAGAACTTTAAGAAGCTCCTCAAATCTGTAAAGTAAAAAGGACAATCAAAAGCGGATGATAAGAAAGAAGAAAAAGGACCGCGGAAGAACAAAAAGATTGTTTGTTATGAATGCAACAAACCGGGTCATATAGTTGTGGATTGCCCATTGAAGAAATGAAAGGAAAGTCAAAGAAAAAGGCAATGAAAACAACTTCAACTTGGAGTGATAGCGATTCTAGCGCATCCGAGGAGGAAGAGGTGAAAGCCAAAGAAAGAACAAACCTAGCATTCATGGCCATTAAGGATGATGATTTCTTCTTTGAAAATGAAAAAGAAGAAGAAAGCGAAGGAAAAGAGGTACACAATTCTCAAGACTATGATGATTTACTTAATGCCTTAATGGATTAAAGAATTGTGTGATGTGCTTAAAAGAAATTAAAATTGATTAAAATGAGCATGCTACAATTAAAAATGATCATGCATCTTGTATGGATAAATTTCATGTTTTAGATAATGAGATAATATGCTTAAAGCCAAACATGAAAAAGAGATTGCATGCTTAAATGATGAAAATGCATGTTTAAAAAAGAAAAAGCTAGAACTTGAAAATGTTATATCTAATACGCCATCTAGCTCTAAATCATGCAATTGTGAATCTATTGTGAATGAAAATGTCTTATTAAACACAAAGGTTATAGATTTGCAAAACATACTTAGTAAATTCACATTGGGACATAAAAATTTTAATATGCTTATTGGATCCCAAAAATGTGCATTTAAAAGAGAAGGATTATGATATAGGCCTTACATTAAGAGAAAATTTTTGAAAAAATATTTTGTTAAGGCATCCGATTCTCATGCTAAAAATATTGCCATCAATGAAAATGTCACATGTCATGCATGTAATGAAAAAGGACATAAAATTTTTGAATGCATGAACAATAAGGTGATTAAAAATTCATGGATTCCTCAAAGAATCAAAATTAACCCAAATGGACCCAAGAAAGTTTGGGTACCAAAGTGTAATTGGTAAATTTGTTGGGGGAGCTTTGGGAATGAATCTTAAAGAAAAATGTAAATTGATCCCAAAGGCTCAAAGAAATGGGGAATCGCAACGATAATAGATAAAATCCGTATTTACGGAAACATTGGTAAAGTTTCCTCTAAATTGTGTATGTATGCATATTTCAAATTGGTATAAATGTTTTGAAGTATACAAATGATTAGGCAAGTATTCAAACATTGGTACCTTCGTGGATTGATACTGTCTCATATAATCTCAATCCGGAACTAATCATAAAGACCTTTTATCATTTATATATCTTGGTAATCTAATTACAAATGATAAAAGAGTAATTTCCTTTGTCACTAGTTTAATTTGTACAACAACACCATGATCTATACAAATAGCGATGCTATGGGTCATAATTGTCCAACAATTATCATACCGGCCTAACGTATACGTGTTCAACGGTAATATAGCCGTTAGTATCCGTTGGAACCCCAGACCGGCATACTGGTCTACATACCGGTCTCAGCAAAAAATTAGGACTGCTCTTCATTTTCTATATAAATGAACCCCAACCCATTTGCCTTGGTCAGAGACATCATAATACATCTTCATACATTCTATAAGGGAAAAATAAGAGTGTCTTAAACCTTCTTAATCTCAAACACTCTCAAGCTCACACACTCACCTTCATATCATTTTGTGAGCTTAGATCACTTGGGTTTGCAACTCACACAATCTTCATTATATTTGTGAGTGCTCAAGTATGTTTTAAAATCTTCTTATACAAAAAACACTTGTGGTTTTGAAATCTCATCCGTTGAGTAGTTGTAAAGGTTTGTGAGTAAGTTTACGAACAAAACTCAAAGTTGTAAAAGGTTCGGAGTGCACCTTTGCTGAAAACTCTTGGTTGCGAGTGAACCATAGAAACTCGATTCTAGTGGAAATCTTCAAGCGAGGCTTGGGGGAGTGGACGTAGGCACGTTTGGCCGAACCACTATAAATATTAGTGTCATTTTCTCTTTCCCTATACTTTTACATATTACAAGTTTATTTATGTTTATGATTATTGAATAGAAAACTTGCATATATGTTATTAATTGGAATAGAGAAAATTAGCCTAAGTGTCAATTTGGTAATAAGAGCTAAAAATCAGTAAAGATTTATTAATTCCGCATTTATAGCAATAACCCAATTCACCCCCCCTCTTGGGTATAGAGTTTGCTTGTCGCTATTGCTTGTAGGGAATTTCAGTTAGCTCAGTGGTAAAAGCTTTGTACTTGAGTGGTTTGTTCCCTTTCAGATTCAAAATTCGAATCCCATAAAATTTATTTTCATTGAGTCATATCCCTGATGTAAAAAGCCAACTACTTACCCTCATCTGTACTCCGAAACAAATGTGATTAAAAAGCAAGTACTATTTCTTTGAAATCCATCTATAAAATCTGTATTTTTACCACCTGATTGCAGGAAAAGCAGTAGAAACGAGATGTAGAAGCCGGAAATTCTGTCTTTCCCAGAACAATCTGATGAACAAAATTTGGGTCTGTTCTTCTTTGCTGAAATTTTTGTATCCTATGGGTTTAATAATCTTGATTAACTGTTGTTTAAAAGTAAATGGCATGTGGTATCATCAACTTGGTAGGTTCTATCAACCATATTTTCCAGTAATTCTACAGGATTTTCCATTATCCTATTCTTTTCTTCCTAAGATTACATCTTCTAAACAACTTTTATAACTGTGTCCAGTGCCCCTTTATTTCACAATAGTCATAAAATCAGTAGAGAGACAAGAGTTGATATTAGCAGCTACTGTTTCGATGTGTTAAAGGAAAGTATCACACTTACTAAGGAAAAAATCGAGACATAATTCTCTAGATTAAGTTTCATGATCACTGTACATATTTAGATTATTGTTTGCATATTTGATTTCCTTTTTTGCCTATATGAATACTGTTATATTGGAAATACAATAAAGATTGAATATATTGAATTATTTCATTCAATCTCTAACACGATATCAGACGTTTTTTCCCTAGGTTAGTTTAATATTCTGTCACCGAACAGCCATCATCGCACCGCGCTCGTCCTCCACGCACCGACCAGTCACGCATAAATCCCACGCCCTATCACATTTTTACCACTTTCAAGCCACGATTCCGATTTCGTTGAACTCAGAAACCTTTGATCTATCTATTGCCACCACTCTTAGCTAGGATTGCTTCCTTTGCCACGGAATCACGGCCAAACCAAAAACATAAACCCTATAATTTGTGTTTTTTCTTCCACTGGTGAGTCACAAGACACTAACCTTTCTCGATCAAGCAAGGGTGTATTTGAATAATTTTGCTGGTTTCGGACTAAAGTATAATTTTAGAATGTTCTTGGGTGATTATCGGCAACCTCGATGTTCTGTTTGATATTTTCCGTCCTTAGAATCCATTTTTTACGAACTTCTGGAAAGCTGAGTTATTTTTGCAATTTTTTTTAATTCTGGGTTATTTTTGCAAACTTCTAATTTTAAGTGCTATTTTTACAACTTATACAACCTGCGCTATTTTTGTATTTTGTGCACCCTAACGACTATTCCTGCAGGCATTAAGTATTTTAGAATTATTATGGAGAAATCAGATATGAGCACAATTATATTTGTGGGCACATGTTATGTGCAGCTTTCTTAAATGATGCAACTTTCTTAAATGTCACTAGTCATATTGCAAAATCTATTCAATACAAAAAGGAAAGTGCTGAAAAATTTATCAATAAACTTGAAGATTGGAAAAGTTAAAATTACAAGATTATCACCTGATTTCAGAATTCATCAGTGCTATTTATCAATCTTCTGTTTGGGCTATTCAACACAATCAAGTCTCTTTACATAGTACAAGTTGATTTTTTAGTCTGCGCCAAATACATTAAGAAACTAGTCAATCCATTATCGACTTTCATTCTAAGATGTATTTTATCTAGGATCAATTGACTACTTCTAAACCACAATAAGAAAATGCTATAAATACGGTGAAATTTACAAATTTACAGAGACCGCTAAAGGCTGATTCAATTTCTCATCGCTTTAGATAACAAGTTTGAACTTACTCGAGCCGCTTTATTTAGTCAAAATCTATTGCACAAGTTGGATTCTGCAATTGACAAAATTATTTCCGAAAAAAACTTGAGATTTTATCGGCAAGACATAGATGACGGACACAGATTTCATCAAAGTACGCCTTTCTCTCATAAGCCATACAATTACTGTAAATTGTCTTGTACATCCGCTATTGAATTATCATAAGATTACTCTACACAGACAGAAGTGTCCCACAGTATCTAAACCTCACTATTGAGAGAATCCAATTCAATAGATAAGTCATGCACTTGGGGAACCAAATGAGAGTTACAGGTAAGAATAGCACAACCAACAAAGATTTTTAATTTGTTATACATATTTTAGTGCATATAACTATTATGAAGGATTAGTTTCAAAAAGATCCTGTGAATGTGGCTTACTTTATTTCGTGTGAAGGAAAATAGGTGTTCTCGTTTGGTGGGTCGGGTTAGGGGAAACGGTTAACCCTCAACTTGAAAAAAAATGGATGAGATCTTTTCCCGATGAACTCGGAGGGTTAGTGGGCTGGAAATAAGAATTTATTTGACATAAATTTTACATTTATCGGGGTCAAAATTAAAAGAAAAATAACTGAATATTAGGAAAAATTGTCAAGATGTTAAAATTATAGAAAGATTCACAAATATTTAATAATCTCATATTGGATCGGATCAACCCATAAAACCAAAACCTTGATTTGGCCATAGTGCACAATGAACTAGAGCTACACTAAAGATGCCTTTTACCATCATCACTAGTTGATTATTTGGACTAGTACAATGATGGATATTTTACCAAATCAAGTGGCTTGGTTTTGTAATCTTCGCAGAGGGAGGTGAGAATATCTGGTTCAATATTATTTGTCAACGAAGTGTACATTATTCTCTTTCAACTTTATCTCACTAGCTAAATGTTATAAGCTTCTTAGTGAAATTACCTACAAGCAATAAAACAATCAAACTCTATATTTCCAAGAAGGATGATGAATTTGATTATTGTCTAATAATGCGGAATTTAAAAAAAATTTCGATTTTATTTGTTTTGTCAATTTAGCTTATGTCGATTTTCTCTATTTCAATATATCATATATATGCAAGTTTCTAAGTAATAAGCATATATAGAAATGAAAGCTTGCAATAAATAAAGAGTTAAGGATGGAAAAAATAACACAATGATTTATAGTGGTTTGGCTAATAATGCCTACGTCCACTCTCTCAAGCCGCGCTTGAAGATTTCCACTATCAATCGAGTTTTCTGTGGCTCACCCGCAACCAATAGTTTTACACACTAGGTTCACACTAAACCTCTATACTTTGAGTTTTAGATAAATGCTCACTCAAAAACCTCAACTATGAGTTTTAGATAAAGGCTCACTCACAAACCTCTTCACAAATGTTTGAATAATAGATTTACAAATACATTTGGGCACTCACAAAGATAATGAAGATTCTAAGTGTGAGTTGTTTACTCAAGTGTTCTAAGCTCACTACTAATGAAGATGAAGGTGTAGTGTGTGAGCTTGATGTATGAGAGTTTATGAATATGAAGGTTTATAAAACTCTTTGTTTTTGCCTTAGAATGAAATGTATGAAGGTTCAAGATCAGTTGCAAAAATGAAATTGGGGCTCAACTTATAGTAAAATGAAAACTGCCCCAAATTATCTGTCTGAGACCGGTATGCCGGTCTCCAGACACCGGTATGCCGGAATGGCAAGGCAACGACTCTCAACGGCTGTATTATCATTTGAATATACTCGTTGGGACCGATATGATCACTGGTATGGTCCTCACCGGTTCCAGTAAGCATGTATAAGAAATATCCTGACCGGTATGTACACCGATATGATGGCCGGTATGTAATGTGACAGTTCCAGTAAGTATGCACTCCACAGATCGACCGGTATGGTAGATCGGTATGTGTTATACTGATTCCAGTGGCTATGAAAAATAGAGGTGGACCGATGTCGTGACCGGTATATAACCGGTATGTAGTGTGCCGGTTCCAGAGAGCTTGCAAACAGAGCAGGTCGACTGATATGGTGACCGGTATGGGATCGATATGCCGGTCTTTATGCAGAAATGCAGAATATGAAGTTTTAAAGCATTTTGCACATGACCCTAATGCATTTATAGGAATGTGCATGTGTCATATGAGCTATGGTACTTAGATAAATAATTCACATTACATATAAAGTTCTAAGCTAAGGCAAAACAAGATTTTCTTCGTTTTGCCGCTAGTCTTCACATTCATGCTTCTCACCACCAATGTGCTTCGACATCTTTTCATAATGTCTCGTTAATGTGCGTTGAAGACTTCAAGTGTTGATGTCATCAAAATTCATCTTGAGAATATGTCGCTAACAATCTCCCCCTTTTTGATGATGGCAACCTTTACAACTTGTGAAGCTTTGAGAGTACAAATTATTGACGATTTTGCTCCCCCTCAACAATAGCTCCACCTCAATATGTGTCTCTAATAACTCTATAACACTTAGACAAACACATTAATATAAATTGCTCCCCCTTATACAAGGGTGGGGTTAACACAAATTTTAACATCATTTCTAATGATTTCTCCCCCTTTGATATTATCAAAAAGTGGAGAAGCAAAAATTAGGTTCTAATGAGATACCAATTAATATGTGCATAAACATATGAAATCTCATTTACATGCACACTTAGCATTTTCAATGATTTCTCCCTTTTTTCTCCTTTTTTTTCCATATAGTGTAAAAATCATGCATAGTTCATCAAAAATTTTACCAATTGAAGTAAATATCCATGCATTTCATTTTCAACTAATTGAACTCAATGGCAAGTCATTATTCATGTTAATTGACCAAATGACTGACATATATGTCCTATAACTCCATATGTTTTATGTGACACCGATTGATACTAAATGTGCTTCATTATATGATTTAGGCATTAAGATTAATTTGGGGTTTTAAGGAGTACTACCGGGTAACGCAGCGGAACGCGGAAAATCAAAATTTTCCGATTTCAAAAATTTTTCTTGGACAATTAAAATAAACTTATTTATTTTAATTATTCAATACTTAAAATCTGAAATTTTACCCAAGAAATCAAATTTCTTTGTAATTGCCGAATGACCCCTATAGTTTATAAATTGTTCATTTTTAGTCCAATCTTATTCAAAACAAGTCAAAATCAAATCTAATCAACCCCAAATTTAATATACATCATATATACATCAATACACAACACATATATGAAAATCCCCAAAATTGGAAAGGGTATTGTGGACAACAGAACCTGGACGACGCTTGCTGTCCTAGGCTCGCGGCCTAGTTGGGAGTACGGAGTAGCCACGGGGGACTAAACCGGAGAGTAATGGAGTCGCCACCCGGTGTGAACCGGGAAAATGAGATTTAAGGCCGCACTCACCCCTCGCAGGGAAGACCTCAAACCGTTGGGTTCGGAATGGTCCCTTACTTATGTCACTTGTAATAAAAGGATTTATGTAATAATTTAACCGGCTTAAATAACATTTATTTCCAAAAATATCATACTTCTAAATTCATATGCATACATCAAAAAGTTCATCACAACATGCAACATCACATGGCAATCTCATGAACATATTTCAATCCTATAATATGGAAAACTAAGAACAACCTAATCATGCTTGAGTACTATCTCATGAACCTATTAACCAAATAACATGCTAACCGCCTAATCATGCTTGAATACAATCCAAGAAACCATAGAATGGATAAATGCAGGAATACAAAATACGGTTGGCTATATATAACACAAGAAAGATCAACCAAGAGGAAATTATGCATGAATATGATAAGACAGACTCAGTTCAGTGTGTGCACGTTCGTGTAGCGTTCGTAAACGCGTTCGAACGGTAAACAGAAGGTTCGCGTTCATATGGCGTTTGATAACGCGTTCGAACGGAATGAAACAGAATGTCGCGTTCGTATGGCGTTTGATAACGCGTTCGAACGGAAATGAAACAGAATGCTCGCGTTCGTATGGCGTTCGTGAACGCGTTCAAACGAAAATGAGACCTGATGCATGATAAGGCAAAAATGCATGCGCGTTCGAGTTGCGTTCGTAAACGCGTTCGAACGGGAACAGACCTGATGCATGAAATGGGACGCAATACATAAACAACAAAATAAAGGGGCGCGGCGCAGTACTGCCATAAAGGTGGCCTTTTGGGGCTCTTGATCTCTCAAAGAGAGGACCTTTAGACCAACATACTAAGCCCATGCACGTCACATCACATCATGCATACAAACATAAAGACAATCATATATTCTAAGTATGTCCGATTGAACGTGTCTTGCATCCAACCGAACACACATCAACCGGCGCGGCAAAACATCGTGGTAAAGGGCTTTAACCCCTCCCCATAGGGGATCTTTCATTCCACTTACTAAGCCCATGCGCTCGATTGAGTCATGCATAAATAAACAACATGCATAATTTAAGTGACGAAAAATGAATAAATAAAGGCAACACAAAACAAGAGAAGGTGCCGTTTACTCAAGTGGTACGTGGAGTTGTATCCCAAGTACAGACCGCACTACCGTCCATTCGGATTCGGCTACGGAATTTACGTCTGGATTTCCATCCTATATACCACAAGAGACGACACTCTTCCATTTCATTCAAGCCACAACATGCATCCATAAACGACTCTCATGCGAATAGAATTCAATAATAATAACAAAAACGAATATAAACTAATGAAAAGGTACCCTCAGGTCTAACCTTTTAAATCACCTCTCGGATGTACGGTACACGATCGTCGGAAGGGTGGATGCTCCACAACTCTCCCGGTTCACTAGTTCACTGTTCTCGTTCGTTGTCTTACTGTTTTGAGTCGTCGTTCTCCGTCTTTTGCTACTGTTTCCTTATGGCGCTGCCGTCTCCTCTTTATCTTTTGCTTACTCTTTTGGGTGTGTTCTTCCTGTAATTTTTATGTGTGTTGTGTATGAGCTAGGGACTAGGGACCAGGGTTGAGAAGGTTGGTGAAGGGTCATTTTTATAGGCAAAAGGGTTGGGCTTGACAAGGAAAGAGATTTGGCTAATTAAAGAGGGATTTGATTTGGTTTGGTTAAGGGAAGTCAAAGATTGA
This sequence comes from Zanthoxylum bungeanum, assembly GCA_019454045.1. NCBI lineage: Eukaryota > Viridiplantae > Streptophyta > Magnoliopsida > Sapindales > Rutaceae > Zanthoxylum > Zanthoxylum bungeanum. The sequence goes on from SKCR01030608.1 coordinate 135,283, forward strand.
GGGGGGACAAATCTTGGCTAGATAGGGAAGGTTGAATATTTGATTGGCTTGGATTAGGAATACAATATTTTAAGTTAGGAATAATATTGGTTGATTGATTTTAACTTGGTATGATTATATTTTGATTTAGTATGTGATTTGTTTAATTTAGGCATGATTTTAGTTTAAGTTGGTAATTGTTTATTTTATGTTTGGTATATGTTTTATTTAATTAATTTAATTATTATCTTATTTAGTTAATGTTTTAATTAATATTTATTTATTTAAATTGGGATGTGTTTTATGGGCTTTGGGGGGCTAATTGGGCTGGATGTGAGGCTAGCAGCAAAACCAGAATTACCGACACCGTTCAAACGCTTCCTCAAACGCGGCATGAACGCCCGCAATCCGTTTGACGTTCGAACGTAAACACGAACGCAGCACTAACGAAAACAGTGAACCTTGTTTATTCTGAATTTCCCCTTCCGATGTCCGTTTCCCGTGACCTCCGTGACTTAAAAGGTAGTTCTCCAAAATGAGACTCATCATAGGGACTTATGTGTAAAAATGCAGTGCCTACAGTCGCCCCCACTTTGATGGGACTTGTGTAATGTGCAACAGTGACAATCCTATCAAAGTTATGCAATGCATTTCTACTTACCTGGCTCGCCAGCTGCCACTTGACTTACCATGTGTTGAGATGCGTTGATTTGGTGGTGAGGTGCTGCGACCCCTGGTTCATTCCCGAACCGTGCTCTATTTTTAGAGCGCCATTTTCGGCATCTTTCGTGTATGTGCTCCATTTTGGAGCGCCATTTCCGGCATTTGTTGTGTGTGTTCCATTTTGGAACGCCATTTTCGGCCTTTGCTGTGTGTGCTCCATTTTGGAACGCCATTTTCGGCATCTGTTGTGAGTGCTCCATTTTGGAGTGCCATTTTCGGCGTCTGTTGTGAGTGCTCCATTTTGGAGTGCCATTTTCGGCGTCTGTTGTGGGTGCTCCATTTTTGGAGTGCCATTTTCGGCGTTTGTTGTGTGTGCTCCATTTTGGAGCGCCATTTTCGGCATCTGTTGTGAGTGCTCCATTTTGGAGTGCCATTTTCGGCGTCTGCTATGTGTGCTCCATTTTGGGGCGCCATTTTCGGCATCTGTTGTGGTAGCGGTCCATTTCCGAACCGTGCTGTGCGAGAATGTGGCTCATTTTTGAATCGTTATTTGATGAGATGGTCTTTGCCGCTACAAACCTGCGAACACAAAACAAAGATTGCATGTATGTGATATGTATGCATGTATATGTATCATATCCCGATGGGTTAGGCCTTCCTTGGTCCATTTCCGCACCGTGCTCCATTTTCAGAGTGCCATTTTCAGCGAGATGGGATGATGGTCCATTTCGAACCGTGCTCCATTTTCGGAGTGCCTTTTTCGGCGAGATGTGATAATAGTCCATTTCCGAACCGTGCTCCATTTTCGGAGTGCCATTTTCGACGAGATCTGATAATGGTCCATTTCCGAACCGTTGCTCCATTTTTAGAGTGCCATTTCCGGCAAGTGATGAGATGATGGTCCATTTCCGAACCGTTGCTGATGAGAGATGGTCCATTTCCGAACCGTTGCTGATGAGAGATAGTTCATTTTCGAACCATTACTGATATGAGAGTGGTTCATTTCGAACCGTTGCTGATAAGAGAGTGGTCCATTTCCGAACCATTACTTTGAGGTGTCCATTCCCGAACTGTTACTGTGAGGTGGTCCATTCCCAAACCGTTACTGTGAGGTGTCCATTCCCGAAATGTTACTGTAAGGTGGTCCATTCCCGAACCGTTACTGTGAGGTGGTTCATTCCCGAACCGTGCTTCCATTCTTGGAGTGCCATTCCCGGCTTGTTCATTCCTGAACTGTATTTCCATTCCTGGAGTGCCATTCCCGGCTTGTTCATTCTTGAACTCTGCTCCATTCTTGGATTGCCATTCTCGGCTTGTTCATTCTTGGACTATGCTCCATTCTTGGATTGCCATTCTCGGCTTGTTCATTCTTGAACTCTGCCCTATTCTTGGATTGCCATTCCCGGCTTGTTCATTCCTGAACTGTGTTTCCATTCTTGGAGTGCCAATCCCGACTTGTTCATTCTTGAACTCTGCTCCATTCTTGGATTGGCATTCTCGGCTTGTTCATTCTTGAACTCTGCCCTATTCTTGGATTGCCATTCTCGGCTTGTGATGCAATGGGCCTCAACCCTAGGACTCATCCCCAAAACTGATAGTGATGTGGGCCTTGACCTTGGGACTCATCCCCAAAACTGATGCTGAAGTGGGCCTCGGCCCTAACTGCTACTGATATGAGCCTCGCCCCCAGACTGATACTGCTGAGGTGGTCCATTCTCGAACCAAGTTGAGGAGAGGTGGTCCATTCTCATACCGTTTCAATGAGAGGTGGTCCATTCTCGAACCATTATTGTGATGCGGTCCATTCCCGAACCTTGCTCCATTCTTGGAGTGCCATTCCCGGCTTGTTCATTCTCGAACTGTGTTTCCATTCTTGGAGTGCCATTCTTGGCTTGAATGATTCTGATAATGATATGGGCCTCGCCCCCAGAGTGTCATATCAGGCAAAACTGATGTTGATAAGGATGTGGGCCTCACCCCAAACTGGTACTGATGTGGGCTTCGCCCCCAAACTGGTACTGATGTGGGCTTCGCCCCCAAAACTGGTACTGATGTGGGCTTCGCCCCTAGATTGATGCTGATGTGGGCATTGCCCTCAAACTGATGTGGGCCTCGCCCCAACACTGTTACTGATGTGGGCCTCGCCCCAAACTGGTACTGATATGGGCCTCGCCCCCAGACTGATACTGCTGATATGGGCCTCGCCCCCAGACTGATACTGATGTGGGTCTCACCCCCAACTGATACTGATATGGGCCTCGCCCCCAGCTGATACTAATATGGGCCTCACCCCCAGACTGATACTGCTGATATGGGCCTCGCCCCCAGACTGATACTGCTGATATGGGCCTCGCCCCCAGACTGATATTGATATGGGCCTCACCCTAGACTGATATTGATATGGGCCTCGCCCCTGTGATTCATTCCCGAAGACTACTGACATTGTACTGTTGCTGCTTATGGTTGGCTTGCATTTGACGCTTTCTCTTTTTCTCCTTTGAAACCTTTTAAATCACCTCTCGGATGTACGGTACACGATCGTCGGAAGGGTGGATGCTCCGCAACTCTCCCGGTTCACTGGTTCACTGTTCTCGTTCGTTGTCTTACTGTTTTGAGTCGTCGTTCTCCGTCTTTTGCTACTGTTTCCTTATGGTTTCGCTGCCGTCTCCTCTTTATCTTTTGCTTACTCTTTTGGGTGTGTTCTTCCTGTAATTTTTATGTGTGTTGTGTATGAGCTAGGGACCAGGGTTGAGAAGGTTGGTGAAGGATCCTTTTTATAGGCAAAAGGGTTGGGCTTGACAAGGAAAGGGATTTGGCTAATTAAAGAGGGATTTGATTTGGTTTGGTTAAGGGAAGTCAAAGATTGAGGGGGGACAAATCTTGGCTAGATAGGGAAGGTTGAATATTTGATTGGCTTGGATTAGGAATACAATATTTTAAGTTAGGAATAATATTGGTTGATTGATTTTAACTTGGTATGATTATATTTTGATTTAGTATGTGATTTGTTTAATTTAGGCATGATTTTAGTTTAAGTTGGTAATTGTTTATTTTATGTTTGGTATATGTTTTATTTAATTAATTTAATTATTATCTTATTTAGTTAATGTTTTAATTAATATTTATTTATTTAAATTGGGATGTGTTTTATGGGCTTTGGGGGGGCTAATTGGGCTGGATGTGAGGCTAGCAGCAAAACCAGAATTACCGACACCGTTCGAACGCTTCCTCGAACGCGGCATGAACGCCCGCAATCCGTTTGACGTTCGAACGTAAACACGAACGCAGCACTAACAAAAACAGTGAACCTTGTTTATTCTGAATTTCCCATTCCGATGTCCGTTTCCCGTGACCTCCGTGACTTAAAAGGTAGTATCTCCAAAATGAGACTCATCATAGGGACTAATGTGTAAAAATGCAGTGCCTACATGTATAAACACTAATTTTATAATTTCTTCAAATTGGATAAATTACACCAAATCAAATGAATCCAACACTTCAATCAAGTCTCTACCACACTAAACAAGTCTCACCACTCTGAAATAACTCTAGAATAATTCTAGGTCATCAATGAGTGGCCCAACAACTCTAGAATGGCAACTACATCATCAAATTATCAAAATAGTGCTTACTAACACCTTAGAATCTTTATTTGTTCATCATACATGCAAAGCCCTATCATCAAACTTCCAACCATAAAAAACACAAAGAAGAAAAAGTAGAAAAACTTAAGAAAAACATAGGATGTATCCAAGAACAAGAGGAATATTTTTCCTACAAATAGCAAGTTGGAAATACTTACTTATTTCAAGTTTATCTTGATTTCCTTTTGTTTTCTTCTCTTTTTCTCTCAAACTTATTTTTTTTATGTTTATGGAGGCTTAGATTAAAAAAAAACAAATAAATGGAAAAAATAAAACTTTATATATCCTCAGGGTTTGGCCGAAAATAAGAAAAAATAACAAAGATATTTGTAAAATTTTAAATCAAATTTAAAAGGAAGTCAAAATCAATTGTTAAAATTTTCCTTAAAGTTAAAGTCAACAATTTACACTTACTAATCATTTCCTAACATTATCATTTCATAAGATATTTATATTTTAATTATCTTAATTAATTAATAATTAAGTAATTAATTAAATACAAATATCTCAAATATATGTATTATATTTACTTTAAATATCTCAAATACATATATTAATGATATATGTCAAATATCATAATTTGACAATTAATTATTGTGTATTTAATAATATCATATATTAAATACAAACACACAATAATTAGGAAATGACGGTTCAGTCCCTTCGCATGTATCTTTCGTTTAACCATTAAACGATTTATAAATAATCACTGTTATTCATAAAAGTTGCATAGTGTTTTACGAGTATATTTCATTACTGAGACTCTCTAGATTCAGGCATATCCGTCACGAAATCCAATTTCATGTCCATAATTTACTCACACGTAAATTATGACGACCACGGATAAACTCGCTGAATCATACAGGTCCAGATCATTGCATTATTTAATTCCTCCGTCACAGGTATCCAGATTTATCCCAAGGATATATATGTAAACATCAAATCTCTATTGGCATAATCCCGTCGACGTATCTATTATCAATCTATAAAAGAACACTTAGAAATCACTTCTAAAGTGTATCACGTCCCATGATTTCTTATCTATTTGTTAAATATGTATGGACTACCAATGCTCTGTACACAGAACTGACAGATCCTATCTTGACACACACAGGATATCCCGAGGATCTGTCCACACCCAATGAACAGGAGGAGGTCTGACCTTAATTGATCGATGACGTGACTGCCATCTAAGTGTGGAAGATGTCTGATACACCCACAGTGGTGTCTCAAGTCGAAGAATCACTTATGCTACTCAACTTGAGAAGATTCTTACTGACGTTGGTATACCATCTATTAAGAATCTTCGGTGAGTCATTCAGTGTTTATCCGATAAACACATATACGTCTTTACGAGCCCCCACGACTCATGGTTAATTGAGAATTCATTGGAATCCAATATTCCAGTATACGATATGTACCAGTCTCAACAAGTTTACTTTACTGACCAAGTAGTGTAAACCATGACCAGAAACTGTCTAAGAATAACAACGTCATAATACAACTCAATGTTAGTTGTGATGCTTTTGCAACTCTATCATAACTAATCATTCTAAGGTCAATTACGTCTTTACCATATAAAGAGATATATTATATTATAGAAACTATTTTTTTATTCATAATAAAACATTTACAAGGAAATACAACAGGAAATTAGAGCTCCAAGAACTAACCCTAACAAAATCTTCCACTTGCTCTAGTGCCAATATCGATTGGATCTAATACCCATCGACTCCACATGTTTATCAAATAACTTTGGAGGTATGGTCTTGGTAAGCGGGTCTACTATATTATCTTCACTCGGTACCTTGCAGACGATAATGTCCCCTCGCGACGTAATTTCTTGAACGATGTGGTACTTTCGTTCCACATGCTTTGACTTCTGTTGCGCCCTCGATTTGTTTACTTACGCAATGGGTCCAGTATTATTGTTGGACAATTATGACCCATAGTATCACTATTTGTACAGATCATGGTGTTGTTGTACAAATTAACTATGTGACAAAAGAAATTACCTTTTTATCATTTGTAATTAGATTACCAATATGTATAAATGATATAAGGTCCATATGATTAGTTCTGAATTGAGATGATATTAGGCAGTATCAATCCACAAAGGTTTAATCATTAAATATCCTTAGTCAGAGTATTATCGAGAGTGGACATCGATAATGCGTAAAAGAGTAGTATTACACTTGTGCGCATTGTGGGAGCATAACGGCATAGTTCTCATATATTTGGGTATATGATAATCATGCAAGTGTAATAGGAGGTTGTGTTTACCGATGGTACGAAAACAGCTTCGCTCTGGATAGACCCCTCAGAATTCCATTGGTAGTATGACTATGTGTCTATGGAAGTCCGAATCAGGGTAGGTGTATTTGGTCTTAACCTGAGACTTGCACCGCTAATACTTGCGACAATCAATATACTTTGGTTTTGGTCGTCCAGGGCTTTAACAGGTTATGTGTACGCCTCTTCTAGGTATATTGAGAATCGTAGTGTATTAGGTATGATGTCGAGATGGAAGTATCACTCCAGTCGTAGTGGAGATGATGATCAGGTAGGATACGGAACTGGTTCTCTTATATGCTGCAGCTATCGGGATATTATGACTAGGTTATGTTTATCCGATTAAAGAGACTAGTTACCAGAGATCCGATATGTGCTTCGTACGGGGCAGACACGATTCCAGCCCCAGGCCTTGCACGTGACATCCGATACTGGATCGAAATACGCAATACTACGTATACTACGCCTGATATAGATCACATATTCCAGTAAGAATATTTCTGGACAATTGGGTAGGCACGATGCTTTGCTAGAAGCCAACCATGTCTTGTAAATCGGTAAAAATGTAGTACTAGGTACGTACGTATTCAGATAGTCCGACGATCAGATTTTCTACCAACATATCCGGGGATCTCATGGGTCACTTCTCGAAGATTCACCGATGACGTATGACTCGCACTTTATTAATCTGGGATTAATTAGATGAGAGAGAAAATTAATCTGGGATTAATTATGGAGATATTTTATCTGGGATAAAATATTAATTAAAGAGAGAGAACGATTAATTTGGAATTAATCGATAAAATAATATATTCGATATATTATACGAAATTGGATTTCGACGTGGAATTAAAATTGGATTTTAATTCGGGCGAACGAGTTAATTTAGAATTAATTCGGTAGCGATGTGAATAGGAATTTTGTTAGGCATAATTATTTAAATAAATTTGATTTAATTACGTCGCAACGGAAAATTTGTTAATTCGGAATTAGCGAGCCCGAGCCCGGGAGTGTTTGCGGGCGCACTCACATTTCGAATTCAAATGCGGCCCACAAGTCACATCAAGCGTCAAATCATTAGTCACTTTGATTGATGTGATGTCTAGTCACTTTGAGTGATTGACAACATGTCACTATTGATTGATGGTGGTGGTTAGATGGATTAAAATCCATTTACCATTTATTTGATTTTTTGGTATTTGACTTTTGATTTTAGTGTATTAGATACACAATCCACAAAAACCTAACACAACTCATTCTCTCCTCTCCTCTCCTCTCTTCACACTCTCGGCCAAGGGCCTTTTTCCTCTCAATTTTTTGGCAAATGCCGTGAACAAGGAGAAGCAATTGTAGAAATTTTATGGCAAAATTTCAAGGTGCTAGCACACATTCGGGGTCTTGTGAAGGTGATAGGGAAACCAACCCGTGGGCATGGAATTCACACACCAAGCTTGGAGCTTGAAGGACCGAAATTGGAGCACAAAGATTGGTGATTGCCGAGAGTTCAAGGAGCTTAAAGCTTGAAGAATTTTTGTTGTTCCTCGCATCGCATAGCTGTTCAATGTGAGTTTGATTCCGTCATATTTCATTGTTGTATTCGCACATGTGTTTCTTGCTTGAAATCGATCTTGGGACTAATTAGAAACCCAACATTGGTATCTTGAGCCATTTTGAGCATGAAATGAACTTAGGGTAAAATTTGGGTAAAATCAATTTGAGCATGATTTGATAAAATTGATTGATTGAGTATGCTTGAATGATGATGTATTGAAGTTGTATATGATCAATTTCATGAAATATTGATTGGATCAATTTTTCCCCAAATATCTTGGCTTGGCCGAATATGAACAATGCCATAAAGTCATGGTATTTTTTGATTTTTGATCATTGGATGAGTTGAAAATCATTTGGGTAATGTTGATTGTGGATTTAATTGGATTGAAACCGAATCGAACAATAAAAACCCTAAAATGCCGAGACTATAAACATGTAAAATGATGTATTTTTTGATTCAAATGTGTTGGACAAATGTTGATGATAACGAGCATAATTAATTGTGTAAATTAGTGTTTTGGAAATATGAATTTGGTTAATTAATTATGACATACACTTTAGGTTAATTAAATTATGAAATTTGAAATTTGGTAATTTAATTAATTGGACCAAATTTGGAATTGGGCTTGTAAAGTTGTAATTGGGCTTAATGGGCTTGGTTGGGCCAAGTTTGGTTTAGGCTAATTGGTTGGATCCAATTGAGCCCAAAACCATTTCCATAAAGTCCAATTATGACTTAATGGACCTTTAATTTTAATTGGGCCTAATGGGCCTAAATTGGTTTCTTGGCAAATAAGGGTGATTCCTTAAATGGGTTTTGGTATTTGGGTTTGACCCATATTGACCAAAAGTCCATGCCTTAAGAAATTAATTAAAAGCCCATTGGACTTTAATTTAAATTGACATTGGATGTTAATCGGGCTTTGAGACCCGTAACGATTAGATTTAGAATCTAAGTCGTAAAGGTTCATTAATAAAGTGTAATATTTAATTTGGAATTAAATAAGGAATTAATATTAAATGTAAATTAAATTGGATTTAATGTTGTAGTTTAGTATAATTCAAGAATTCGTACTTTGAGTACTTATTCGCAAAACGAGTTGGACTCGCTCAAAATCAAATCGTTGTTTGAACATTGGATGGTCATTAATATTCAGATTAATTAATTAGATTAGATTGATTGATAATATGCTTGTGTGAATACATGGATGCGATGTATGAATAATGTATATCGGATGGATACTAGATGGGTGAGGGCAATATTGGAAATTGTTGTAATAAATTTAGAATTTATTAATTGGACCTGTGTGTCCAGCCTATTACCTCTTGACTCTGTGTATTTCTTTTCTCACCTATTCCCCTCAATGTAAATGAGGTTTCTTTAGAAGTGTTATGTAATCGGGTAGAAGTAATACTTGTGCTAGCGGGAGAGAGGAAATGGAGAGATTTGATCTAGGAACAATGTTTAAATATCCATCCGCATATTGTTATTATATTTATTTACTTACGAGCCTTATTATGTGTTTAGAATGCATGTTTAAGGGTGTATGATGATGAGACCTTAACAAAGATAATTAATTGGTTGCTAATTACGAGAAAAACCCTCACAACATATTAAGCGTTTTTCCTTCCATTGAGTGATTCTTACTCAAGATCCAAGACTGGCATTGGTTTGTTGGCCAAAGTCAAGACCTTTGTCCCTCGCGGATGTGTTTGAATCATGAAAGCTTTGTTCCATATCGGTGTCTTTTCCAAGTTGTGATTTGTTGGCCAAAGTCAAGATCACTTCTTGTCCATCGACATCGATTACGAAGCTTTCCATGGTCAATGGTGTTGGACAATTATGACCCATAGCGTCACTATTTGTACAGATCATGGTGTTGTTGTACAAATTAACAATGTGACAAAGGAGATTGCACTCTTATCATTTGTGATTAGATCACCTAGATGTATAAATGATTAGAGGTCCCTGTGATTTGTTCCTGGACGGAGAATGATATGAGACAATATCAGTCCACGAAGGATAAATCATTAAATATCCATAGTCAGAGTATTATCGAGATTGGACATCGATAAATACGTAAAAGACTAGTATTACACTTGTGCACGTTGTGAGGGCACACCATCATAGTTCTCATATATTTGGGTATATGATACTCTTGCAAGTGTAATAGGAGGTTGTGTTTTACCGACGGTACGGGAAACAGCTTCGCTCTGGATAGACCCCTGTGGAATCCCATTGGTAGTATGACTATGTGTCTATGGGAGTCTGCAATCATGGTAGGTGTATTTGGTCTTAACCTGAGACTTGCACCGCTAATACTTGCGACAATCAATATACTTTGGTTGAGGTCGTCCAGGGCTTTAACAGGTTCTGTGTATGCCAATGCTGGGTATATTGAGAATCGTAGTGTGTTGGGTGTGATGTTAAGACGGAAGTATCACTCCAGTCATATGGAGATGATGGTCACATTGGATACGGAGCTCGTTCTCTTAAATGCTCGAGCTATCGGGATATTATGACAAGGTCATGTATATCCGATTATAGAGACTAGTTGCCAGACATCCGATATGTGCTTCGTACGAGGCAGACACAATTCCAGCCCCAGGCCTAGCACGTGAACATCCAATACTGGATCGAAATACGCAATACTACGATATACTACGCTTGATATAGATCTAATATTCCTATAATGATATTTCTGGAGAATTGGGTCGGCATGGCGCTTTGCTAGAAGCCAACCTTGTCTTGAAAATCGGTACAAACGTAGTACGAGGTACTTACGTGTTCGGATAGTCCGACGACCGTATTTACTACCAACATATCCGGGGATCTCATGGGTCGCTTCCCGAAGATTCACCGATGATGTATGACTCGCACTTTATTAATCTGAGATTAATTAGAAGAGAGAGAAAATTAATCTGGGATTAATTATGGAGATATTTTATCTGGGATAAAATATTAATTAAAGAGAGAGAACGATTAATTTGGAATTAATCGATGAAATAATATATTTGATATATTATGCGAAATTGGATTTCGACGCTGAATTAAAATTAGATTTTAATTCGAGCGAACGAATTAATTTAGAATAAATTCGTTAGCGACGTGAATAGTGATTTCGCTAGGCGTAATCATTTAATTACGACGAAACGGAAAATTCGTTAATTTGGAATTAACGAACCCGAGCCCGGGATTATTTGCGAGCGCATTCGTATTCGAATTCGAGTGCGGCACGCAAGTCAAATCGAGCGTCAAATCGCAAGTCACATCAAGCGTCAAATCAAATGTCACTTTGAGTGATGTGACAAGTTGTCACTTGATTTGAGTGATTGATGTGGTGGTTGAAAAGCATTAATTGCTTTTTGCTATTGACTTTTGCTTTTTGTTTTTTGGTAAATGGAAAATGCTTTTTGTATTTGTTTTTGTTTTTGGAAAATAAAAATAAATATATAAGTAAAACATTTTCCTTCTCTCTCCACTTGACTTTCACGTTTTTTCCTCTCCCTCTCTTTTTCCCTCATTCTTCTTCACGGTTTGGAACCGTTTTCTTCCTTCATTTTCTGGTTTTGACCGAATTAGTGAGAAGCAAATAAGAAGAAGAAGTGCTAGCACACACATGAGTGATACATAGGTGATAGGGAAACGAACACTTGAGCTTGGAATCGTTTTTGGAGCTTGGAGCTTGGAGCTTCCATGGTGTTCATCAATGGCCGATTTTTGAGGAGCCAAAACAGACCAAAACCGAGCATTCCCTGCAGTTCTAGGAGGCCACTGCCGCGAGTTTGAGAAGCTTGAAGACTCATGTCATCGCGTTGCAAGATCCGGTCAATGTGAGTATGTATTCCACCTTACTCCTTTATGTATTCATGCGAATTTCTTGCTTGATTTGATGAATCTTGGGACCTAATTAGAAACCAACAATGGTATCTATGAGCTTTGATCAAGCATGAAAAGTTAGGGTTTGAAATTGGGTAAAATCAATTGAAGCGTGATTTGGTTGACTTGATTGATTAAGTATGCTTGTATGTTGATGAATTGAAGTTGTGTATGTTCAATTTCATGAAATTGGATTGGATCCATTTTTCCCCAAATTTTTGGGCATGGCCGAAAATTGAGACCCTAATATCTTGGTGATTTTTTTGTTTGTTTGATCATTGGATGACTTAAAACAATATGGTAATGTTGTTTTGAAGTTCAATTGGATTGAATTTTGATTTGGAACATTTTTCCCTTTAAAAGTAGGCTTGGCCGAATTCAAGTAACATGAAATTCATTGTGATTTTTTTGTTTTGATTCATTGGATGAGTTGAATTGATTTGGGAAATGATGATTGTGGATTCAATTGGATTGAAACCGAATCGGATTGAAAAAACCTCTAATTGCCGAGACTTTAAGCATGTAAATTGGGTTTGATTTTGTTAAATTGTGTTGGACACTATTTGATGTTAAAGTGCATGATTAATTAGGCTAATTGATGTTTTAGAAATATTAATTGGGTGATTAATTGTGTATTACACTTAGGTTAATTAATTATGGAATTTGGAATTTTATAAATTAATTAATTGGGCTTGTTTTTGGAATCTGGGCCTTATAGGTTGTAATTGGGCTTTTGGGCTTGGTTGTACCAAGTTAGGTTTAAGCCAATTTGGTTGGATCCAATTGGGCCCAAAACCGCATCCAAAAAGTCCAATTATGACTTAATGGACCTTAATTATTTAATTGGGCCTAATGGGCCAAAATTGATTTCTGGGCTTATGGGGTAAAATCCCGGATTGGATTTTGGTTATTGGGTTTGACCCGAGTTGACCAAAAGTCCACGCCTTAAAGAAATTAATTAAAAGCCCATTGGACTTTAATTAAATAAACATTGGATGTTAATCGGGTTTTGAGACCCGCAACGATTGAATTTGGAATTTAAATCGTAAATCGTAAAGGTTCGTTAGTAAAAGTGTAATATTTAGTTTGGAATTAAATAATGAATTAGAATTAAATGCGTTTTAAATTGGATTTAATTATGTAGTTTAATTTAATTCAAGAATTCGTACTTTGAGTAGTTATTCGCAAAACGAGTTTGACTCGAGCAAAAATCAAATCGTTGTTTGAACATTGGATGATCACTAATTATCAGATTAATTAATTGGATCAGATTGATTGATAACATGCTTGTATGAATACATGGTTGGGATGCATGAATAATGTATATCGGATGGATATTAGTCGGGTGGGGCAATTTTGGAAATTGTAATAAATTTGATTTATTAATTGGACTTGCGTGTCCAGCCTTATCACCTCCGTACTCTTTGTATTCTCTTCTCACCTATTCCCTTCAATGTAAATGAGGTTTCTTTAGAAGTGTAGTGTAACAGGTAGAAGTAAATACATGTGCTAGCTGGAGAGAGAAAAAGAGAGATTTGATCTAGGATCAATGTAAAGTATCCATCCGCATATCATTATTATTTTATTCATATGCGCTTTATTATGTGTTTAGAATGCATGTTTAAGGGTGTATGATGATGAGACCTTAACAAAGATAATAAATTGGTTGCCAATTTGCACGCGAAAAACCCTCGTTCAATATTAAGCGTCTTTCCTTCCATTGAGTGATTCTCACTCAAGATCCGAGACGTCATTGGTTTGTTGGCCAAAGTCAAGGCTTTTGTCTGTCGAAAATGTGTTTGAATCACGAAGTCTTTGTTCCATATTGGTGTCTTGTCCAAGTTGTGGTTTTTTGGCCAAAGTCAAGACCACTTCTTGTCCATCGACATTGATTACGAAGCTTTCCATGGTCAATGGGTCGTGCTTGACTGGGATCACTAAGTTTGTTGTGCCAAAGCCAAGGCTTAGTTGATTCAGAGGAAAAAGGTTAGGTAATACATTGGATGTATTGGCATATATAAGATATGTGTTTCGGACTTGGACGTCCCCCTACCGGATTTAGGAGTTGGATTGGATCCAATTGATCTTAGAGATCTACCTAGTTAATTATCATACAATTTGTTGGCCAAAGTGTAGGCATTGCATTTTTGCATACCAAACCCGATGAGGAGTCTTATAAGGAGGCACCGCCTTTTAGTCGTGGAATTCGCGGAAAGCGGTCGAAGGAAAGGTAAAGTCAAGAGATAATACATTTCGGAATTAATTCACTAAGTTCGCTCAGAGTTTGCTTGCTGAATGTTCATTTCAAATCGTATCTACAACCCGAAAATCACCGCAAACCCTTCCAAGCCCACCTAGATACCCAAATCCACATCCAAAGCCCATTAAACCAAAACAAATCAAACACCATGCCCACCACCCTTGAGGCCCACGACCATGACACAAAATTTCACCCTCTTTGCACTATTCCATCATAACTTACCGTTCTACCTATTCTCTTTAACCTTTGACCTCACCTTTTACCTTGGTATCAATTTTCCAAACCATTTATTATACCAACCCTACACCATTTAATAGCCTCCCTCACCAAGTCAAGCATCTCCCCTACACCATTAACTCCCTACACCCCACGCCCATCACCTCCCACCTCCTTTTGATTCATTTTCAAACCATCTTTGTGTATTGTCAACAAAGCAACACAATTATGCATCACATTTCAACAAAGCTTTGTATCAAATTAATTGCCCTTGGCCTACTTATTAAATGCACTCCAAATTGCCTATATAAACTCTCATTTTTCTGCCTTGGAGAAGCTAAGAGAGATCAAGCATATACCAAGCATACAAAGACATCACAAGACACCCCTCTTCAAGCTCAAGTTCACTCCCAAAGACCTCTCTCCTCACTACCCTCAAACCAGCGCCAAAACTAACTCCAATCAGCCCTTGCATACACGCCCCTCACTGCCTCCAATCAGCCCTTACATTCAAGCCTCTCACTGCCTCCAATCAGCCCTTCATTGCCTATATTCCTCACGGAAATTGCATCCATTTCAGCCCCCTAATCTTCATGCATTCTGCCTCATAGATTAACACCCCATTCAGCCCTCATTTAGCCACCATATTCACGCCCAAACAGTAGCATTTCACTCAAAACAGTGACCAAATTCACTGAAACAGTGAGCAAAACACTGAACTCGAAATCCTTTGAAGAACCAAGCAAACTTCAACCCAACACCTCTCAAAATTCACCAAGACAACCTTAAACTCATTACCAACCAGTGAGCAAAGTACGGAGACCTGAAACGCAGCAAAGCGGACTCAAAACAGCGAGAGAAGCGGCAAAGCAGTGAGCAAAACACTAAAACAGCGAACCGGCGTGATCGTGGTGATTTAGCCTTTCTGACGGCCGTGTAACGCGTCTCCGAGCAACGACAAAAAAGGTTAGACCTGAGGGTTTATATTACAGAATTTTCTCACATAAAATAATGATTTAAAAATGTATTTTATGGTATTTTAGCATGAGTAGTTAACTTGGCATGTTGTTGGAATTGGCTCACATGAAATAATGGCTTAAAAAAATGTATTTCATGTGTTTAATGTGTTCAATTATTTTAGTATGTTGTATTAAATTTATTTACATAAAATAATGATTTAGGAAATGTATTTTTATGTGTTTAGTATGAATGATTAGCTTGGCATGTCATTTAGGATTAATTCACATGAATAATGACTTAGGATGGTTATTTGAGCATGTTATTTAGAATTAGTTCGCATGAAATAATGAATTAGTATATGATGTGATTTCGGGGTGAATGAAATATGTGTTCTTTCTTGTGGTATATCAGATGGAAACCCGGACATAAATTCTATAGCCGAATCCGAATGGACGGTATTATGGTTTACACTCGGGATACAATGCCTCGTACCACTCGAAAGATTCATGTATTTCATTTCATCCAACTTGTATTTGAGCATGATTAGGCTACTAGAATGTTATTTTATTTCAAGCATGTTTTACTTATTTACCTTTTGTATTAGGAATTTAAATTAAGGCATGTTTAGACTACTATGTATGTAGCATGTTTGATGTGTGATGTCGGATGTTGGCCGTTATGAAAAGTTTACTGTTGAAGCATGCAAACCTAGAATTTAGACTACTTTGACCAACATGTATGTTGAGTAGACTCGGTTAATATTGCACAAATCCATTCATTACAAACGACATAAGTAAGGGACCATTCCGAACCCAACGGTTTGAGGTCTTCCCTTGCGAGGGGTGAGTGCAGCCTTAAATCATTTTCCCGGTTCACACCGGGTGGCGACTCCATTACTCTCCGGTTTAGTCCCCCGTGGGCTACTCCGTACTCCCAACTAGGCCCTGAGTCTATAACAGCATGCGTCGCCCAGTTTCTGTGTCCTAAACAAAGTCAAGATTGTGTGATATTTAACGGGATCCTAGCCCACTAGGAAACACGGTTTCCCGAGTACTCGACAGAGGGTTAGAGGCTCGCCGAAAAATAGTGGGAGGCAAGAATTAAATTTGCAATACTCGTTCAATTACTCGCCATACGCGCTCAATCATAAATTATTTCGTCGTTAGATTAAATGTTAGTTGGACTAATATTTAAATTGTTGTTTTAATAAGCAGTTGGACTGTATTATAGTTGATTATATAATTGGATTATAGTAATCAATATATTTGAATTAATTAATTTCGATTTACAGTTGATTTTATAATTGGATTATAGTAATCAATGTAATTGAGGTTAATTAATTTAAATTATATTTGATTGTATAGTTGGACTATAATAATCAATATAATACAAAGTACCACAAATCCTTGATTAAATAGTTGGACTATTAGAATCAAGATAATATTGAAAGATTGGCATTTAAAACATAATCCTGGGGAAAATGTGTTTAAATGGTTTAATTTTCAATTGGGAATAATTTCAGGATGGTCCTGGAAAAATAATAAGTTAGTTTATTTGATAAAATAACGTATTAAGCCTAAGCCCGGAGTTAAGCAAATAGTAGAGCATAATCTTTGGAAGATTTATGTAATGATAACTTAAGTACTTAATCCATTATGCTTGTTGCAGTAGACTCCTTAATTTCTGAATCAGAACTAAGGATTAGATCCTTAAAGTATGATAAATGAAATGAAGGATTTTCATGGATCCATTTTAGATCTTTGAAATACTAAATTGCAATAAATAATTCTTGGAGAATTAATGACTATTCTTAAGGAGACAAAGTCAAAGTTTGCAATTAGGCAAATAGCGCAAGGCGCACCTTACTTCGATATTCTAGAAACCCGAGGCTTGGCCGAAGGCTACTGGAATGTTGAAAAGGGCAAAGGCAAAATCATTATAATCTTCTAGGAAGATAAAAAGACATATTCTAAGAAGGAATTGAAGACGAGCAAGGCTCTGACTTCAAAAATGATTGTCATAATTATGTTCACAGCTAGTATTAAAATTAGATTTTAAATACTTAGTGTGGTACATAAAATATATGTATTGATGTTCAGAATCTGTTTTGACAGGCTACTGACTTCAATTGAGATTTATCTGCGAATTGAAAATGGGACGAAAGTCGCTGCTTTAACCGTAGATACCTGAATTTAGGAACTACCTTCGGGTATGTACCTAAATTAGGAAACTGTTATAATTGTAGGCACTGCATTTTTACATATGAGTCCCTATGATGAGTCTCATTTGGAGACACTACCTTTTTAGTCGAGGAAGTTGCGGGAAACGGTTGTCGGAAGGGAATCGGTATTTCGTTAAAGTTTATTCGCTTGTTTAGCTCCAGGCTCACTCGTTGGACCTCCGTTTTAAAGCACCTTTAGCCAAAAAAACCCAGAACCATTTAACCTTGGCCCAAACCCACTCACCAAACCAACACAACACCTAGCCACCACACTTGGCCCACACGCCCAAGGCCCTCAAAATACAACCCAATTAAATAAAATATTAATTAAATAATATACCAAATTAAATAAAATAATTAATTAAGCCATTTACCAAATTAAATAAAACATGAAATAAAATCATACCAAATTAAATAAGACATAAAATATAATTATACCAAATTAAAATATTGTAAACTCCTAATCCAAAATATTATCTACTAAATTAAAGAAATATTATGCCTAATTAAAATCAATCATAACCAATTAAAAATATTGACTTCCTAATCTAACAAATTAAATGCCTAATTAACACCAATCAAATATATTGTATTCCTAATCTAGCCAAGACATGTCCCCCATTCAAATCCATTGCTTTCCTTATCTAACACTAAATCATATTCTAATTGAATGCACCAAATCCCTTTATTGTGAGACAAGGTGAAGCCCTAACCCTTCTCTATATAAACAACCCCTAACCAAAGCCATGCACTCCCTTCACACAATTGGAATTCAGGCCCATACACCTTAGCACACATTCACGCACACACCAAGAAAGAAGCAAAAAAATTTCTCTCCATCTCCTCCACTCTCACCACCGAATACCCATCCCTTAGACAGCCCCCTTTGCCGCATCTTTAGCCACCTTTCACAGCCCTAATCCACACCAAAATAAGCCTCAAATACAGTCCTAAAGTCGCACAAAACAGCCCCAAACACTGCCCCCCCCCACTGCACACCAAAACAGTCACAAAAAACGCCCTTCACTCCCCCTAAAACTGCCGCACATCACTGCCCAGTTTGTTTTTGCGATTTTAACCCATAAAACAGCCCTAAAATCACCATAAAACTAAACTAAAAAACTGCATAAAGTCCCCCCTCCAAGCCCTTAAAAGTCGCACCCAATTATCCCTCCAAATCACCCAAAATAGTCCATTAAAACACCAAACAATGACCTGAAACAGTGAGCAGAAAATACAGAGAAAACAGCAGCAAAACGGAGGTAATACTGTTCAAGGCACCGAATCTTAATGGAACATAAATATTTCATCAAGGATGAAACTATTACCATTAATCTTCGAATACACAAGAACCGCGTAGGTCGGAGAGAATCAGAAAACAACCTGGGGTATGGGTTTCTGATCTCACCTCATAAAGTTGTCCATTTTATTAAGGAATACCAACTGACTACGTATGAGGAAGTGATACAAGGTATCGACTCCCTATTATGGCAAAGTGCCATATAATCCGAAATGGATTCCATGTATATCAACCAGTTTGGATACTAGTTGATGTACCACAAGGCATTGTGCCTATTGGTACTATATAAGTCTTCAAGGAAGACATACATGGATGGTAACATACCAACGTATAAAGCTAGGCTTTTAGCGGAAAGGTATCGTTATCAACATTGTGTTGATTACGATTCAACCTTTTACCTGTTGCCACGGTAAATCCATTTGGATAATGCTTGTTATTCGATCCAAGATTGGATTGAAGCAAGCATTAGGTTCTTGGAATTATCGTTTTGATGTAATCATAATGATTTATGATTTAATTCAAAACGAAATGATTCTTGTGTATATAAGAGGGTTAGTGGGAGCGCACTGACAGTGGCTGTCCTATATAAAATAATGATAATATGTCATATCTTGGAAATGAAATTCCCATAAAATAAATATCGGTGAAAGCTTGGCTTTCGAAATACTCTCCAAGAAACCGTACATTGAAAAATGCACGCGACCTGGTGTCTCATACGCTTTGAGCATATGGATTCACAAACAGGCCAATCCGAGTGATAGTCACTGGATTGATGTTAAGAACATCCGCTAGTATCTTAGAGAACTAAGGATGCTGTCTTAGTCTATGGAGAAGGAGAACTTGAAGTGACTGGTATCACTGTAGCAAGTTTCCTATAACCGATAAAGACGACTAAAAGTCGCAAATGGTACTTTACAGTTTGAATAACAGTACAGTGAGCTAGAACTCTTCCAAGCAAGATACTGTTACCGAATAAACAACAAATGTGGGTTATTGCTGCAACTTAGGCAGCAATAGAAGCCATTTGGGTCGATAATAAATCTAATTAGATTAGATATAGTTCTGTTAGCAGCTGAGCTAGGCGTCAGCACATGCTAAAGAATTAATGGTCTCATCGACAATCCAGATACTTTGATAATCATCTGATTCGTTCAGATCATACATCGTGGCGATGTGATGATCGAATAAATCGCATCAGACGATAATCATGAAAATCCGCTGACGAAAACATTTCATAGCAATTTGAGCCAACAGTACATAGTTCGGGTGTCAAAGACTCGAGTGACTGGCTATAGGCCAAGTGGGAGATTGTTGGACAATTATGACCCATAGCGTCACTATTTGTACAGATCATGGTGTTGTTGTACAAATTAACTATGTGACAAAGGAGATTGCACTCTTATCATTTGTGATTAGATCACCTAGATGTATAAATGATGAGAGGTCCCTGTGATTTGTTCCTGGAAGTAGAATGATATGAGACAGTACCAGTCCATGAAGGATAAATCATTAAATATCCCTAGTCAGAGTATTATCGAGATTGAACATCGATAAATACGTAAAAGACTAGTATTACACTTGTGCACGTTGTGAGGGCACAACAACATAGTTCTCATATATTTGGGTATAGGATACTCATGCAAGTGTAATAGAAGGTTGTGTTTTACCGACGGTACGGGAATCAGCTTCGCTCTGGATAGACCCTTGCGGAATCCAATTGGTAGTATGACTATGTGTCTATGGGAGTCTGCAATCAGGGTAGGTGTATTTGGTCTTAACCTGAGACTTGCACCGCTAATACTTGCGATAATCAATATACTTTGGTTGAGGTCGTCCAGGGCTTTAACAAGTTCTGTGTACGCCAATGCTGGTTATATTGAGAATCGTAGTGTGTTGGTGTGTGATGTTAAGACAGAAGTATCACTCCAGTCATATGGAGATGATGGTCACATAGGATACGAAACTCGTTCTCTTAAATGCTCGGGCTAACGGGATATTAGGACAATGTCAGGTATATCCGATTATAGAGACTAGTTCCAGACATCCGATATGTGCTTCGTACGGGGTAGACACAATTCCAGCCCCAGGCTTAGCACGTGAACATCCGATACAGGATCGAAATACGCAATACTACGGTATACTATGCTTGATATAGATCTAATATTCCTTTAAGGATATTTCTGGAGAATTGGGTAGGCATGGCGCTTTGCTAGAAGCCAACCTTGTCTTGTAAATCGGTACAAATGTAGTACGAGGTACTTACGTGTTCGGATAGTACGACGACCGTATTTATTGCCAACATATCCGGGGATCTCATGGGTTGCTTCCCGAAGAT
Organism: Zanthoxylum bungeanum; assembly: GCA_019454045.1. Classification (NCBI taxonomy): domain Eukaryota; kingdom Viridiplantae; phylum Streptophyta; class Magnoliopsida; order Sapindales; family Rutaceae; genus Zanthoxylum; species Zanthoxylum bungeanum. Next base: position 156,587 of record SKCR01030608.1, read on the forward strand.
TCACCGATGATGTATGACTCGAACTTTATTAATCTGGGATTAATTAGAAGAGAGAGAAAATTAATATGGGATTAATTACGGAGATATTTTTTCTGGGATAAAATATTAATTAAATAGAGAGAACGATTAATTTGGAATTAATCGATGAAATAATATATTTGATATATTATGCCGAAATTGGATTTGACGCGGAATTAAAATTATATTTTAATTCGGGCGGACGAATTAATTTAGAATTAATTCGTTAGCGACGTGAATAGTGATTTCGCTAGGCGTAATCATATAATTATGACGCAATGGAAAAATTCGTTAATTTGGAATTAACGAACCTGAGCCCAGGATTATTTACCAGCAAATTCGCATTTCGAATTCGAGTGCGGCACGCAAGTCAAATCGAGCGTCAAATCGCAAGTCACATCAAGCGTCAAATCAAATGTCACTTTGAGTGATTGTGACAAGTTGTTACTTGATTTGAGTGATTGATGTGGTGGTTGAAAAGCATTATTGCTTTTTGCTTTTTGACTTTTGCTTTTTGTTTTTTGGTAAATGGGAAATGCTTTTTGTATTTGTTTTTGTTTTTGGAAAATAAAAATAAATATATAAGTAAAACATTTCCTTCTCTCTCCACTTGACTTTCACGTTTTTTCCTCTCCCTCTCTTTTCCCTCCTTCTTCTTCACGGTTTGGAACCGTTTTCTTCCTTCATTTTCTGGTTTTGACCGTATTAGTGAGAAGCAAAGAAGAAGAAGAAGTGCTAGCACACACATGAGTGATACATATGTGATAGGGAAACAAACACTTGAGCTTAGAATCGTTTTTGGAGCTTGGAGCTTCCATGGTGTTCATCAATGGCTGATTTTGGAGGAGCCAAAACAGACCAAAATCGAGCAGTCCCTACAGTTCTAGGAGGCCACTGTCGCGAGTTTGAGAAGCTTGAAGACTCGTGGTCATCGCGTTGCAAGATCTAGTCAATGTGAGTATGTATTCCGCCTTACTCCTTTGTGTATTCATGCGAATTTCTTGCTTGATTTGATGAATCTTGGGACCTAATTAGAAACCAACAAATGGGTTCCGCTTAACTGGAATCACTAAGTTTTTGTGCCAAAGCCAAGACTTAGTTGATTCAGAGGAAAAAGGGTAGGTAATATATTTGATATATTGGCATATATAAGATATATGTTTCGGACTTGGATGTCTGTTGGAAATTCTAATCCATGTCCCAAGATCAAAAGAGAAAACAAATATATATAAATGAATGAACAATATTGAAGTATGACGGAATCATACTCACAAAGATCGGAATGCGGATACGTTGATGAAATGAAAACTTCTCCTTTGTGCAGTGAGGGTTCGGCCAAGGTGAGTGAGGAAGCTCCAAGCTTTCTTTGATCCTTCCAAGCTCAAGAATTAGTTTCCCATAACACCTTTGTATGATCCCTTGAAGGTGCTAGCCTTGTATGTGATTTATAGTTCCAAACAAAAACAATTTCTTCAAGTTTTTGCAACAAAAACCGAAAATGGAGAGCTGTGAAACCTTCACAGTTTCGGTCACTTGAGAGGAGAGGGAAGATGAAGTGGTTTGTAATGATTTACCAAAAAACTTTTTATATTTATTTCAAAAATAAACAATAATAAATCAAATACCAAAATTGGTATATGATAAGGTCAAAGGTCTATCACTTTAACTTGGAGTGTAATTCACTCTAACTTGGAGTGTAATTCACTCAAACTTGGAGTGTAATTCACTCATCCACCAAAACCATCATCATAAATTAAAACAATGAAAATTGATGTGATGGTTGATGTGACATGTGGACCCCACTCGATTCTAAATGCGAGTGGGCCCGCAAACACTCCCGGGATCAGGTTCGATAATTCCGAATTAGAGAACTTCCATCGTAACATTAATTAAATCAAATTTAATTATATAATTGTGCCTAGCAAAATTACTATTCACATCGCTAACGAATTAATTCCAAATTAAATCGTTTGCCTGAATTAAAATCTAATTTTAATTCTTCGTCGAAATCGAATTTCGTTTAATATATCGAATATATTATTTTAATGATTAATTCCAAATTAATCTTTCTCTCTCTTCAAATAGTACTTTATCCAAGATAGAGTCTCTCCGCAATTAATCCCAGATTAATTAAGTTCGAATCATACGTCATCGGTGAATCTTCGGGAAGCGACCCAAGAGATCTCTGGATATGTTGGCAGTAAATACGGTCGTCGGACTATCCGAACACGTACGTACCAAGTACTACGTTTTTACCGATTTACAAGACAAGGTTAGCCTCTAGCAAAACGCCATGCCTACCCAATTCTCCAGAAATATTCTTACTGGAATATAAGATCTATAACAGGCGTAGTATACCGCAGTATAGTGTATATATCGATCCAGTATCGGATGATCACATGTAAGGCCTGGGGCTGGAGATGTGTCTGCCCCGTACGAAACATATATCGGACATCAAACAACTAGTCTCTTTGAATCGGATAATCATGACCTTGTCATATTATCCCGATGGTTGCAACCATTATAGAGTACTAGTTCTGTATCCTGCGCGATCATCATCTCCATATGTCTGAAGTGATACTTCCCTCTTGACATCACACCAATACACTACAATTCTCGATAAACCTAGAAGAGGTGTACACAGAAACCTGTTAAAGCCCTGGACGACCAAAACTAAAGTCTACCGATTGTCGCAAGTATTAGCGATGCAAGTCTCAGGTTAAGATCATATGCACCTACCCTGAAGCGGACTCCCATAGACACACAGACATACTACCAATGGGATTCCGCGGGGTCTATCCAGAGCGAAGCTGTTTTCCGTACCATCGGTAAAACACAACCTCATACCGCACTTGCATAAGTATCCTATACTTAAATATATGAGAACTATGCCGTTGTGCCCTCACAACACGCACAAGTGCAGTACTAGTCTATTCCGCATTATCGATGTCCAATCTCGATAATACTACGACTAGGGATATTTAATGATTAAACCTTTATGGATTGATACTGTCTCATATCATCTCAATCCGGAACTAATCATAGGGACTTTTACCATTTATATATCAAAGTAAATAAATTACAAAACGGTAAAAGGCAATTTCATTACTACATAGTTAATTTTGTACAATAATACAATATCATTTACAAAATAGTGACGCTATGGGTCACAACTGTCTAAAAATCTCCCACTTGCCCTATAGCCAGTCACTCAAACATCTAATACCTGAACTATGTACATGTCGCTCAAACTTTTCCCGAGGAATTGCTTTCGTCAGCGGATCTGCAATGTTGTCCTCTGATGCGATCTTTTCGATCTTCACATCGCCACGATGTATGATCTCTCGAATCAGATGGAATCGTCGAAGAACATGTTTGGATCGTTGATGAGACCTTGGTTCCTTAGCCTGTGCTATAGCCCCGCTATTGTCACAATACAATGGAACGGGCTCAGGTGCTAACGGAACTACTCCTAATCCAATTAGGAATTTCTGATCCAAACCGCCTCTTTTACTGCTTCAGCTGCTGCGATGTACTCTGCTTCAGTTGTTGAATCGGCAACAGTATCTTGCTTGGAAGATTTCTAGCTCACTGCTCCGTTATTCAAAAAAAATATCTACCGGATTGCGACTTAAAGTCGTCTCTATCGTTTGGAAACTTGCATCGGTATACCCAGATACCTCAAGTTCTCCATCTCCATAGATTAAGAAAGCATCCTTAGTTCTATTAAGATACTTAAGGATACTCTTAACCGCCATCCAGTGATCTTTACCTGGATCGGCCTGATATCGACTGCACATGCTCAAAGCATGGGACACATCAGGTCGTGTACATATCATGGCATACATGATCGATCCGACTGCCGAGGCGAACGGAGTCCGACTCATGTTGTCTCTCTCATCTTGTGTTTTAGGACACATGTCCCTAGATAGATAGACGCCATGTGATATTGGCAACAGTCCCCTCTTGGACTGATCCATGTTGAATCTCTTCAACACTTTATCAATATATGTACTCTGGGAGAGTCCAAGTAGCTTTTTATCTATCCCGGTAGATCTTTATTCCTAGAATAAAAGTGCTTCTCCCAGATCTTTCATGGAGAATTTCAATGAAAGCCAAGCTTTCACCGACGTTAACATGGGAATGTCATTGCCGATAAGCAATACATCGTCGGACATAAAGGACAATAAACGTCAGTGCACTCCCACTAAACTTCTTGTATACACAAGGATCATCTTCATTTGAATGAAATCATATTCTTTTATGATCTCATCAAAATGTTGGTTCCACGACCGCGATGCTTGCTTAAGTCCATAAATGGACCGATTTAACTTACAAACCTTGTTTACAAGTCTAGGTGCGATAAAACCGTCAGGCTGTTGCATATAAACATCCTCCGAAAGGTTTCCGTTAAGGAAAGCGGTTTTAACGTCCATCTGCCATATTTCGAATGGATTTAATCATGGCAACGGGTGAGAAGGTTCGTCATAATCAACTCCAAGTCGTTGACGATACCCCTTCGCTACAAGCCTAGCTTTGTATGTTTGTATGTGCCATCCATGTCGGTCTTCTTCTTGAAGACCCATTTGCATCCAATAGGCTTCACGCCTTCTGGTGCATCAACCAGTGTGCAAACTTGGTTGGTATACATGGAATCCATTTCGGCCTTCATGGCTTCTTGCCATAAAGTGGATTCGATACCTTGTATCGCTTCCTCATACGTAGCCGTTTCAGTATCCTCAATAAGATTAATATCTACATGAGGTGAGATCAGGAATCCATACTCTCAGGTATTACCCTGACTCTCTCCGACCTACGCGGTCCTTGTGTACTTGAAGATGTGGTTCAGTCTCATCCCGGATGGACTGTTCATGTTCCATTGATAATTCACTGCCAAGAACAGTATCACTACGACTTTCATCGAGTTCTACTTTTTCCTTCCCACTAAACACTGCATTTAGGAATTCCCTTCTCAAGGAAAACCGCATGTAGAGCAACAATACTTTGTTCTCTTGTGGGTGATAGAAGTAATATCCTTTGGTTTCCCTAGGATCCAACGAATAGGCATTTATCTGATTTGAGTTCAAGTTTGGTACCTTCCAAACGTTTTTAACGTATGCCCAGTACCCCCAAATCTTAGGAATGAGAAACCCGGTTCTTTCCTGTCCATATCTCATAGAGTCTGTTCACACAGACTTTGACGGAACTTATTCAAATAAGAACTGTACTGTTTAATGCATATCCCCAGAAGGAATTGGCAGCTCAGTGCGACTCATCATTGACCTTACCATGTCCAACAAGGTACGATTTCTCCGTTCGGACACACCATTTAATTGTGGTGTTCCAGGAGGAGTCCACTGTGAAAGAATACTATATTCTTTCAGGTAATCTTGAAACTCATTACTTAAGTATCGCCACAACGGTCCGACCGTAATGTCTTAATACTCTTGCCTGTTTGTTTTTTCAACTTCGTGTCGAAACTCTTTGAATTTCTCAAAGTTTCGACTTGTGCGTCATTAGATACATATAACCGTAACGTGATGCATCATCGGTAAAGGTTACGAAGTATCGATATCCACCTCTAGCCTGGCTAGACATGGGCCCACAAACGTCACTATGAACGAGGGCTAACAGTTCAGTGGCGCGTTCACCTTTACCGCTAAAAGGTGATTTAGGCATTTTTCCTAATAGCAAGATTCGAAGACGTCATATGAATTTGTATCAAATCCGTCCAAGTCAAGTACCCACTCTTCGAAAGTGTGGGATATGCGAGTCTTGTTAATGTGTCCCAGACGACAATGCCACATATAAGTTTCATCCTTTGGATCACTCTTTTTAAGCCTTTTGTTTGTTACTTTATATGTAGGAGATTCATTTATATTCAAAATATAAAGACCATTATTTGCAACTGCAGTGCATATTTCTGCATCATTTTTTATATAAATAACACCCAGTGTTTCTAAATACAAAAGTGTACCCATATTGGTTAACATAGATACGATATAATATTCCTAGTCAAACTAGGTACATAATAACAGTCATTTAGTTTAAGTACATGCCCCGAGGGCAGTTCTAATACAAAAGTGCCCACGGCCAAAACAGCAACAGGAGTTCCGTTTCCAACTCGTAGATCAATCTCCCCTGAAGCCAGTGTCCTGCTGTTCTGCAGATCCTGCACATCAGTACATATATGAGAACCACAACCAGAATCAAAAATCCAATTTTTAAAACTAGAGTAGCCATGTTTATTTCAATAACAAAACATACCAGAGGTCGGTGCCTTGCCCGCCTTGATCTCCTTTTGAGCGCCTTGTTCATGCGGCAGTCACGCTTCCAGTGACCTCTTTTGCCGCATTTAGGCATATGTCTTGTGACTTGTCTTTCGGCTTCCCAGAAGCCATCGACTTCTTGGCCTTGCCCTTGTTCTTATGCTTCCTCTTTTTCACCCCTCCAGTTGCCTTGGGCCCAGCCCTCGGCGTCTGAGAGGTCGATGCAAAGTGCGCCTCGCGCTTGTTGCCTTTAAGAAGCTCTTTCTCTGACTCCTTAAGAATGGATAATAGCTCTCCAAGAGTATCGTCCGTATCCATCAACTTGTAGTTGATGACAATCTGCTTCCAAGTATCGGGAAGTGACTGTAAGAGCATGTCTATAGTCAGCTCAGCCTCCAAGACTATTCCCATCTTGGCCAGCTCATCAATGTCGGCTATCATTTGAGTCCCGTGGACCTCAACTGAAGCGCCATCAGACATTCGGGAGCGAAAAAGTTTCTTCACCAACTCATACCTCTCCATCCGCTTATTAGTAGTGCGGTGAAGATCCTTTAGTCTAGCCATCATATTATAAGGATCCAAGTCCCTATTCTGGCGACGAAAGTGTTGAGTCATGGAAGCAAGCATGATCGACTGAGTCGTATCACAATCATCGCTATGAGTTCTCCATAACTCCAGCTCAAGTGGCTCAGTGGGCCTCGGCCGAGAGGTCTCTGTATGGTGTATAGTAGCCTCTCTGCCCCAAGGACTATCCTCAGGTTCATTTCCCAGTCAGCGAAGTTCGTGCCCTTAAATACATTATCACCCATGATTATGTCTCGGACATTTCCTTTGTTTGCCATCTTAACTACGATAGTCCAACTATCTAGTTAACGATATATGGGTACAGTCAAACTGTTACAGAAAAATAACATTATATTAGTCCAACTAATGTTAAAATATTGACGAAATAAATTTGTAAGCGCGTAAAGCTAAGTATCTGAATGAAATTGCAAATTCAATACTAGCCTCCCACTATTTTCTACAAGTCTCTAACCCTCTGTCGAGTACTCGGGAAATCCAATTTCCTAGTGGGCTAGGATCCCGTTAAATAACACACAACCTTGACTTTGGCCAACAAGTGTATGATATTTACTAGGTAGATCTCGAAGATCAATTGGATCCCATCCAATTCCTAGATCCGGTAGGTGGACATCCAAGTCCGAAACATATATATTAATACATATGTCAATGTATCCAATACATTTTCCTAACCTTTTCCTCTGAATCAACTAAGTTTTGGCTTTGGCACAACAACTTAATGATTCCAGTTAAGCGGGACCCATTGACATGGAAAGTTTCGTAATCAATGTCGATGGACAAGAAGTGATCTTGACTTTGGCCAACAAATCACAACTTGGACAAGACACCGATATGGAACAAAACTCTCATGATTCAAACACATCCTCAATTGACAAAGGTCTTGACTTTGGCCAACAAACCAATGCCTATTTCGGATCTTGAGAAAGAATCACTCAACGGAAGGAAAATCGCTTAATATTGCTTGAGGGATTTTCGCGTAATTGGCAACCAATTAATTTATCTTTGTTAGGTCTCATCATCATACACCCTTAAGCATGCTTCTAAAACATCATAAAGCGCGTAAAATAAAATAATAGTGATATGCGGATGGATATAAAACAATTTGTTCCTAGACAAATCACTCCCTTTCCTCTCCCCGGTAGCACTATTCTACTTCTACCCAATTACATAATACAATAAGAGAAACCTCATTTACATTGAGGGGAATTAGGTGAGAAGAGAATACAAAGAGATAATAAGAGAAAGGCTGGACACGCAGGTCCAATTAATAAATTCTGAATTTACAATAATTTCTAAAATTACCCTTCCCTTCTAATATCCATCCGATATACACTATTCATTCATCACATCCACATTCATTCATTCAAGGCATGTTATACAACCAATCTAATCCAATTAATTAGTCTTTAATTAGGTGACAATCCAATGTTCAATCAATGGTTTGCTTTTGCGCGAGTCCAACTCGTTTTTGAGAATAAGTACTTGTAGTACGAATTCATGAATTATATCGAACTACTCGTCAAATCCAATTTAAGTCGTATTCAATACTAATCCTTATATTTAATTCCAAATTAAATATTTACACTTTTATTGTGCTTTTATGACTTAGATTCCAAATCTAATCTTATCGGGTCTCAAAGCCCAACTAACATCCAATGTCCGTTTAATTAAAGTCCGATGGGCTTTCAATTGATTTTCTTTAGGCTTGGGCTTTGGTCAATGTGGGTCAAACCCAATTACCAAGCCCAATAAGGAATCACCCTCATTTCCATAAAATCAATATCAAGCCCATAAGGCCCAATTAAACATAAAAGCCCATTTATTACATTTGGACTTAATGGAGTGATTTAGGCCCAATTTTGGATCCAATCCAATTTTCCCAAATCTACTTGGTCCAACCAAGCCCATTATGCCCAAATATAATAGTTTTAGGCCCAATTTAAAATTAAGCCCAATTAATCAAATTTTAAAATTCCAAATTTTGTAACTTAATTAATTAAGTGTAATATCATGATTAATCCTTTAAATAATATTTCCAAAATATCAAATTAATCCATTAATCATATTTTTATCTTAAATACATGTCCAACATTATTTAATCAAAAAATCAAGTCCCTAATCTTCCATTAATCATTCGGCCATGGTGATAAAATGGTTCCGATTTCGTTTTTTCAATCCGATCAAATTACAAATCGTCATTCCATATTGTTTCAAGTCATCCAATGATCTTAAAATCAAAAAATCATCAAGTCCATTGCTTACATGTGATTCGGCCAAGCCATTTTTGGGTTGAAAAATTAATCCAATTTATTTTCCATGAAATTGATGATGTATAACATTAAGTAAAATACATCTAAGCATATTTAATCATACAATTTCATCAAATCATGCTTCATCCAATTTTCCCCAATTTTTACCCTAATATATTTTCATGCTCTTTAGGCTCAATGATACCATTGTTGGAAATTCTAATCCATGTCCCAAGATCAAAAGAGCAAACAAATATATATAAATGAATGAACAATATTGAAGTATGGCGGAATCATACTCACAAAGATCGGAATGCGGATACGTTGATGAAATGAAAACTTCTCCTTTGTGCAGTGAGGGTTTCGGCCAAGGTGAGTGAGGAAGCTCCAAGCTTTCTTTGATCCTTCCAAGCTCAAGAATTAGTTTCCCATAACACCTTTGTATGATCCCTTGAAGGTGCTAGCCTTGTATGTGATTTATAGTTCCAAACAAAACACAATTTCTTCAAGTTTTTGCAACAAAAACCGAAAATGGAGAGCTGTGAAACCTTCACAGTTTCGGTCACTTGAGAGAGGAGAGCGAAGATGAAGTGGTTTGTAATGATTTACCAAAAACCTTTTTATATTTATTTCAAAAATAAAATATAATAAATCAAATACCAAAATTGGTATATGATAAGGTCAAAGGTCTACCACTTTAACTTGGAGTGTAATTCACTCTAACTTGGAGTGTAATTCACTCAAACTTGGAGTGTAATTCACTCTTCCACCAAAACCCATCATCATAAATTAAAACAATGACAATTGATGTGATGGTTGATGTGACATGTGGACCCCACTCGATTCTAAATGAGTGGGCCCGCAAACACTCCCGGGCTCGGGTTCGATAATTCCGAATTAGCGAACTTCCATCGCGACGTTAATTAAATCAAATTTAATTATATAATTGTGCCTAGCAAAATTACTATTCACGTCGCTAACGAATTAATTCCAAATTAAATCGTTTGCCCGAATTAAAATCTAATTTTAATTCTTCGTCGAAATCGATTTCGTTTAATATATCGAATATATTATTTTAATGATTAATTCCAAATTAATCTTTCTCTCTCTTCAAATAGTACTTTATCCAAGATAAAGTCTCTCCGCAATAATCTCAGATTAATTAAGTTCGAATCATACGTCATCGGTGAATCTTTGGGAAGCGACCCAAGAGATCTCTGGATATGTTGGCAGTAAATACGGTCGTCGGACTATCCGAACACGTACGTAGCAAGTACTACGTTTTTATCGATTTACAAGACAAGGTTAGCCTCTAGCAAAACGCCATGCCTACCCAATTCTCCAGAAATATTCTTACTGGAATATAAGATCTATAACAGGCGTAGTATACCGCAGTATAGTGTATATATATCGATCCAGTATCGGATGATCACATGTAAGGCCTGGGGCTGGAGATGTGTCTGCCCCGTACGAAACATATATCGGACATCAAACAACTAGTCTCTTTGAATGGATAATCATGACCTTGTCATATTATCCCGATGGTTGCAACCATTATAGAGTACTAGTTCTGTATCCTGCGCGATCATCATCTCCATATGTCTGAAGTGATACTTCCCTCTTGACATCACACCCAATACACTACAATTCTCGATAAACCTAGAAGAGGTGTACACAGAACCTGTTAAAGCCCTGGACGACCAAAACTAAAGTCTACCGATTGTCGCAAGTATTAGCGATGCAAGTCTCAGGTTAAGATCATATGCACCTACCCTGAAGCGGACTCCCATAGACACGCAGACATACTACCAATGGGATTCCGCGGGGTCTATCCAGAGCGAAGCTGTTTTCCGTACCATCGGTAAAACACACACCTCCTACCTACCGCACTTGCATAAGTATCCTATACTTAAATATATGAGAACTATGCCGTTGTGCCCTCACAACATGCAAAAGTGCAATACTAGTCTATTCCGCATTATCGATGTCCAATCTCGATAATACTACGACTAGGGATATTTAATGATTAAACCTTTATGGATTGATATTTTCTCATATCATCTCAATTCGGAACTAATCATAGGGACTTTTACCATTTATATATCAAGTAAATAAATTACAAAACGGTAAAAGGCAATTTCATTACTACATAGTTAATTTTGTACAATAATACAATATCATTTACAAAATAGTGACGCTATGGGTCATAACTGTCTAACAATGTCTACCTACTGGATCTAGGAATTGGATGGGATCCAATTGATCTTAGAGATCTACCTAGTTAATTATCATACAATTTATTGGCCAAAGTCAAGATTGTATGTTATTTAACGGGATCCTAGCCCACTAGGAAACAAGGTTTCCTGAGTACTCGACAGAGGGAGGCAAGTATTAAATTTGCAATATTCGTTTAGATACTTGCCATACGCGCTCATTTCAAACTTTTCATCGTTACATTAATATATTAGTTGGACTAATTATTAATCGTTGTTTTAATTAAACAGTTGGACTGTATTCAAACTATTTCATTATAGTTGATTATATAATTGGATTATAGTAATTAATATATTTGAATTAACTATTTCAATTAATAGTTGATTTTATAATTGGATTATAGTAATCAATATAAATGAATTTAACCTATTAAATTATAGTTGATTGTATAGTTAGACTATAGTAATCATTATAATCAATAGTACCTAAAAAATCGTTGATTGAGTAGTTGGACTATTAGAATCAAGATAAATGAAAGATTAATGTTTAAAACATAATCCTGGGTGAAAATGTATTTAAACGATTTTAATTTTCAAATTGAGAATAAAATCTCAGGATAGTCCTAGAGACCGAGAAGTTACTTTATTTGATAGAGTGACGTCTCGAGCCTAAGCCCGGAGTTAAGCAAATATAGTAGAACATGATATTTGGAATATTCATGTGATGATAACTTTAGTGCTTAATCCATTATGCTTACCGCAATGACTCCTTAATTTCTTAGTCAGAACTAAGGATTAGATCCTTAAAGTATGATATTGAAATTGAAGGATCTTCATAGATCTATCCTTAGATTTTAGAAGAACTAATTGCAATAGAAAACTCTTGGAGAGTTAATGGCTATACTCAAGGAGACAAAGCCAAAGTTTGCAATAAGGCAAGAAGCGCAAGGCGCATCTTCCTTCAACATTCCAGAAGGCCAAGGCTTGGCCAAAGGCTTCTGGGTGTGAAAAGGGGCAAAGGCAAAATCATCACAGTCTTCTGGGAAGACAAATGACATATCCCAAGATGTCTGTCTAAACTGTGGAAAACAGGGTCACTGAAGCGTGACTGTCGTATGGACAACGCAGACATGAAGGAATTGACGACGGGCAAGGCTCCAACTTCAAATATGTTTGTCATAAACGTGTTCACTGCTAGTATTAAAATTGGATTTTAGATACTGGATGTGGTACATAAATATGTACTGGTGTGTGCACAATCTGCTGACAAGCAAGATACTGATTTCAGATGAGATTGATCTGCGAATTGAAAACGGGACAACTGTCGCTGTTTTAACCATAGAAACCTAAGTTTAAGAACTACCCTTCAGGTGTGTACTTAAATTAGGAAACTGTTATAATGTAACTAGTTTGACTAGAAACATTATCTCTATATCAGGGTTTAACCCGTTGCGGGTATACCTTTATATTCTAGAACACTAAAGTGTTTTTATTTATAAAGATGATATTGAGATAAGCACATTAGATGTGAATAATATTTATATTTTGAATATAAATAAATCTCAAACGTATAATATGACAAACAAATAGCTCAAACTGATTTAATCAATTGAGACTTATAAGTGGCATTGTTGTCTGGGACACAATTTAACAAGACTCGTATATCCACACTTTCGAAGAGTGGGTACTATGACAGATTTGATTCTATTCAAATAATGTCTACGAATCTAGTTTATTGGGCAAATTGCCTAAAATACCTTTACTTGGTAAAAGTACAAGTGCCATCGATCTGTTAGCCCTTGTTCATAGTGACGTAAGTGGGCCCATATCTAGCTAGGCTAGAGGTGGATATGAATGTTTCGTGACCTTTACGGATGTGGCATCGCGTTATGGTAATGTGTTTCTTATGAAACACGGATCGGAAACTTTTGATAATTCAAAGAGTTTCGACACGAAGTAGACCGACAGACCGGCTAAAGTATTAAAACTGTTACGGTTAGACCATGATGGAAAATACTTAAGCAATAAGTTTCTCAAATACTTGAAAGAGTATAGTATTCTTTCAATGAGGACTCCTCTCGGAACAAGTGAATTTGACGGTGTGTCTGAACGGAGAAACCGAATTTTGTTGGACATTGTAAGGTTAATCATGAGTCGCTCTGAGCTACCATTTCCTTCAAAGGATACACATTGACAGTACAAAACTATTTTGAATAAGGTTCCATGAAAATCTATTTGACAGACTTCATATTAGATATGAACAAGAAAGAAACCGGGTTTTCTCATTCCTGAAGATTTGGGTATGCTAGGCATATGTTTGGATGATACCAAACTAGAACCCAAATCGGATAAGTGCCTAATTGTATGTTATCCTAGGGAAACCCAAGTATAATACTTATACAACTCACAAGAGAACAATGTAATTGTTGCTCGCCATGCGGTTTTCCTAAGAGGAATACCTATATGCAGTGGTAAGTGGGAGGAAAGTAAAACTCGATGAAAATCAAAGTAATACTGTTCCAGGCACCGATTCCTTAATGGAACACAAATAGTTCATCAAGGATGAAACTATACCAATAATCTTCGAATACACAAGAACCGCGCAAGTCGGAGAGAATCAGAAAAAACCTGGGAGGTATGGGTTCTGATCTCACCTCATTAAGATGTCAATCTTATTGAGGAACACAAACTGACTACGTATGAGGAAGTGATACAAGGTATCGACTCCCTATTATGGCAAAGTGCCATGATTTCTGAAATGGATTCCATGTATACCAACTGAGTTTGGACACTAGTTGTTGTACCGGAAGGCATTATGCCTATTGGTACTATATAAGTCTTCAAGGAAAACGTACATGGAAGGCACACATACCAACGTACTAAGCTAGGCTTGTAGTGAAAAGGTATCGTTATCAACATTGTGTCGATTATGACGAAGCCTTTTACTCGTTGCCATTTTTAAATCCATTTGGATAATGCTTGTTAATGCTGCATGTTTCATTTATGAAATATGGCAGCTGAACGTCAAAATCACTTTCATTAAACGGAAACCTTTTGGAGGATGTTTATAACATCCTGATGATTTTTTCGTACCATAACGAGCAAACAAGGTTTGTAAGTTAATTCGATCCATGGATGGATTGAAGCAAGCATAATGTTCTTGGAATTATCGTTTTGATGTAATCATAATGGTGTATGATTTAATTCAAAACGAAATTGATTCTTGTGTATATAAGGAGGTTAGTGGGAGCACATTGACAATAACTGTCCTATAAAATAATGATATGTCATTTCTTGGAAATGATATTCCATAATACTATCGGTGAAAGCTTGGCTTTAATAAAAATTCTCCGTAAAATTCTTGGGAGAAACAACCTTTTTTCTTGGAATAAAGATCTACTGGGATAGATTTAAAGTTGTTAATACTCTCCGAGAACTCGTACATTGAAATAAATGTACGCGACCTGGTGTCTCATATGCTTTGAGCATATAGAGTCATAATCAGGCCAATCTAAGTGATAGTCACTGGATTGGTTTAAAAACATCCTTTAGTATCTTAGATGAACTAATGATGCTTTCTTGTACTATGGAGAAGGAGAACTTAAAGTGACTAGGTTCACCACTGCAAGTTTCCTAACCGATATAAACGACTATAAGTCGTAACAAAGGTACTATAAAGTTTGAATAACGGAACAGTGAGCTGGAAATCTTCCAAGCAAGATACTGTTACCGAATAAACAACAAAAGTGTATTATTGATGTAGCTGAGGCAGCAATAGAAGCCTTTTGGATCGATAATATCCTAATCAGATTAGTAGTAGTTCTGTTAGCAGCTCAGCTAGGCTACAACAAGGCTAAAGAATTAATGGTCTCATCAACGATCCAGATATATACTTCAATATTTATCTGATTCGTTTGGATCATACATCGTGGCGATGTGATGATCGAATAAATCGCATCAGATAATAATTATGCAAATCCGCTGACGAAAGCCTTTTCTCAGCAGAAGTTTGAGCGAACCGTACATAGTTCAGGTGTGTAGGACACTTGAGTGATTGGCTATAGGCCAAGTGGGAGATTGTTGGACAATTATGACCCATAACATCACTATTTGTATATATCATGGTGTTGTTGTACAAATAACTATGTGACAAAGGAAATTGCCCTTTTATCATTTGTAATTAGATTACCAAGATGTATAAATGATAGAAGGTCCATATGATTAGTTCCAGATTGAGATGATATGAGGCAGTATCAATCCACGAAGGTTTAATCATTAAATATCCCTAGTCAGAGTATTATCGAGATTGGACATCGATAATGCGTAAAAGACTAGTATTACACTTGTGCGCGTTGTGGGAGCATAACGACATAGTTCTAATATATTTGGGTATATGATACTCATGCAAGTGTAATAGGAGGTTGTGTTTACCGATGGTACGAAAACAGCTTCGCTCTGGATAGACCCCTCAGAATTCCATTGGTAGTATGAATATGTGTCTATGGAAGTCCGAATCAGGGTAGGTGTATTTGGTCTTAACCTGAGACTTGCACCGCTAATACTTGCGACAATCAATATACTTTGGTTTTGGTCGTCCAGGGCTTTAACAGGTTCTGTGTATGCCTCTTCTGGGTATATTGAGAATCGTAGTGTATTGGGTGTGATGTCGAGACGGAAGTATCACTCCAGTCATAGTGGAGATGATGATAACGTAGGATACGAAACTGGTTCTCTTATATGCTGCAGCTATCGGGATATTATGACTAGGTCATGTTTATTATCGATTATAGACTAGTTACCAGAGATCCAATATGTGCTTCGTACGGGGCAGACACGATTCCAGCCCCAGGCCTTACACGTGACATCCGATACTGGATCGAAATACTCAATACTACGGTATACTACGCTTGATATAGATCTAATATTCCTTTAAGGATATTTCTGGAGAATTGGGTAGGCATGGCGCTTTGCTAGAAGCCAACCTTGTCTTGTAAATCGGTACAAATGTAGTACGAGGTACTTACGTGTTCGGATAGTACGACGACCGTATTTATTGCCAACATATCCGGGGATCTCATGGGTTGCTTCCCGAAGATTCACCGATGATGTATGACTCGAACTTTATTAATCTGGGATTAATTAGAAGAGAGAGAAAATTAATATGGGATTAATTACGGAGATATTTTTTCTGGGATAAAATATTAATTAAAGAGAGAGAACTATTAATTTGGAATTAATGATAAAATAATATATTCGATATATTATACGAAATTGGATTTCGAAGCGGAATTAAAATTGGATTTTGAATAAACTTATTTTGAATAAAGTTTCATAAAAATCCGTTTGACAGATTTCATATTAGATATGAACATGAAAGAAATTGAGTTTTCTCATCCCTGGAGATTTGGTTATGCTGGGCATATGTTTGGATGATACCAAACTAAAATCCAAATCGGATAAGTGCCTAAATTGTAGGTTATCCTAGGGAAACCAAAGTATAGTACTTATACAACTCACTAGAGAACAATGTAATTATTGCTCGCCATGTGGTTTTCCTAGGAGGAATACCTATATGCAGTGGTAAGTGGGAGGAAAGTAAAACTCGATGAAAAACGGAGTAATACTATTCCAGGCACCAATTCCTTAATGGAACACAAATAGTTCATCAATGATGAAACTATACCAATAATCTTCGAATACAAAAGAACCACGTAAGTCGGAGAGAGAGTCAGAAAACAACCTGGGGTATTAGTTTCTGATCCCACCTCATGAAGATGTCAATCTTATTGAGGACGACGAACTGACTACGTATGAGGTAGTGATACAAGGTATCGACTCTCTATTATGGCAAAGTGCCATGATATCCGAAATGGATTCCATGTATACCAACCAAGTATAGATACTAGTTGATGTATCGCAAGGCATTGTGCCTATTGGTACTATATAAGTCTTTAAGGAAGACATACATGGATGGCAACATACCAACGTACTAAGCTAGGCTTGTAGCGAAAAGCCTTTTAATTGTTGCCATTGTTAAATCCATTTGGATAATGCTTGCTGATGCTGCATGTTTCATTTATGAAATATGGCAGCTGAATGCCAAAACCGCTTTCCTTAACAGAAATATTTTGGAGGATGTTTACAACATCCTGACGGTTTGTCCTACAAAAATGAGCAAACAATGTTTGCAAGTTAATTCGATCCATGGATGGATTGAAGCAAGCATAGTGTTCTTGGAATTATCATTTTGATATAATCATAATTGTATATGATTTAATTCAAAATGAAAATGATTCTTGTGTATATAAGGAGGTTAGTGGGAGCGCACTGACAGTGAATGTCCTAAAAATGATGATATGTCATTTCTTGGAAATGATATTCACATAAAACAATTGGTGAAAGCTTGGCTTTTAAGAAAATTCTCCGTAGAATACTTGGGATAAACAACCTTTATTCTAGGAATAAAGATCTACTAGGATAGATCTAAGAGTTGTTACGCACTCTCCGAGAACTTGTACATTCAAAAATGTACGCGACCTGGTGTCTCATATACTTTGAGCATATGGAGTCACAATCAGGCCAATCCAAGTGATAGTAATTGGATTGATGTTAAGAACATCCTTTAGTATCTTAGATGATCTAAGGATGCTGTCTTATACTATGGAGAATGAGAACTTGAAGCGACTGGGTTCACTGTTGCAAGTTTCCTAACCGATAATAACAACTATAAGTCGCAATAACGATACTATAAAGTTTGAATAACGGAACAATGAGCTGGAAATCTTCAAAGCAAGATTCTGTTACCGAATAAACAACAAAAGCGGAATATTGCTTCAGCTGAGACAGCAATAGAAGCCTTCTGGATTGATAATAATCCTAATCAAATTATGAGTAGTTCTGTTAGCAGCTGAGCTAGGCTACAGCACAGGCTAAAGAATTAATGGTCTCATCAACGATCCAGATATATACTTCAATATTTATCTGATTCGTTTGGATCATACATCGTGGCGATGTGATGATCGAATAAATCACATTAGATGATAACACTGCAAATCCGGTGATGAAAGCCTTTCCTCAGCAGAAATTTGAGCGAACCGTACATAGTTCAGGTGTAGGACACTTGAGTGATTGGCTATAGGCCAAGTGGGAGATTGTTGGACAGTTATGGCCCATAGCATCACTATTTGTACAGATCATAGTGTTGTTGTACAAATTAACTATGTGACAAAGGAAATTGCCCTTTTGTCATTTGTAATTAGATTACCAAGATGTATAAATGATAGAAGGTCCATATGATTAGTTCCAGATTGAGATGATATGAGGCAGTATCAATCCACAAAGGTATAATCATTAAATATCCCTAGTCAGAGTATTATCGAGATTGGACATCGATAATGCGTAAAAGACTAGTATTACACTTGTGCGCGTTGTGGGAGCATAACGACATAGTTCACATATATTTGGGTATAAGATACTCATGCAAGTGTAATATGAGGTTTTTTTTACCGATGGTACGGAAACAGCTTCGCTCTAGATAGACACCTAGGAATTTCATTGGTAGTATGACTATGTGTCTATGGAAGTCCGAATCAGGGTAGGTGTATTTGGTCTTAACCTGAGACTTGCACCGCTAATACTTGCGACAATCAATATACTTTGGTTTTGGTCGTCCAGAGCTTTAACAGGTTATGTTTACGCCTCTTCTAGGTATATTGAGAATCGTAGTGTATTGGGTGTGATGTCAAGACGGAAGTATCACTCCATTTATAGTGGAGATGATGATCACGTAGGATACAGAACTGGTTCTGTTATATGCTGCAGCTATCGGGATATTATGACTAGGTCATATTTATCTGATTATAGTGACTAGTTACCAGAGATCCGATATGTGCTTCGTACGGGGCAGACACGATTCCGGCCCCAAGCCTTGCACGTGACATCCGATGCTGGATTGAAATACGCAATACTACGTATAATACGCCTGATATAGATCACTTATTCCAGTAAGAATATTTCTGCAGAATTGGGTAGGCACGGTGCTTTGCTAGAAGCCAACCATGTCTTGTAAATCGGTTAAAATGTAGTACTAGGTACGTACATGTTCGGATAGTCCGACGACCGGATTTACTGCCAACATATCCGGGGATCTCATGGGTCGCTTCCCGAAGATTCACCAATGACGTATGACTCGCACTATATTAATCTGGGATTAATTATAAGAGAGAGAAAATTAATCTGGGATTAATTACAGAGATATTTTATCTGGGATAAAATATTATATAAAGAGAGAGAACGATTAATTTGGAATTAATCGATAAAATAATATATTCGATATATTATACGAAATTGGATTTCGACGCGGAATTAAAATTAGATTTTAATTCGGGCGAACGAGTTAATTAGAATTAATTCGTTAGTGATGTGAATAGTAATTTTCTAGGCATAATTATCTAATTAAATTTGATTTAATTACGTCGCAACGGAAAATTCTTTAATTCGGAATTAGCAAACCTGAGCCCGGGAGTGTTTGTGGACGCACTCGCATTTCGAATTCAAGTGCGGCCCACAAGTCACATCAAGCGTCAAATCATTAGTCAATTTGATTGATGTGATGTCTAGTCACTTTGAGTGATTGCTAACATGTCACTTTTGATGTGAATAGTGATGGAAGTGGTTGTAGGCTTTAATGCCTTTGACTTTTTGAAATTTGGAAATGGTTTTTGGTATTTGATTTTTGGAAAATCAAAACAATATACACATCACAAATTCTCTCTCTCTCTTAATGACTCACAGTTTGGAACCATTTCCCTCCTCTCCCACTCTCGGCTTTGAAGCCATTTTCTTCTCCATTTCTTGGCTTGGCCGAAAATAACAAGAAGAAAAATGGACGATTTATGGCAAATCTTGTCAATTCTAGCACATGAAGGGTCATCCTAAGGTGATAGGGAAACCAACTTGTGAGCATGGAATCACAATGCAAAGCTTGGAGATTGAAGCATCAATGTAGGAACAAAAAGAAGGCCAAAGCTGAGAGTTCAAGGAGCTTAGAGTTTTGTGTTCCTCGCATCGCCAAATCCGATCAATGTAAGTATGATTCCGCCGTACTTCTTGATGTATTCACATGTGTTTCATTGCTTGAAATCGATCTTGGGACTAATTAGAAACCCAACACATACGTCATCAAGGAATCTTCGAGAAGCGACCCATGAGATCCCTGGATATGTTGGCAGTAAATCCGATCGTCGGACTATCCGAACACGTACGTACCTAGTACTATGTTTTTACCGATTTACAAGACATGGTTGGCTTCTAGCAAAGCACCATGCCTACCCAATTCTCCAGAAATATTCTTAAAGGAATATATAATATGTATCAGGCGTAGTATATGTAGTATTGTGTATTGCGATCCAGTATCAGATGTCACATGCTAGGCCTGGGGCTGGAATTGTGTCTGTCCCGTACGAAGCATATGTCGGATCTCTGGTAACTAGTCTCTATAATCGGATAATCATGACCTAGTCATATTATCCCGATGACTGCAGTACTAAAGAGTACTAGTTCCGTATCCTACATGACCATCATCTCCATATGACTGAAGTGATACTTCCATCTTGACATCACATCCAATACACTACGATTCTCAATATACCAGAAGAGGCGTACAAAGAACCTGTTAAAGCCCTGGACGACCAAAACCAAAGTATATTGATTGTCGCAAGTATTAGCGATGTAAGTCTCAGGTTAAGACCAAATACACCTACCCTGATTCCGACTTCCATAGATACATAGTCATACTACCAATGGAATTTTGAGGGGTCTATCCAGAGCGAAGCTGTTTCCGTACCATCGGTAAACACAACCTCCTATTACACTTGCATGAGTATCCAATACCCAAATATATGAGAACTATGCCGTTATGCTCCCACAACGCGCACAAGTCCAATACTAGTCTATTCCGTATTATCGATGTCAAATCTCGATAATACTACGACTAGGGATAATTTAATGATTAAACCTTAGTGGATTAATATTGTCTCATATCTTATTAATCCGGAACTAATCATTTGGACTTTTATCATTTATGCATCTTGGTAATCCAATTACAAATGATAAAAGAGAAATTTCCTTTGTCACATAGTTAATTTGTACAACAACACAATGTTCTGTACAAATAGTGATGCTATGAGGCATAATTATCCAACAGTACGTGGAGTTGTATCCCAAGTACAAACCGCACTACCGTCCATTTGGATTCGGAGACGGAATTTATGTCTGGGTTTCCATCCGATATACCACATGGGATAATAACACACATGGACATTAATGCAATGTAAATAACGAAATAATAAAATAAAGCATATGCGGATAATGTACAAATAAAATAAAGGCAAGAAAAAAATAAATACCAAACTAAATGAGAAATAGTAAAATAATGATGAATAAATAAATAACAAACTAAATGCGAAATAATAAAATAACAATAAAAGTAAATGGACAAAAACCTAAATAGAAAAAATAAATGTGCAAAAAGAAGATATCGACGGAAGTAAATAAATAAATAATAAATGATGAATAACACTAAATAAATAGCAAAATAAATAACAAAATGCAGAAAAAAGAAAAAGATATGACCAGAAGTTTGGCCGTCTTTAATGTAGGACTTCGTATACCCGGCTGGACATATTTCACGTCCAGCCATGCGTGCCGTATTCGGAACTATAAAATAAATATGGAAAAGGGTGCCCTCAAGTCTTACCTTAAAGTCACTTCTCAGAAGCGTGTTAGGCCGTCACCGGAAGGAATAAAGCTTTGCTGTTTCTGGTTGCTGGTCGTTGTTTTTTGCTTACTATTCCACTGTTTCTACTCACTATTTTTGCTATTTTTGTCCTACTTTTTACTGTTTTTTGGGCTGCTATTTTGGTCATTTTTCTCACTGTTTCACATTTTTGGTGTAGTTTTTGGGGGCTATTTTTGGTGATTTTGGCACTGTTTTGGAGGCTATTTTTTTAGTGATTAACTGCTGGTTTGGGGGCTATATTTTGGGTGATAAAGGCTGCTGTTTTGGTTCGGTTTAGGGGCTGCTATTTGTTTGGTTTATGGGCTTATGTATGTTCGGTTTAGGGGCTGTTTATTGTTAAAGGGTTATTTGTTATTGTTTGGTCGGCGAGGGCTGCTTGTTGTTGTTTAATGTTTTGTCAAGCTTTGGGTGGTTCTTGTTTTTAGTCTTAGTGGCTGATTTGGTTTTGGTTGTGTTTGTGCGTTGGTGAGGGTTGTTTTTTTGTTCGGTTATACTGTGTTTGTGCATTGGTGAAGGTTGTTTTTTTGTTCGGTTATACTGTGTTTGTGCGTTGATGCTTCTGATTTTTTATTGTTTTTTTTTTGCTGACTTTAGTTTTGTTGTTTGGTGATGTTACCATGTAAAGAGAAGAGTATGAGACTTTAGGGTTTATAATTATCGTGTGTGTGTCAAGAGTGTAGCCTCCTTTAGGTGTTGGTCAAGCCTCATTTTTATAATGTTTTCAAGGGATCTTCAATCAAGGAAACAAATCAAATAAATACATGAGATATTTTTTTAATTTATTTAGGGAACAAAATCTCTAAATTTGGTGAGGATGGGATTTCATATCTTGTTAAATTAGAAGGTGATTTGAGGGGATTTTGACATGTGTTTTGCATGAGATTTTTTATTTTGGGAAGGCTTGGATGTGCATGGGCTTTGTGTGGGCCTTGGACGTGTGCTGCATGGATTGGTTTTCATGGGTTGCAGGGGTTTTGGGCCGAGGCTAAGGTTTGAAACAGAAACTGACTGAGCGAATCTGAGGCTGGCTAGCGAGTTCGAATCTGATGTGGTGCTAATTCTTGGAGGCTTTCTTTCCTTCCAGCATTCGTTTCTCGCGACTTCCGTAACTTTTCAGGTAGTGCCTCCATACGAGGCTCGTCATCGGGCTTATGCAAAAATAAAGTGTCTACAATCGCCCCCACTTTGATGGGGCTTATGCAGTGTGTGACAGTGACAATCCTATCAAAGTCATGCATGTATTTTTGCTTACCTAGTTCATCGGTAATTGCTGGTCTTACCTGTTGTTTCGCTTCGATCTCTGAGTTAGGTTGGTGGCGAGGTGCTTAACCCCCTGGGCTATGTTTATGAACCACCGAGTGTGGGATGGTTCGATCTCTGGTTAATTCCCGAACTGTTCCTAGTGTGAGATGCTTCGATCTCTGGTTCATTCCCGAACCGTTCCTAGTTGAGTTGATGGCGAGGTGCTTCGACCCCTGGGCTTTATTCCCGAACCACCGAGTGTGAGATGCTTCGATCTCTGGTTCATTCCCGAACCATTCCTAGTTGAGTTGATGGTGAGGTGCTTCGACCAATGGGCTTTGTTCCCGAACCACCAAGTGTGAGATGCTTCGATGTCTGGGCTTTGTTCCCGAACCATCTCTGGGCTTTATTCCTGAACTGTTCTGAGTTGATGGCGAGGTGCTTCGACCCATGGGCTTTGTTCTTGAACCACTGAGTGTGAGATGCTTCGATCACTGGGCTTTATTCCCGAATTGAGTTGAGTTTGATGGCGAGGTACTTTGACCTCTAGGATTTGTTCCTGAACCACCGAGTGTGAGATGCTTCGATCTCTTGGCTTTGTTCCCGAACTGAGTTGAGTTGATGGCGAGGTGCTTCGACCCCTGGGCTTTGTTCCCAAACCACCGAGTGTGAGATGCTTTGATCTCTGGGCTTTATTCCCGAACTGAGTTGAGTTTGATGGTGAGGTGCTTCGACCCCTGGGCTTTATTCCTGAACCATCCTGGATGCGAGATGCTTCAATCTCTAGGCTTTATTACAGAACTAAATCGTCATCCATTCCCGGAGTTCCATTCCCGGCTTGCTCATCCTCATCCCCGAGGAGTTGCTCGTCCTTATTCCCAAGATGTTGCTCGTCTTCGCTGCTTTTCAAAGCCTGCGAACACAAAACAAAAATTGTGTGTATGTGACATGTATGCATGTATGCATTTCCTATTCCGATGGGTTTTCTTTGTCCTATTAGCTTGATGTTATCCTTGGTTAGGCATTCCTTGTGCTCTTTTGTGCCCTTTGCCTATAAAAATCTTTGGTCGCCCCACGGGCCTACTTACAGTTTCTTTCTGCCAATTCTCCTCTGGTGATTGCCCAATTCTCTTTGGTCTCATGGCTCAAGGTCCCGTTGTCTCCCTTATCCGCGGGGTGGTAGACTGGTCGCCCTCAGACCTGGCTCAGCTTTCTGCTCTTCACGGCATGCACTGGGTGAAGGTGGGTTAAGCCTTTCTGAAATTGGCCTCATCCTTTTGGGATACTGAAAATCATGTCTTCTGATTCCCAGATTTTGAAATATACCCTCTATCTAAGGAGTTTGCTGCCATTATCGGCTTGTATTTTTCTCTTAAATTGGACTTCATTGCTCGTCACTATGTGATGTGGCATTCTGTATCGACATATCATATTACGGGCTACGAAATATTCCCAATAGTTACACATTTTATTATCCTCAAGGAATGCCCAGTAATGAAACCAGAGAACCTTCAAAACACTCAATGCAACTCAAATCCAAGTTTTTGAATAAATCAACTAAGCCAGACTCACAGTGTACGTGTGCAAAGGTTAATTTACAGCTTGATTCCTAGGTAAGCCAACTTAATGATTTCGTTTAAAAATTGGGATCGACGGGTCAAAAAAACCTAGATGTCTCAATTATGCTCTGCAATTGTTTTTCTGTGCTCACTGTGGTATGCTTTTCTTTTTCTTTTCTATTGTCTCTCTATTTTTTTTTTCAACACACATACCCTTTAAGGTAGCATTTCTCGTCGCCCATGGGTAGCTTCACGCTTATAAGTTATAGGTGGTTAAATTTTTTCCTTTAGAGACGTTTCTTTTATTTTCAACCATACCACACATCATAACGCAAGCAAATCAGGATAGACATCTAAGCAAACGGTCATTCATCGACCTCCAATTTCTTCAACTAGTCACCTTGCCGACTACTCAGGTTTTCACTGCTAAAAATCTATAATTAAGTGCTAATGAGTCTAACATAGATCAACTACTCAAAGTATCAAATAAAAGTACATCAAGAACTTATCGTTTCTAAGATTTCACCCTAAAGCAAACAATTTCATCATTGGACTTATGCTTAACTATTAAGGACTAGCATGAAAAGACTCGAACAAGTAAGCAAAATCAACCTACCAGATCTAGGAATTGGATGGGATCCAATTGATCTTAGAGATCTACCTAGTTAATTTTTATACAACTTGTTGGCCAAAGTCAAGGTTGTGTGTTATTTAACAGGATCCTAGCCCATTAGGAAACTAGGTTTCCCGAGTACTCCACAGAGGGTTAGAGGCTCGCCGATAAATAGTTGGAGGCTAGTATTAAATTTGCAAGTTCGTTTAGATACTTGCCAATACGCGCTCTTTTATTTTAATTTATCGTTGTTATAAATATATTAGTTAGACTAATATTTAATATTGTTTTCGTTGAATAGTTAAACTGTACAACACACTACTTCATTTGTAGTTGGTTATATAGTTGGACTATAGTAATCATTACATTTGATTGTACCCGAAATTATTGATTGGATAGTTGGACTATAACAATCAATATAGCTGAAAGATTAATGTAAAAGAACATAATCCTAGCTGAAAATGTCTATAACGGCGTAAATTTTCAAATTGGGAATTGAATCTCAAGATAGTCCTGGAAGCCAAGAAGTTATTTTATATAATAGAGAAACCTCTCGGGCCTGAACCCGTAGTTGAGCAAATAGTAGAGCATAAGCTTTGGAAGACTCATTGTGATGATAACTTTAGTGCTCAATCCGTCATGCTTGCCGCAATGACTCATTAATTTCGTTGTCAGAACAAAGGATTGGATCCTTATAGTATGATATTGAAATTGAAGGATCTTTAGAGATCTAACCTTAGATCTCAGAAGAATGAATTGTAAAAGAAGCTCTTTCGCTCACGTATGTCAGAGGGTACATCTGTCGAGCACTAGGTGTCGTAGATGATTGCTGACATCGAACAGCTTGGTTAGCTGGCCATTACCTACGAGGCCGAGACTTCTATAGATTTTATCTTACAGTCTCTGCATGAATGCTGGGGCGGGTTCATCATGAACCAAGAGAAAACTCTTGGAGAGTTCATAGCTATGCTCAAGGAGGCAGAGCTAGAGCTTCTGAAAAGTCAAAAAGCGCAAGACGCATCTTACTTTGACATCCTAGAAGGCCAAGGCTTGGCCGAAGGCTTCTGGGGGTGTGAAGAAAATGGGCAAAGGAAAATCATCACAGTCTTCTGGGAAGACAAATGACATATCCCAAGGTGTCTGCCTAAACTGTGGCAAACGGGGTCACTAGAAGCGTGACTATCGTATTGACAAGGTAGACATGACGGAAGTGAAGGAAGACAAGGTTCCGACTTCATATATGTTTGTTATAAACGAGTACACTATTAGTTTTAAAATTGGATTTTGATTCTGGATGTGGAACATACATATGTACTAATGTACGGGATCTACTGATTAGCAGAAGACTGGCTTCAGTTGAGAT
This sequence comes from Zanthoxylum bungeanum, assembly GCA_019454045.1. Classification (NCBI taxonomy): domain Eukaryota; kingdom Viridiplantae; phylum Streptophyta; class Magnoliopsida; order Sapindales; family Rutaceae; genus Zanthoxylum; species Zanthoxylum bungeanum. Next base: position 183,493 of record SKCR01030608.1, read on the forward strand.
CAACCTATGAGTCGGAAATGAGATGAGAGTCGCTGTTTTGGCTATGGGAACCTAAGTTTTGGAACTGCCTTTTGGTCATGTACTTAAATTAGGAAACTGTTATAATGTACCTAGTTTGACTAGAAACATGATCTCTATATCTAGTTTAACTCATTGCGGGTATACCTTTATATTCCAGAACACCGGGTGTTTTGTTTATAAAGATGATATTGAGATATACACATTATATGTGAATAACAATATTTATATTTTGAATATAAATGAATCTCAAACATATAACATGACAAACAAAAGGCTCAAACTTTGTAAATCAGATGAGACTTATTTGTGGCATTGTCGTCTGTGACGCATTAACAAGACTCGTATATCCACTCTTTTGAAGAATGGATACATGGACAAATTTGATCCTAAATCATATGACGTCTACGAATCTTGTTTATTAGGCAAAGTACTAAAACACCGTTTACATGGTAAAAGTGTACGTGTCATCGAGCTGTTAGCCATCGTTCATGGTGACGTAGTGGGCCCATATCTAGCCAGGCTAGATATGGATATGAATACTTCGTAACCTTTACGGATGTTGCATCACGTTATGGTTATGTGTATCTTATGACACACAAATCGGAAACTTTTGATATATTCAAAGAGTTTCGACACGAAGTAGAAAAACAGACTGATAAAAGTATTAAAACATTACGGTCGGACCGTGGTGGAAAATACTTGAGCAATAAGTTTCTCGATTACTCGAAAGAGTCTGGTATTCTTTCACAGTGGACTCCTCCCGGAACACCTCAATTGAGTGGTGTGTCCGTACGGAGAAACCAGACTTTGTTGGACATGGTTAGGTTAAAAATGAGTCGCACTGAGCTACCAATTTCCTTCACGGGATACGCATTGAACAATGCAACACTTATTTTGAATAAGGTTCCGTAAAAGTTTGTTGGACAGACTCCATATGAAATATAGACAGGAAAGAAATTGGGTTTCTCATTCCTGAAGATTTGGGAATGCTGGGCATATGTTTGGATGGTACCAAACTAGAACCCAAATCAGATAAGTGCCTGTTTGTAATTGGTTATCCTAGGGAAACCAATTCCATAACTCATAAGAGAATAAAGATATTTGTTGCTCTCCATGCGGTTTTCCTTTAAGAGGAATTCCTATATGCAGTGGTAAGTGGGAAGAAAGTAGAAATCGATGAAAATCAGAGTGATACTATTCCTGGCACCGATCCCTTTAACAGAACACGAATAGTTCATCAAGGATGAATCTGTAGCACAATCTTCTAATACACAAGAACCGCGTAGGTCGGAGAAAGTCAGAAAACAACCTAAGAGGTATGGGTTTCTGATCTCACCTTATGTAGATGTCAATCTTATTGAGGAAGACGGACGGACTACGTATGAGGAAACGATACAAGGTATCGACTCCACTATATGGCAAGGTGCCATGAAGTCCGAAATGGATTCCATGTATACCAACCAAGTTTGGACACTGGTTGATGTACCATAAGGCATTGTGCCTATTGGTACTAAATAGGTCTTCAAGGAAGATAAACACGGATGGCAACATACAAACGTACAAAGCTAGACTTGTAGCGAAAGGGTATCGTCATGAACATAGTGTTGATTACGACGAAACCTTTTACCCGTTGCCGTGAGTAAATCCATTCGGATAATGCTTTCTAATGCTACATATTTCGTTTATGAAATATGACAGCTGGAAGTCAAAATCGCTTTCCTTAACAGGAAACCTTTTGGAGGATGTTTACATACAACATCCTGATAGTTTTGTCATGATGAAACATGCAAACAAGGTTTGCAAGTTAAATCAATCCATTTATGGATTGAAGCAAATATTACGTTCTTGGAACCAACGTTTTGATGAGATCATAATGGTATATGATTTCATTCAAAACAAAGATGATTCTTGTGTATATAAGAAGGTTAGTGGGAGCGCACTGGCATTGGATGTCCTATACATTGATGATGTATTATTTCTTGGAAATAACATTCCAATGTTAACAATCGGTGAAAGCTTGGCTTTCATTAAAATTCTCCATGGAATATTTGGGAGAAGCAACCTTTATTCTAGGAATAAAGATCTACTATGATAAATCTAAAAGTTGTTGGCACTCTTCGAGAACCCGTACATTGAAAGACATGTACGCGACCTGGTGTCTCATATGCTTTGAGCATGTGGATTCACAATCAGGCCGATCCAGGTGATGGTCACTAGATTGATGTAAAGAACATCCTTGAGTATCTTAGACGAACTAAGGATGCTTTTTTTAATTTATGGAGAATGAGAACTTGAGGTAATTGGGTTCACCGTTGCAAGTTTCTGAACCGATAAAGACGACTATAAGTCACAATAAGGGTACATATTTTATTTGAATAACAGAACAATGAGCTGGAAATCTTCCAAGCAAGATATTGTTGCCGATTCAACAAAAGCGGATAATATTGCTGCAGCTGAGGCAGCAAAAGAAGCATTTTGGATTTATAAAATTCCTAATTGGATTAGGAGTAGTTCTATTAGCATTTGAGCTAGGCTAGAGCACAAGCTAAAGAATTACGGTCTCATCAACGATCCAAGATCCAAGTATATACTTCGACGGTTTTATCTGATTCGTGAGATCATACATCGTGGCGATGCGATGATCGAATAAATCGCATTAGACAATAACCTTATAAATCCGCTGGCGAAAGCCATATCTCAACATAAGCATGAGCGAGCCGTACATAGTTCAGGTGTTAGACACTTCAGTGATTGGCTATAGGCCAAGTGGGAGATTGTTGGACAATCATGACCCATAGCATCACAATTTTGTAAATGGCATGGTGTTCTTGTATAAAATTAACTATGTGACAAAGGAAATTTCTCTTTTATCATTTTGTAATTGGATTACTTAGATATATAAATGATAAATGTCCATATGATTAGTACCAGATTAATAAGATATGAGACAGTATTAATCCACGAAAGTTTTAATCATTAAATATCTCTAGTCGTAGTATTATAGAGACTGGACATCGATAATGCGAAATAGGCTAGTATTGCACTTGTGCGTGTTATAGAAGCTTAACGACATAGTTCTTATATATTTAAGTATTGGATACTTATGCAAGTGTGATAGGAGGTTCTGTTTGCCGATGGTACGGGAACAGCTTCGCTGTGGATAGACCCTTCCGAATCTTATCGCTAATATTTGCGACAATCAGTACAGTTTGGTTTTGGTTGTTCGGGGCTTTAACAGGTTCTGTGTACGCCTCTTCTAGGTTTACTGAGAATCATAATGTATTGGGTGTGATGTCAAGATGGAAGTATCACTTCAGTCATATGGAGATGATGATCACGTACGATACAGAACTAATACTCTTAAGTACTGCAGCCCCAGGCCTAGCATGTGACATCCGATATTGGATCGTAATACGCAATACCTAGTATGCTACGCCTGATAAAGATTATATATTCCTTTAATGAATATTTCTGGAGAATTAGGTAGGCACGGTGCTTTTCTAGAAGCCAACCATGTCTTGTAAATCGGTAATAACGTGGTACCGGGTACGCACGTGTTCAGATAGTCCGATGACCGTATTTACTGCCAACATATCCAGGGATCTCTTGGGTCGCTTCCCAAATATTCGCTGATGAGATTTGACTCGAACATAATTAATCTGGGATTAATTATGAAAGAGAAAATTAATTTGGGATTAATTACGGCAAGAATTAATCTGTGATTAATTAACAGAGAAAGAATTAATCTGGGATTAATTGCATCGAGAATTTATCTGGGATTAAATTCGTCGAGAAGAGAGAACGTGATTAATTTGGAATTAATCGGCAAAGTAAATTTAATAGTTAAATTAGATTTTACTATTTAATTTATTTAATTGGGATAAAATAATATATTGGATATATTAATTGAAATTGGATTTCAATATGGAATTAAATTGGACTTAAATTCAACCGAACGAATTAATGTGGAATTAATTCGTAAGCGACTTCCGTAATAATTTTATTGGGCATTATTATTTAATTAAATTAGATTTAATAATGTCGCGATGAAAATTTCGTTTAATCGGATTAAACGAACCCGAGCCCGAAGTGTGTTGAGCAAGCCCACTTGAATTTTGAATTTAAAGTGGGGCCCACCAACTTACATCATAAGTCACCTTTTTGGTGATAGAAGTTGGTGGTGGATTTTTGTTGGAAACTTGTATTACACACTTTGACTTTTGCTTTTTTGAAAAGTATTTAAACTTTTTTGAAAAAAGGTTTTGGTAATTACTTTTGGAAAGCAAAACACAAAAACTCATCTCTCTCTCCCAACTCTCTCATTGGCCGAAACTTTGCCCTATTGGAGGGGCAATTTTTCTTTCAAAATTTATTCTTGCTAGCACATAAAGGAGTGAATCAATGTGATAGGGAAGCTCACCCGAGAGTTTGGAACTCGATTTCAAGCTCCGAGCTTCAACATCCAACGGAATTTTGAAAGCCTAAAACCGATCAAGGTGAGTTTTTCCGCAACTTTCTTTGATTAATTCACACACGAATCACGCTTAGAGATCCTTGCATTGTTCTAGGAACATTAACACTAACCTAGCTGTTCGATGTCAGGAATCATCTGCGAAACGTACTACTTGACAGATGTACCCTCTGACATACGCGAGCGAAAGAGCTTCTTTTCTAATTCGTAATTCTGAGATCTAAGATTAGATCTGTGAAGATCCTTCAATTTCAACATCATGTTATAAGGATCCAATCCTTTATTTTGACAACGAAATTGAGGAGTCATTGCAGCAAGCATGGCGGATTGAGCAGTAAAGTTATCATCACGATGAGTCCTCCAAAGCTCATGCTCTACTATTTGCTTAACTCCGGGCTCAGGCCCGAGAGGTTTCTCTATTACATAGAGTAACTTCTCAGCTCCCAGGACTATTCTGAGTTTCATTTCCCAATCTGGAAAATTGGAACCGTTAAAGACATTATCGCCCATGATTATGTCCCTAACGCTAATCTTTTCAGCCATCTTGATTGCTTTATTCCAACTATCCAATCAACGATTTAGGGTACACTCAAAATGAAATGGTTACTATAGTCCAACAATATAACCAACTACAAATGAAATAGTGTTTAGTACAGTTCAACTGTTCAAATAAAAGCAATAAATAATATTAGTCCAACTAATATATATATAACGTGATATAATAATAAAAGAGCGAGTATTAGCGAGTATTAAACGAAATTGCAAATTTAATTCTGGCCTCCCACTATTTTTCGGCGAACCTCTAACCCTCTGTTGAGTACTCGGGAAACCTAGTTTCCTAGTAGACTAGGATCCCATTAAATAGCACACAACCTTGACTTTGGCCAACAAGCTGTATGAAACTTAACTAGGTAGATCTCTAAGATCAATTGGATCCCATCCAATTCATTGATCCGATAGGTGGACCTCCAAGTCCAAAATATATATCCAATATATTTCCTAACCTTTTACTCTGAATCAACTAAGCCTTGGCTTTGGCTCAACAAGCTTAATGATTCCAGTTAAGCACAACCCATTGACAGTGGGAAAGCTTCGTAATCCACATCGATGTATAGAAGTGACCTTGACTTTGGCCAACAAGTCACAACTGCCCAAGACATGCGATATATAACAAAGCTTTCGTGGTTCAAACACATCCTCGATGGATAATGATCTTGACTTTGGCCAACAAATCAAAGTCAATCTTGGATCTTGAGAGAGAACCACTCAATGGAAGGAAATAACTTAATATTAAAATGAGGACTTTTCCGTAAATTGGCAACCAATTTATTATCTTTGATTAGGTCTCATTATACACCCTTAAACATGCATTCTAAAAGCATAATAAGGCGCGATAATATTTAATAATGATATGCGGATGGATATATAATACAATTGGTTCCTAGAACAAATCTCTCTTTTTCCTCTCTCCCGCTAACATTTTACATACTTCTACCCAATTACATAATACTTAAAGAAACTTCATTTACATGGAGGGGAATTGGTGAGAAGTGAAATACAAAGAGATAAGGAGGTGAAAGGCTGGACACGCAGGTCCAATTTAAATAAATTCCAAATTTACAACAATTTCCAAAATTGCCCCCACCCATCTAATATCCATCTGATATATATTATTCAATAAATACATCCAAGTATTCACATAAAGCATGATGTCAATCAATCTAATCCAATTAATTAATCTTCAATTAATGACCATCCAATGTTCATACAATGATTTGATTTGCGCGAGTCTAACTCGTTTAAGAATAAATACTCAAAGTAAGTATTCTTGAATTATATCGAACTACAATTTTAAATCCAATTTAAATTGTATCCAATGCTAATTCATGTTTAATTCCAAATTAAACAATTACACTTATTTTAGTGCCTTTTAGACTTGGATTCTAAATCCAATCTAAATGGGTCTCAAAGGCCCAATTAGCATGCAATGCCAATTCAATTAAAGTACAATGGGCTTTCAATTAATTCTTTAGGGATGGACTTTGGCTATTATGGATCCAACCCAAAATGCCAAGGCCCATTTAGGAATCACCATATGCAAAAATCAATTTTAGCCCATTAGGCCCAATTAAATTAGTAAAGGCCCAAAGTTATATTTTGGATTTTATGGAAATGGTTTTAGGTCCAATTGGATCCAACCCAATTGTCCAAAACCATACTTGGCCCAACCAAGCCCATTAGCCCAGATACAACAAATTAAATTAATATATTATTCCAAATGTCATATTACTCCTATTAAGTGTAATTAACACAATTAATCCATTAATCTAATATTTCAAAAATATTAATTAATCCAATTAATCATGCTTAATATTCCAATTCATGTCCAACACAAATTGAAGCAAAATCAATTCATCCCAACATGCTTCATTCACGGCAATAAGCAAGAAATCAACATTCAATTTTGATTTCAATCCAATTAAATCAACAATCAACATTCAATTTCATGCAATTAACATATCCAATTGTTAAATTCAAAAAATTACCATGAGATCTATTTAGGGTTCCATTTGACCATGACAAGAATTTTGGGGAAATTTTGATCCAATCAATTTTTCACAAATCCAATTTGCATAACTTTAAATTATCATCATCCAACCATAACCAAACAATCAATTTGGAAAAATACACGCTCCAAGCAAAATCCCCAAATTAAAGTTATGAACTCTAAATTTCCAAATCAAATTTAGATGGCTCTGATACCAATTATAAGTGTCCTACGCATGCCCAAGGTCTCTAAACAAGATTTGTGTGTGAATAAATCAGGATAAGTTTACAGAATTATCTTATATTGATCGGTTGAGAATTTCAAAAATTCTTCTTGAATGTAGAAGCTCGAAGCTTTGTTGACTGTTTCCAACTCTTGGGTGAGTTTCCCTATCACCTTGTTTAACTCTTAAAGTGCTAGCTTTGATGAATTTTTGCAACAAAAATTCAAGAACAATAAGAGAGGAGTTCGGCCATAGCAAGAGAGAAAAGAGAGAATGAATAGTAAGTCAAACTTGTTACAAAAGTTGTGTTTGTGTAGATAAAAGGATGCCTTTTAAATGCCAACTACTTCCATCACAAATAGTGACAAGTTGATGTAAGTGTTGGATCCCACCCAATTAAATTCCAAATTCAAGTTGGCTAACACAACACACTTTGGGCCCGGATTTGTTTAATCCGACTAAACGAACTTTCCGTCGCAAAATAATTAAATCCAATTTAATTAAATAATTATACCCAGTAAAATTATTGCGAAAGTCGCTTACGAATTAATTCCAAATTAATTCGTTCGCTTTAATTAAAATCAAATTTTAATTCCGTATTGAAATCCAATTTCAATTAATATATCTGATATATTATTTTAGACCAAATAAATAAATAAAATAAAAAATCCAATTTAACTATTAAATTTATTTTACTGATTAATTCCAAATTAATCGCGTTCTCTCTTCAAGACGAATTTAATCCCAGATAAATTCTTGCCGCAATTAATCCCAGATTAATTTTCTCTCTCATAATTAATCACAGATTAATTATGTTCGAGTCAAATGTCATTGGTGAATCTTTGGGAAGTGACCCAAGAGATCCTTGGATATGTTGGTAGTAAATACGGTCATCGGACTATCCAAACACGTGCATACCCTGTACCACGTTCTCACCGATTTACAAGACATGGTTGGCTTCTAGCAAAGCACCGTGCCTACCCAATTCTCCAGAAATATTCAATGATTAATATATAATCTGTATTAGGCGTAGTATATAATGTATTGCGTAATACGATCCAGTATCTGATGTCACATGCTAGGCCTAGGGCTGGCGCTGTGTCTGCCCCGTAGGAAGCATATATCGGATCACTAGCAACTAGTCTCTGTAATCGGATAATCATGACCTAGTCATACTATCCTGATAGCTGCAACATTTAAGAGTACTAGTTTTGTATCCTGCGTGATCATCATCTCCATATGACTGAAGTGATACTCCCATCTTGACATCACACCCAATACACTACGATTCTTAATAAACCCAGCAGAGGCATACACAGAACCTGTTAAAGCTCCGGACGACCAAAACCAAAGTATACTGATTGTCGTAAGTATTAGCGATGCAAGTCTCAAGTTAAAGATCACATACACCTACCCTAATTCAGATTCCCATAGACATATAGTCATAATACCAATGAGACTCTGATGGGCCTATCCAGAGCGAAGCTGTTCCCGGTCCAAAGACTAACAGAACCTCCTATCACACTTGCATAAGTATCCAATACTTAAATATATGAGAACTATGCCGTTGAGCTTCTACAACGCGTATAAGTGTAATAATAGTTTATTCCATATTATCGATGTCCAGTCTCGATAATACTACGACTAGGGATATTTAATGATTAAATCGTTCGAGGATTAATATTGTCTCATATCTTATTAATCTGGTTTAACCATTTGTACTTTTATCATTTATATATCCAAGTAATCCAATTACTAAATGATAAAATAACAATTTGCTTTGTCACATAGTTAATTTGTACAAAGACACCATGTCTTTTACAAATAGTGATGCTATAGGTCATAATTGTCCAACAACAGGTTATTCTCTTTCTGGGTCGGGTATCTTATTGGTGTCAATGAGGTTTTGGATCTCATGCCTGAGGCGGTCACAGTTTTCAGTTTCGTGGCCTTTTTCCTGATGGAAGTGACAGTATAGGCTTAGGTTGAGGTGAGGTGGCACAGGGTTTGGAAATGGTCTAGGTTCTAAAGGTTTTAGGAGTCCTTGCCTCTTCAGCTTTTCAAACACCTTTGACAAAGGTCTACCAAGATTGGATAATCATATGTTTCTGATGGCAGCGACCTCAGTAGTAGCGGGCTTGGTCTCTGAAGGCCCCCCAATGGTCCTTTTATTCTGGCCATAAGACTTTCTGTTCTCGGTTTCCTCTTCCTCTATATCCATGACAGTTTCTCTTAGCTGTCGAAATTCACTAATCATGGAGGTCATCATCCTCAGCTTGTTATAAATGGAGGGCTTGGTGCCCTTAATGATCATCTTAATTTGGTCCTTCTCTGAGGGCCGTGTTTACATTTTCAAGAGCTGGCTTCTCTAGCGATCCACATAATCTTTGAAGGTCTCTTCTAGCTTATGTTTGGTGTTTTCTAGATCACAGAGCGACAAGTCTATCTCCAAATCTATGACATATTGATTCAGAAAGGCCTCAGCTAATGCCCTCTGTAGGCACTGCATTTTTGCACATAAGTCCCTATGATGAGTCTCATTTGGAGACACTACCTTTTAAGTCACGGAGGTCACGGAAAACGGACATCGGAAGAGGGAATTCAGAATAAACAAGGTTCACTATTTTCGTTCGTGTATACGTTCGAACGCCAAATAGATTGCGGGTGTTCGTGCCGGGTTCGAGAAGGCGTTCGAACGGTGTCGGTAATTCTGGTTTTGCTGCTAGCCTCACATTAAGCCCAATTCGCTCAAGCCTTGGCCCACACGCCCAAGCCCACTTAAAACACATATTTAACACATGGTGAAATCAAAACAAATCTAAAAATCACATACCAAATTAAAATAAACATTAAAATCAATCAAATATTTTAATTCCTTAATTAAGATATTCACCCACCAATTACACAAGATTCCTTCCTAACTAAACAAAATCACAAACTAAATTAAAAAGATGGCATGCCTAATTAAAATCAATTATAACAAATTAAAGATATTGACTTCCTAATCTAGCCAAGATTTGTCCCCCCTCAATCTAATCCTTTCCTTGTTGAATACCAAATCAAATCCTCCTTTTAATGCCAAAATCCCTTCCTTGTGAGACAAGGTGAAGCCCTAGCCATTCTCTATATAACAACCCCTAACCAAGACATGCATTCTCCTAGCTCATTCATACAAGAAAAGCCTCCCCTAGCTCATACACATAATATACACATAACTCACACAAATCACAAGACACAAAAGAAAATAACCCCAAGCCTTCACGTTAAAAGCACATTCACAAACCGATCAGCCCTACACGTCCATAAGCCTCACAAATCTGCCCATGCCACACAGCCCTTCAACGCCATTAACACAACACAATTAACAAACTGCCTCACCTTCGCCCCTTCAACACACTGCCCCCACTTCGTCAGCCACACAACAGCCCTAAAACATATATAAAACAGCCCCCGAACAACACCATAACACCACCAAAAATCACACCCAAAACAGTAGCCAAAACACCCCAAAAATAATAACTAAGATACACCAGCAAAGCGGCAGTGAATCGGAGTCAAAAGTAGCAGCAAAAGACGGAGAACGACGACCCAAAACACTAAGACAACGAACGAGAGCAGTGTACCAGTGAACGGGAAGAGTTGCGGAGCATCCACCCTTCCGACGACCATACACCGTACTACCGAGAGACGACATAAAAGGTTAGACCTGAGGGCACCTTGTATTTATTATCTTTCATTTGTCTTTTACTTATTCTAATATATTTTTTTATTGCATGAGAGTCGTTTTGTTGAGGCATGATGTGAATTCCGGATAAACGGAATGCATGTTCTCTTTTGTGGTATATCGGATGGAAACCCGGACGTAAATTCCGTAGCCGAATCCGAATGGAAGGTAGTACGGTCTGCACTCGGGATACAACTCCACGTACCACGTGAGAGATACATATATTCCATTTCATCCAAACTTGTATTTGAGCATGATGTAGTTAGTACGTTATTTATTTATTTAGCCTGATTAGGCCTAGTGCGTTATTTATTCTTAAGCATGATTTCGTCCTTAGTATGTTAATCTTTATGCATGATTTAGATATCCATGTGATTAGATATGTCATTGTTGTGATCCTGTTTGAATGCGGTATCTAAAACCATATGAATGTATGCAATCTGCCAGTTCCCGTTCGAACGCGTCATCGAACGCAACTCAAACGCGAACCTTATGTTTACCGTTCGAACGCGTTATCAAACGCTACTCGAACGCGCATGCATTTTATATCATCAGGTCTGGTCCCGTTCGAACGCGTTATCAAATGATACATGAACGCGAACCTTCTATTTACCGTTCGAACGCGTTTACGAACGCTACACGAACGCGCACACACTGAACTGAGTCTGTCTCATCATATTTCATGCACAATTGCCTCTTGGGTGATCTCCCTTGCATTATGTAGCCAATCATATTATTTGTATTCCTGCATTTATCCATTCGATGTATTCATGAGATAGTACTCAAGCATGATTAGGTTGTTCTTAGTTTTCCATATCATATGATTGAAATATGTTCATGAGATTGCCATGTGATGTTGTATGTTGTGATGATTAATTTCATGCATGTGAATTTAGAAGCATGATACTCTTGGAAATAAGTGTTACTTAGGTCTGATTAAATTATTACGTAAATCCTTTCATTACAAGTGACATAAGTAAGAGACTATTCCGAACCCAACGGTTTGAGGTCTTCCCTTGCGAGGGGTGAGTGCGGCCTTAAATCTCATTTTCCCGGTTCACACCTGGTGGTGACTCCATTATTCTCCGGTTTAGTCCCCTGTGGCTACTCCGTACTCCCGACCGGGCCGCGAGCCCGGGACAGCATGCGTCGCCCCAGATCCTGTGTTCCCATAGTCTAGGTAATGGTTTGGTGTCTTCCTTCATTCACTACCTTCCTAGAAGGAAAAGCTGTGAAGGCACCTATATAGCCATCTACTCGTAGCCTATTGTGATGGACTAATTTGGAGGACTCGTTGTTTATTCCTGACACCAAGCGATATGAGCCTAAGAGGCTTGGGTATTTAAGTGAGCCTCGCTCCACCTTCCCTCTGGGGAATCTACAACGGGAAATCCATTTGACAGTCAGTCACACACCATAGCTCATTGGCACGTACCTTAGTGTATAAAAAAGGGTGCGCTCACTTGGTCGCTCGAACCTTTGATTGGGGAGACCTAGTTGTGGGCCATCCTTCGCCGGTGAGAGCCTCTGTCTACACTCTTGGGAAACCACCCATAGACCGGGGTTGTATGGTTAAAGTAATAATTATTTCATTGAGTATGTGTTTATAGACCATCCTCATTTCGATGCAGTTGTACTATTTTCAGAAATGCGGACTTGCTCGGCCATTTAAACTGGGGCGAGTTCGTACCTTATGACCATTGGGCCCAAAGCTTCTGAAATGTTGATGGGCCATTCTGTAGAAATTATTGTTGTATGTTTGCATTATCTTTCTTTATGCTTGTGTTAGGAACATTACCATTTGGATTTAGTTGGGCTCCTTGCCATGAGATGTGTACTCGTTGGGCCATTTAAACTGGGACGAGTTCACTCTTATGACAGTTAGCCTAAAAGCTTCTAAAATGATAGTGGGCCGATTTGTTTGAAAATTTTAGTTGATTTAGTATGTTATATATGTTACATGCATCTCATGCACCCCATGCATACATACATCATGTTAACCCTTGTGTTCTGAAAGCCATCATAGATTACCGTTGGGTTAGGGAAAAAGGGAAGACTCACCAAAATACTGGGAACAGACATGAGTGAATCAGATATTGAGGTATCCCGTTTGGATCAGTTGGAAAATGGTCTCGCCAAGGTCACCGAACAGTTGCAAGCCATGACCACTGCCATGGCAAATATGGCTGTGCCCCGTGCTGGGGGAAATTCTGAGAATATGAGGCGCGAGGAGCCTCCGAATGGGTTGGGGGATGATATCCCCATTTTTGATGATGACATGACAGAGAATGCAACAGGCAGAGTGATTGGGTCTCAGGCAGAATTTCAGAAGCTTCGGGATCAGGTTGAGTCAGTTACCCGTAAGATGAAGGGTAAGGACGAAGAATTACTAGACTATGAGGCGATGGCTTTTGAGGAACAATTTCCTGCTCAGTTCAAGATGCCGGATATGGCCAAGTTCAATGGGAATGGGGATCCGAGGGTCCACCTCCGACAATATGTGTCAGTTATGAGTTCAGTGGGCCTAACACAGCGCCAAGCTCAGAAGATGTTTGGGATGTCACTTGAGAGGGTACCCGTAGTGTGGTATCACAACCTTGAGAAAAAAGTTAAAGAAGATTGGAAGGAATTGGCAGATGCATTTCTAAAACAGTATGTTACGGGCTTGGAGATTGATTTGTCACTCCGAGATTTGGAGAACACTAAGCAGAAGCCGGAGGAAAGCTTCAAGGAGTATGTAGACCGCTGGAGAAGCCAGCTTCTGAAAATGCAGACTCGGCCCTCTGAGAAAGACCAAATTAAATGATCATCAAGGGCACCAAGCCGTCTATTTATGGTAAGCTGAGGAGGATGACTTCGATGATTTCTGATTTTTGACAGTTGAGGGAAACTGTCATGGATATTGAGGAAGAGGAGGCTGAAAACAGAAATTTTTATGGCCAGAATAAAAGAACTTTTGGGGGGCCTTCTAAGACCAAGCCCGCTACTGCTGAAGTCGCTGCCATCAAAACAGGCAATTCTCCAACCTTGGTAGACCTTTGTCGAAGGTGTTTGAAAAGTTGCAGGGACAAGGACTCTTGAAACCATTAGAAGGCAAGCAACTTCTACACCCCCACCCCACCGCCACACAAATATGAACCTTTATTGTCACTTCCACCAGCTACATGGCCATGACACCGACAACTGCACCCGCCTCAGGCATGAAATTCAAGATCTCATAGATTCCTATAAAGTACCAACCCATGAAAAGAAACCCAACACACACAGAAACCCTCAACCACCGAGCTTCTTACATGGATGACAGTGAAGAACCATAGGCCGAGGAAGAAGGCAGTGCTGCGGATGATGGAGTTGTTCCTCCTAGTCTATTTGATCTAGTTTTTTTTTTAAAAAGACGTTGATTTTGTTACTTGTCCGAACTCTTTTCCTCAACGATAATAAAGACGTTCATTTCGCTGAATCTCTTCTGCAATATAAGTATATTTGAGAAAAACATTCAACCTTGGTACTATGAGATTCAGTGATGTTTAGAACAGGGGGAATCCTCGGAATAAGCAAGCTGAAAGGAAAGGATATCCATTCAGAAATTGGGAAATGGAGCAGTGAAACTATCAGACTTGGAATGGAATTAGTTCACCGAGCCGATCAACATAGACAGATTGAAGCAGTGGTTTGCCTGAGGAAAAGAAGACTAAGCAGTCACCAAGAGAATTGACGGAAGACCTAACCCGACGGGATAAAAACATTCAGACATGCATACACGTAACACATTTTGCATCCTTTCGTGTTTGTTCTGTTTGTATTCACAGGTTTTGAAGAAGAAAGAAAAGTGGCAAAGACAAGCCAATCAGAAGCAGTAACAGTACAATGTCAGCAGTCTTCAGGAATGAATCACATGGGCGAGGCCCATATCAGCAGTATCAGTTTGGGGGCGAGGCCCATATCAGTAGCAGTTAGGGCCGAGGCCCACTTCAGCATCAGTTTTGGGGATGAGTCCCAGGGTCGAGGCCCACATCACTATCAGTTTTGGGGATGAGTCCTAGGGTTGAGGCCCATTGCATCACAAGCCGAGAATGGCACTCCAAGAATGGAAACACAATTCGAGAATGGAACATAGTTCGAGAATGAACAAGCCGGGAATGGCAATCCAAGAATAGGGCAGAGTTCAAGAATGAACAAGCTGAGAATGGTAATCCAAGAATGGAGCAAAGTTCAAGAATGAAAAGTCGGGAATGGCACTCCAAGAATGGAAACACAGTTCAGGAATGAACAAGCCGAGAATGGTAATCCAAGAATGGAGCAGAGTTCAAGAATGAACAAGTCGAGAATGGCACTCCAAGAATGGAAACACAGTTCGGGAATGAACAAGCCGGGAATGGCAATCCCAGAATGGAGCAGAGTTCAAGAATGAACAAGCCGAGAATGGAAATCCAAGAATGGAGCAGAGTTCAAGAATGAACAAGCCAGGAATGGCACTCCAGGAATGGAAATACAGTTCAGGAATGAACAAGCCGGGAATGGCACTCCAAGAATGGAAGCACGGTTCGGGAATGAACCACCTCACAGTAACGATTCGGGAATGGACACCTCACAGTAACGGTTCGGGAATGGACCACCTCACAGTAACGGTTCGGGAATGGACCACCTTACAGTAATAGTTCGGGAATGGACACCTCACAGTAACGATTCGGGAATGGACCACCTCACAGCACGGTTCGGGAATGGACATCTCACAGTAACGGTTCGGGAATGGACCACCTTACACTAACAGTTCGGGAATGGACACCTCACAGTAACGGTTCGGGAATGGACCACCTCACAGTAACAGTTCGGGAATGGACATCTCATGGTAACGGTCCGGGAATGGACCACATCACAGCACGGTTCGGGAATGAACTAGGGGTCGCAGCGCCTCACCACCAAATCAACTCAACTCAACACATGGTAAGTCAAGTGGCAGCTGGCAAGCCAGGTAAGTGAAAATGCATTGCATAACTTTGATAGGATTGTCACTGTTACACATTACACAAGTCCCATCAAAGTGGGGGCGACTGTAGGCACTGTATTTTTGCACATAAGTCCCTATGATGAGTCTCATTTGGAGACACTACCTTTTAAGTCACGGAGGTCACGGAAAACGGACATCGGAAGGGGGAATTCAGAATAAACAAGGTTCACTGTTTTCGTTCGTGCTGCGTTCGTGTATACGTTCGAACGCCAAACAGATTGCGGGCGTTCATGCCGCATTCGAGGAGGCGTTCAAACGGTGTCGGTAATTCTGGTTTTGCTGCTAGCCTCACATTAAGCCCAATTCGCTCAAGCCTTGGCCCACACGCCCAAGCCCACTTAAAACACATATTTAACACATGGTGAAATCAAAACAAATCTAAAAATCACATACCAAATTAAAATAAACATTAAAATCAATCAAATATTTTAATTCCTTAATTAAGATATTCACCCACCAATTACACAAGATTCCTTCCTAACTAAACAAAATCACAAACAAAATTAAAAAGATGGCATGCCTAATTAAAATCAATTATAACAAATTAAAGATATTGACTTCCTAATCTAGCCAAGATTTGTCCCCCCTCAATCTAATCATTTCCTTGTTGAATACCAAATCAAATCCTCCTTTTAATGCCAAAATCCCTTCCTTGTGAGACAAGGTGAAGCCCTAGCCATTTTCTATATAAAAAACCCCTAACCAAGACATGCATTCTCCTAGCTTTCATACAAGAAAAGCCTCCCCTAGCTCATACACATAATATACACACAACTCACACAAATCACAAGACACAAAAGAAAATAACCCCAAGCCTTCACGTTAAAAGCACATTCACAAATCGATCAGCCCTACACGTCCATAAGCCTCACAAATCTGCCCATGCCACACAGCCCTTCAACGCCATAAACACAACACAATTAACAAACTGCCCCACCTTCGCCCCTTCAACACACTGCCCCCACTTCGTCAGCCATACAGCAGCCCTAAAAAACACATAAAACAGCCCCCGAACCACACCATAACACCACCGAAAATCACACCCAAAACAGTAGCCAAAACATCCCAAAAATAGTAACTAAGATACACCAGCAAAGCGGCAGTGAATCGGAGTCAAAAGCAGCAGCAAAAGATGGAGAACGATGACCCAAAACAGTAAGACAACGAACGAGAGCAGTGAACCAGTGAACTGGAAGAGTTGCGGAGCATCCACCCTTCCGACGACCGTACACCGTACTACCGAGAGACGACATAAAAGGTTAGACCTGAGGGCACCTTGTATTTATTATCTTTCATTTGTCTTTTACTTATTCTAATATATTTTTTTATTGCATGAGAGTCATTTTGTTGAGGCATGATGTCAATTCCGGATAAACAGAATGCATGTTCTCTTTTATGGTATATCGGATGGAAACCCGGACGTAAATTCCGTAGCCGAATCCGAATGGACGGTAGTACGGTCTGCACTCGGGATACAACTCCACGTACCACTTGAGAGATACATATTTTCTGTTTCATCCAAACTTGTATTTGAGCATGATGTAGTTAGTACGTTATTTATTTATTTAGCCTGATTAGGCCTAGTGCGTTATTTATTCTTAAGCATGATTTAGTCCTTAGTATGTTAATCTTTATGCATGATTTAGATATCCATGTGATTAGATATGTCGTTGTTGTGATCCTGTTTGAATGCGGTATCTAAAACCATATGAATGTAAACAATCTGCCAGTTCTCGTTCGAACGCGTCATCGAACGCAACTCGAACGCGAACCTTCTGTTTACCGTTCGAACGCGTTATCAAATGCTACTCGAACGCGCATGCATTTTGTATCATCAGGTCTGGTCCCGTTCGAATGCGTTATCAAACGCTACACGAACGCGAACCTTCTGTTTACCATTCGAACGCATTTACGAACGCTACACGAACGCGCACACACTGAACTGAGTCTGTCTCATCATATTTCATACAAAATTGCCTCTTGGGTGATCTCCCTTGCATTATGTATCCAATCATATTATTTATATTCCTACATTTATCCATTCGATGTATTCATGAGATAGTACTCAAGCATGATTAGGTTGTTCTTAGTTTTCCATATCATATGATTGAAATATGTTCATAAGATTGCCATGTGATGTTGTATGTTGTGATGATTAATTTCATGCATGTGAATTTAGAAGCATGATACTCTTGGAAATAAGTGTTACTTAGGCCTGATTAAATTATTACGTAAATCCTTTCATTACAAGTGACATAAGTAAGAGACCATTCAGAACCCAACGGTTTGAGGTATTCCCTTGCGATGGGTGAGTGCGGCCTTAAATCTCATTTTCCCGGTTCACACCGGGTGGCGACTCCATTATTCTCCGGTTTAGTCCCCGTGGCTACTCCGTACTCCCGACCGGGCCGCGAGCCCGGGACAGCATGCGTCGCCCCAGATCCTGTGTTCCCACCCCCTCCAGTCATATCGAACATCTTCTGTACCTGGCGCTTTGAAAAACCCACTGAACTCATCACTGAAACATACTGTCGGAGATGGACCTTATAATCTCCATTCCCGTTGAACTTGGCCATGTCAGGCATCTTAAACTGGGGAGGCATATGTTCTTCGAAAGTCATTGCATCAAAGTCTAACAGATATTCATGTTTCCCTTTTAGCTTGCGGGTAACTGAATCTACTTGTTCTTTGAGTTTCTATAACTCTGCCTGAGACCTGGCTATCCTTCCCACGGCATACTCAGCCATGTCATCATCAAAAATAGGGATTTCTTCACTCACTATATTCGGGGGCTCCTCACATATTCCATTCTTATTGTTTATGTTCCCACTGTGCGAGGTACTATCATATTGGCCATAGCATTGGTCAAAGCTTGTAGTTGCTCGGTAATTTCGGTGATGTTGGTCTTTAATTGATCCATGCGGGAACTTTCACTGCCTGATGCATCCATGGTTGTTAATCTTTTCTTGACAAGTTTTCTTTCTTCTCCAACCCAACGGATATCTATGATGGCTTTTAAAACAATGGGTTAGCATGAATATGTATTCATGTGATGCATGTGGTTATCAAAGTAGCATATATCATTCCAACCTTATTCTTCCCACACTCGTGGTAAGTCCATTTATGTCATAGGTATGGCTTATTTTATGCACCATTGTGGGGTACACAAAATCGTTCTCTCCTACGCTACAAGGGTGAACCTTGGCAACCTTAGTCCATTTTCATCGGTAAAAGACAAAGACCGCGCATTTACAATATTGACTAAGCCTATTATTGGGATCGTGTCATTGTCTAGAAATGAATTGGGCCCTCGATAATCACGGTTGTGCGGATAGACTTGGAGATATCAAAAGTATACAAATATGCCATAACAAGGTGTATCCTTCCTAGATGAAAGCCAGTACGAATATCGGACTCATGCATTTGGCATATTCGGATCATGTTTGGACCTTCTAAGCCCATCAATGTATTTATATAAGTTGGCCCGTTATCATTTTAAAGTGTTCAATCAGATTATCACGAGGTGCAAACTTGTCCCAGTTGAAAAGGCCCAACAAATTTACAATTTTACGATAAGGTGGCTAAACAACTTCAAATGATATGGGGCCTAAACACAAGGTGGCCCATCATTATTTTGAAAGCTTTTGACCCAATCATCATAAGATACAAACTCATCTCAGTTTAAATGGCCTAACAAGTTCGTATCCTATGACGAGAGGCTGAAGTGGATCCAAATGATAATGGTCCTAAACACAAGCATAAAGGTAGCTTCTATATGACATATAACTATGGTTCATATGTGGGCTTATAAGGGTATGGATAAAGGCTCCCACCGGTGAATGGTTGCTCACAACTAGGTCTCCCCACTCAAGGGTTCGAGCGACCAAGTGAGCGTGCCTTTTTTATACCCTAAGGTACGTGCCAACGAGTGATGATGCCACATAATGATCTGCCGACTTGAGTGAAAGCGACTTCACGATACATGACGCCATCGGGGTAAGAAGGGTATGAAAAATATATGAGACTTGGGTAACGAAAGCCAAAGCCACGGACACTTCAAGGCATTATTTCAGGGCCGATTCTCTATCCCCAACGGAGTCGCCATCTATAGGAGCGAAGTGGGGTTTACCGCTATGCCTATAATGCTCGGCGACCACGACACTGTTGGGCTCACAACCCGTAGAGAGTACGGAGTAGCCTATGGGGGACTAAACCGGAGAATAAAGGAGTCTCCACCCAATTTGAACTGGGAAAAGATTTGAGGCCGCACTCACCCCTCGCAAGGGAAGACCTCAAACCGTCGGGTTCGGAATGGTCTCTTACTTTTGCCTGTATAATGGACGGGTTTACACAATGGTATGACCAAGTCTTATGCAGTTCATGCAAGATAATTCAAATAACACACAAAATTCCACACCCATAAACATTAATATAAATAACAGCAAATTAAATTAAGAAATACAAGGTACGATAACAAGAATCATAATAATCAAAAGTAAATAAAGCGTCAATAAATAAATAGTAAACAAAAAAGGGGTTAATAACGCGTATGTGAGTATATCCCAAGTGGTGGAGTTGTATTACAACTACAAACCGCACTACCGTCCATTCGGATTCGGCTACAGAATTTATATCTTGGTTTCCATCCGATATACCACAAGGGATAATAACACACATGGACATTAATGCAATGTAAATAACGAAATAATAAAATAAAGCATATGCGGATAATGAACAAATAAAATAAAGGCGAGAAAAAAAAATACCAAACTAAATGCGAAATAGTAAAATAACGATGAATAAATAAATAACAAACTAAATGCGAAATAATAAAATAACGATAAAAGTAAATAGACAAAAAGCTAAATAGCAAAAATAAATGTGGAAAAAGAAGATAACGACATAAGAAAATAAATAAATAAATAATGATGAATACCACTAAATAAATAGCAAAAATAAATAACAAAATACAGAAGAAAGAAAAAGATCTGACCATAAGTTTGGATGTCTTTAATATAGGACTTCGCATACCCGGCTGGACGTATTTCACGTCCAGCCAGGCGTGCCGTGTCCAGAACTATAAAATAAATATGGTGAAGGGTGCCCTCAGGTCTTACCTTTTAATTCGCTTCTCGGAAGCGCGTTAGGTCGTCGCCGAAAGGAATAAAGTTTTGCTGTTTTTGGTTGCTGGACGCTATTTTTGCTCACTATTCTGATGTTTCTACTCACTATTTTTACAGTTTTGTGCTGCTGTTTACTTTTTTGGGCTACTGTTTTGGTCATTTTTTCTCACTATTTTTGGCTCACTGTTTCACGTTTTTGGGGGCTGTTTTTGGTGATTTTGGCACTGTTTGGGAGGCTATTTTTTGGTGATTAGCTGCTGGTTTGGGGGCTGTTTTTGGGTGATAAAGGCTGCTATTTTGGGTCTGTTTAGGGGCAGCTGTATGTTCGATTTAGGGGCTGTTTGTTGTTGAATGGTTATTTGTTATTGTTTAGTCAGCGAGGGCTGCTTGTTGTTGTTTGATGTTGTGTCAAGCTTTGGGTGGTTCTTGTTTTTGGTTTTAGTGGCTGATTTGCTTTTGGCTGTGTTTGTGCTTTGGTGAGGATTGTTTTTTTATTCGGTTATTCTGTGTTTGTGCGTTCATGCTTCTGATTTTTTGTTGCTTTTTTTGCTGACTTTGGTTTTGTTGTTTGGTGATGTTACCTTGAAAAGAGAAGAGTATGAGACTTTAGGGTTTGTAATAGCCGTGTGTGTGTGTCAATAGTGTAGCCTCCTCTAGGGTTTGGTCAAGCCTCATTTTTCTAATGTTTTCAAAGGATCTTCAATCAAGGAAAAAAATCAAATAAATATGGGAGATATTTTCTTAATTTTTTTAGGGAACAAATTCTCTAAATTTGGTGAGGACGAGATTTCATATCTTGTTAAATTGGAAGGTGATTTAAGGGGATTTTGACATGTGTTTTGCATGGTATTTTTTATTTTGGGAAGGCTTGGGTGTGCATGGGCTTTGTGTAGGCCTTGGGCATGTGCTGCATGGATTGGCTTTCATGGGTTGCAGGGGTTTTGGGCCGAGGCTAAGGTTTGAAACAGAAACTGACAAAGCGAATCCGAGACGGGCTAGCGAGTTCGAATTTGATGTGGTGCTAATTCTTGGAGGCTTTCTTTCCTTTCGGCATTCATTTCCCGTGACTTCCGTAACTTTTCAAGTTTTGCCTCCATACGAGGCTCGTCATCGGGCTTATACAAAAATGCAGTGTCTACAGCATCTTCCCTATATCATTCCCAATGATTAGAATGTCATCAACATAGAGGACTAAAAATACCACCATGATCCCACTGGCCTTCTAATACACACATGATTCTTCTGAATTCTTGAGAAAACCAGACAATCTAATAATCTCGTCGAATTGAATATTCCAACTTCTTTAAGCTTGTTTAAGTCCATAAATGGACTTCTTAAGCTTACCTACCATACCTGAGTTCTCGCTGATGCAAAATACTTCGGCTGTTCCATATAGATTTCTTCATCAAGAAATCCATTTAGAAAAGCCATTTTAACATCTATTTGCCAAATCTCATAATCATGATAAGTAGCTATCCTAATAGACTTTCATCGTAGTCGATGTCAGGTCGTTGCATGTAACCTTTTGCTACCAGTCTGGCCATATAGGTTTCAACATTTCCATCAGGCTCGTGCTTCCTCTTGTAAACCTATTTAAAAACAGTAGGAAATATTCCTTCGGGAAGCGTGTAGGAGCGAAGCGGGGTTTATCGCTATGTCTATGATGTTTGGCGACCATGACACTGTTGGGCTCGCAGCCCGTCGAGAGTACGGAGTAGCCCGCATGGGACTAAACCGGAGAATAAAGGAGTCCCCACCCAGTGTGAACTGGGAAAAGATTTAAGGCAGCACTCACCCCTCGCAGGGGAAGACCTCAAACAGTTAGGTTTGGAATGGTCTCTTACTTATGCCAGTATAATGGACAGGTTCACACAATAGTATAGCCAAGTCATAATGCAATTCATACAAAAAAGTGAATAAAAATGTAATAACATACCCAAGCAAATAATTATCACCATAACATGATTCCAAAAGCATAATAAATTAAGAAGTACGAGATGCAATAACGAAAATCAATCAAAAGCGGGAAAAGCGTCATTAAATAAATAGGAAACAAAAAGGGGTTAATCATGCATATATGAATACTTCCCGAGTGCTACGTGGAGTTGGTATCCCAAGTACAGACCGCACTACCGTCCATTCGGATTCAGCTATGGAATTTACGTCTGGGTTTCCATCCGATATACCACAAGGGATAAAACATAAATAATCATCAATACAATGTAAAAAGACATAAAAAAAATATAACCATGCATATGTGGATAATCACCAACATTAATAAATAAAATAAAAGGAAAAATAATAAAATAACGATGAAAAGATAAATAACAAAATAAATGCGAAATAATAAAATAACAATGAAAGTGAATAAATAAATAAATAAGGATAGCACTAAATAGATAAAAAAATTAACAAAATGTCGAATAAATAAAAGAATGTGGCCAGAAATTTGGTCGTCTTTGATGTAGGACTTCGCATACCCGGCTGGATGTATTTCACGTCTAGCCCGACATGCAGCGTCCAGAACTATAAAATAAATACAGTAAAGGGTGCCCTCAGGTCTTACATTTTAAGTTTTTTTCTCGGAAGTGCGTTAAGCCTGTTAGTATTCCTAGAACATGCCAAGGATCTAATAAGCAAGAAAAGGTGTTCACAATTTCATTATAAGTTGCGGAATATCCTTACAATGAACAGATTTGGCTTTTAAAATTTTTGAGAAGAAGATCTCCAAGATGCTTCCTTTGTTGATTCCAAGATTTGAGTTGTGAGAAGTGATCTCCAAGATCCAACCTTCAATGTTGATTCCAAGCTTTGAGTTGTGAGAATTGATCTCCAAGATCCAACCTTCAATGTTGATTCCAAGCTTTGAGTTGTTTCCCTATCACCTTTGTTGATTCCTTGAAGTGCTAGCTAACTTGATTTTGCCACAAAATCAAAGAGAAGAGAGGGAGGAAGTTCACGCCCATTAGGGTTAGTATTAGGGTTTTGTGTTGTGTTCTGTTGCTTAAATGAAGAGAGAGAGAGGGCTAGGGTTTTGTTAAAGGGTTTTTACCCTTTTCACCAAAACTATGTAGTTGGGGTAATTTGGTTTCACCTAAACCAAGTAGTTGGAAAGTAAGTGGTTTTGGCATAAATGCCAACCACCACTTCACATGTGTGACATGTGTGAAGTGGGCCCCACCATTTTGAATTCAAAATTCAAAATGTCTCTACGAACATTTGTCGCGGGTCTGATCTGTTTAATCCGATTAAATGAACTTTTGTCGTTAAATAATTAAATCTAATTTAATTAAATAACGATGCCTCATAAATATATTACGAACGTCGTTTACGAATTAATTCTAAATTAATTCGTTCGTTCGTATTAAAGTCCGACTTTAATTTCGTAATGAAATCCAATTCATATTAATATATCCGATATATTAATTTTAGCCCATACGAATAAATAAAATAGAAAAATCAAATTTAACTATTAAATTTATTTTACCGATTAATTCCAAATTAATCGCGTTCTCTCTCTTCCGAACACATTTAATCCCAGATTAAATAATACCTCAATTAATCCCAGATTAATTTTCTCTCTCTTAATTAATCCCAGATTAATTCTAATTTAAATCAACTGTCATCGGTGAATCTTTGGGAAGTGACCCAAGAGATCCCTGGATATGTTGGCAGTAAATACGGTCATCGGATTATCCGAATACGTGCGTACCTCGTACCACGTGCTTACCGATTTACAAGACATGGTTGGCTTCTAGCAAAGCACCGTGCCTACCCAATTCTCCAGAAATATTCTTACTGGAATATATAATCTATGTCAGGCGTAGTATACGTAGTATTACGTATTGCGATCCAGTATCGAATGTCACGTGCTAGGCCTGGGGCTGGATTGTGTCTGCCCCGTACGAAGCACATGTCGGATGTCAGGTAACTAGTCTCTATAATCAGATGAACATGACCTAGTCATATCATCCCGATGACTGCAGTACTTAAGAGTACTAGTTCCGTATCCTACGTGACATCATCTCCACTATGACTGGAGTGATACTTCCGTCTTGACATCACACCCAATACACTACGATTCTCAATATACCCAGCAGAGGCGTACTCAGAACCGGTTAAAGCCCTGGACGACCAAAACCAAAGCATATTGATTGTCGCAAGTATTAGCGGTGCAAGTCTCAGGTTAAGACCAAATACACCTACCCTGATTTCGGACTTCCATAGACACATAGTCATACTACCAATGGAATTCTGAGGGGTCTATCCAAAGCGAAGCTATTTTCCGTACCATCGGTAAAACACAACCTCATATTACACTTGCATGAGTATCCAATACCCAAATATATGAGAACTATGCTGTTATGCCCTCACAATGCGCACAAGTGTAATACTAGTCTATTCCGCATTATCGATGTCCAATCTCGATAATACTACGACTAGGGATATTTAATGATTAAACCTTCGTGGATTGATACTGTCTCATATCATCTCAATCCAGGAACTAATCATATGGACCTTCTATCATTTATACATCTATGGTGATCTAATAACAAATGATAAAAGAGCAATTTCCTTTGTCACATAGTTAATTTGTACAACAACACCATGATCTGTACAAATAGTGACGCTATGGGTCATAATTGTCCAACAAGGCCGTCGCCGGAAGGATTTTTGGTTCACTGTTTATGGTTCACTATTTGCTGTTTTCTGGTTACTGTTTGCTATTTCTACTTACTGTTTTTTTTACTATTGTTTGCTGTTTTTGGGCTGCTGTTTTGGTTGTTTTTAAGTTGTTATTTTTGGTTGTTTTTAGGCTGCTATTTTTGCTATTTTTAGCTGCTGTTTTGGTTTTTTTTGGGCTACTACTTTTGCTATTTTTTGCTACAGTTTTGGTTACTGTTTCACGATTTTGGGGCTGCTGTTTTGGTTGTTTTTTTGGCCCATGTTTTGGTTATTTTTTGCTGCTATTTTTGGTGATTTTGGCTGCTTTTTCGGTTGTTTTTTTGCGGCCATTTTTCTGGTTGTTTTTTATGATGTTTCTAGGTTTTTTGGGACTGTTTTTGGTGTTTTAGGGCTGTTGCTTTCTTGTTGTTTTTGCTGTTTGTTTTTGGGTTTTTTAGGACTGTTTTTGGTGTTTTAGGCTGTTGTTTTCTTGTTGTTTTTGCTATTTGTTCTCAATTTTTTGGGACTATTTTTAGGTGTTTTTGCTGCTTGTTTTCTTGTTGTTTCAGTACTTGCTAGGGTTTTGTTTGTTGTTTTTTTTCCTGTGGTGTTGGCTGATTGGTTGATTGGTATTTTTGGTTTTTTTGTTTGCCGTGATAGCTTGAAGTAGAAGAAGAGAATAGGTCAAAGGTTTTTTGTGAAGTGTTGTCCAAGTTTTTTTCCCTTGTGATGATTTGGTCCCTAATTTATAATGATTTGAAGGGATCTCCAAATAGGGAAATAAATCATATTGATTTGGGAGATAATTTTTTAAATTATTTTGGGAACACAATCTCACAAATTTGGTGAAGAGAATATCCCAAATCTTGTTAAATTGGATGGGATCCCAAAATCTTGTTAAATTGGAAAGTGTTGATGAGGGAATTTGCACATGTGAATTGCATGGGTTTTTCTCTATTTGGGAAGATTTGGGCATGTATCAGAGGTTTTACATCGGTTCATAGGCGTGTGGTTTGAGGATAGATGGGTCGGTTGGGTTTGAGGGTAGATGGGCCGATGATAGGGGAGCAGGTTGTGAGGTTGCTGAGGTTTGAATCAGAAACTGACCGAGGGAATCCGAGGCTGGCTAGATCCTTAAAGTATGATAATGAAATTGAAGGATCTTCATAAATCTATTTTTAGATCTTTGAAGTACAAAATTGCAATAGTAAACTCTTGGAGAGTTAATAGCTATACTCAAGGAGTCAAAGCCAAAGTTTGCAATAAGGCAAGAATCGCAAGGTGCACTTTACTTCAATATTGTAGAAGGCCAAGGCTTGGCCAAAGGCTTCTGGAGTGTGAAATGGGCAAAGGCAAAATCATTATAATCTTCTGGGAAGATAAAGGACATATCCCAAAATGTATGCCTTAATTGTGGCAAACGAGATCGCGGAAGCGTGACTGCCGTTTAAACAAGGCAGACATGAAGGAATTGAAGAACGAGCAAGGCTCTGACTTCAAATATGTTTGTCATAATTATGTTCACTACTAGTATTAAAATTGGATTTTAGATAATTAGTGTGGTATATAAATATGTACCGATGTGCATAAACTGCTATGAGCAGGATACTGCCTTCAGATGAGATTAATCTGCGAATTGAGAACGGGACGAAAGTCGCTGTTTTAACGGTAGATACCTAAGTTTAGGAACTACCCTTCGGGTATGTACTTAAATTAGGAAATTGTTACAATGTAACTAGTTTGACTAGATACATTATCTCTATATCAGGGTTTAACCCGTTGCGGGTATACTTTTATATTCTAGAACTCTAAAATGTTTTATTAAATAAAGATGATATTGAGATAAACACATTAGATGTGAATAACAATATTTATATTTTGAATATAAATAAATCTCAAACGTATAACATGACAAACAAATAGCTTAAAACTGAATAAATCAGTTGAAACTTATATGTGGCATTGTTGTCTAGGACATAATTAAACAAGACTCATATATCCACTTTTTCGAAGAGTGGGTACTAGGACGGATTTGATTCCATTCAAATGATGTCTACGGATCTAGTTTATTGGGCAAAGTGCCTAAAACACTATTTACTTGGTAAAAGTGTAAATGCCACCGATCTGTTAGCCCTCGTTCATAGTGACGTAGGTGGGTCCATGTCTAGCTAGGCTAGATGTGGATATGAATGTTTTATGACCTTTACGGATGTGGCATCGCGTTATGGTTATGTGTTTCTTTTGAAACGCAAATCGGAAACTTTTAGAGTTTCGACACGAAATAAACAAACAGATCGGCTAAAATATAAAATCATCACGGTAAGACCATGATGAAAATACATAAGCAATAACTTTCTCAATACTTGAAAGAGTATAGTATTCTTTCAATGAGGACTCCTCCCGGAACATGTCAATTTGACTGTGTGTCCGAACAGAGAAACCAAATTTTGTTACACATGATAAAGTTAATCATGAGTCACTCTGAGCTACCATTTCCTTCAACGGATAAGCATTAACAGTGCAAAACTTATTTAGAATAAGGTTCCATAAAAATCTGTTTGACAGACTTCATATTAGATATGAACAGGAAAGAAACCGGGTTTCTCATTCCTGAAGATTTGGGAATGCTAGGCATATGTTTGGATGATACCAAACTAAAACCCAAATCGGATAAGTGGCAGGAAAGTAAAACTCGATGAAAATTGGAGTAATACTATTCCAGGCACCGATTCTTTAATGGAACACAATAGTTCATCAAAGATGAAACTATACCAGTAATCTTCGAATACACAAGAACCACGTAAGTCGGAGAGAGTCAGAAAACAACCTGGGTATGGGATTCTGATCTCACCTCATAAAGATGTCAATCTTATTGAGGAATACAAACTGACTACGTATGGGGTAGTGATACAAGGTATCGACTCCCTATTATGGCAAAGTGTCATGATGTCCGAAATGGATTCCATGTATAACAACCAAGTTTGGATACTAGTTGTTGTACCGAAGGCATTATGCCTATTGGTACTATATAAGTCTTCAAGGAAGACAAACATGGAAGGCAACATACCAACGTACTAAGTTGGGCTTCTAGGGAAAAGGTATCATTATCAACATTGTGTCGATTACGACGAAACCTTTTACTTGTTGCCATGGTAAATCCATTTGGATAATGCGTGCTGATGCTGCATGTTTCATTTATGAAATATGGCATCAGGAACGTCAAAGTCGCTTTCCTTGATGGAAACCTTTTGGAGGATGTTTACAACATCCTGACGGTTTTGTCGTACCAAAATGAGCAAACAAGGTTTGCAGGTTATTCGATCCATGGATGGATTGAAGCAAGCATTACATTCTTGGAACTATCGTTTTGATGTAATCATAATGGTATATGATTTGATTCAAAATGGAAATGATTCTTGTGTATATAAGAAGGTTAGTATGAGTGCACTGACAGTGAATGTCCTGTATAATAATATAATCGGTGAAAGCTTGGCTTTCAAGAAAATTCTCCGTAGAATTCTTGGGAGAAACAACCTTTATTCTAGGAATAAAGATCTACTGGGATAGATTTAAAGTTGTTAGTACTCTCCGAGAACTCGTACATTGAAAAATGTACGCGACCTGGTGTCTCATATGCTTTGAGCATATGAAGTCACAATCAGGCCAATCCAAGTGATAGTCACTGGATTGATGTTAAGAACATCCTTTAGTATCTTAGAGGAACTAAGGATGCTGTCTTAAACTATGGAGAAGGAGAACTTGAAGTGACTGGGTTCACTGCTGCAAGTTTCCTAACCGATAAAACGACTATAAGTCGTAAAAACTGTACTATACAGTTTGAATAACGGAACAGTGAGCTGGAAATCTTCCAAGCAAGATATTATTACCGAATAAACAACAAAAGTGGATTATTCATGCAGCTGAGGCAGCAAAAGAAGCCATTTGGGTCGATAATAAATCTAATTAGATTAGATATAGTTCTGTTAGCAACTGAGCTAGGCTTCAGCGCAGGCTAAAGAATTAATGGTCTCATCAACAATCCAAATATATACTTCGACGATTCATCTGATTCGTTCGGATAATACATTGTGGCGATGTGATGATCGAATAAATCACATCAGATGATAGTCATGCAAATCCGCTGACGAAAGCATTTCTCAGTAATTTGAGCGAACCGTACATAGTTCGGGTGTAGGACACTTGAGTGACTGGCTATAGGCCAAGTGGGAGATTGTTGGACAGTTATGACCCATAGCGTCACTATTTGTACAGATCATGGTGTTGTTGTACAAATTAACTATTTGACAAAGGAAATTGCTCTCTTATCATTTATGATTAGATCACCAAGATGTATAAATGATAGGAGGTCCTTATGATTAGTTCCTGGATTGAGATGATATGAGACAGTATCAATCCACAAAGGTTTAATCATTAAATATCCCTAGTCGTAGTATTATCGAGATTGGACATCGATAATGCGAAATAGACTAGTATTACACTTGTGCGCGTTGTGAGGGCATAACGGCATAGTTCTCATAAATTTGGGTATAGGATACTCATGCAAGTGTAGTATGAGGTTGTGTTTTACCGATGGTACGGGAAACAGCTTCGCTCTGGATAGACCCCTCGGAATTCCATTGGTAGTATTACTATGTGTCTATGGAAGTCCGAATCAGAGTAGGTGTATTTGGTCTTAACTTGAGACTTGCACCGCTAATACTTGCGACAATCAATGTACTTTGGTTTTGGTCGTCCAGGGCTTTAACAGGTTCTGTGTACGCCTCTTCTGGATATATTGAGAATCGTACTGTATTGGGTGTGATGTCGAGATAGAAGTATCACTCCAGTAATAGTGGAGATGATGATCACGTAGGATATGGAACTTGTTCTCTTATATGCTGCAACTATCGGTATATTATGACTAGGTCATGTTTATCCGATTATAGAGACTATTTACCAGAGATCCGATATGTGCTTCATACGGGGCATACACAATTCCAACCCCAGGCCTTGCACGTGACATCCGATACTGGATCGAAATACGCAATACAATGTATACTACGCCTGATATAGATCATATATTCCTGTAAGGATATTTCTGGAGAATTGGGTAGGCATGGCGCTTTGCTAGAAGCCAACCTTGTCTTGTAAATACTTACAAACGTAGTACTAGGTACTTACGTGTTCAGATAGTCCGACAACCGGATTTTCTGCCAACATATCCGGGGATCTCATGGGTCGCTTCCTGAAGGTTCACCGATGACGTATGACTCGTACTTTATTAATCTGGGATTAATTAGATGAGAGAGAAAATTAATCTAGGATTAATTACAGAGATATTTAATCTGGGATAAAATATAATTAAAAGAGAGAAAACGATTAATTTGGAATTAATCGATAAAATAATATATTTGATATATTATACGAAATTGGATTTCGACGTGGAATTAAATTTAGAATTTTAATTCGGGCGAACGAGTTAATTTAGAATTAATTCGTAAGCGACGTGAATAGTAATTTTGCTAGGCATAATTATTTAATTACGTCGCAACGGAAAATTTATTAATTTGGAATTAGCGAACCCGAGCCCGGGAGTGTTTGCGGACGCACTCGCATTTCGAATTCAAGTGCGGCCACAAGTCACATCTAGCATCAAATCACTAGTCAATCAAGTGATGGAAGTCACATCACTTTGAGTGAAGTGATGTCTAGTCACTTTTGATGTGAATAGTTGATGGAAGTGGTTTGAAAGCATTAATTGCTTTTGGCTCCAAAATTGTGATTGACTTTTTGGAAAAAGTTTTTTACAATTTTTTGGATTGGAAAAAGGTGTATTAGATACACATTTTTTAACCAACCAAAACATCTCTCTCTCTCACCATTCTCTTCCTCTCTCATACGCCCAAGGGGCAAAACTTCCTCTTCTTTCACTGCACTTAGCCGAGAGGTTGAAGGAAGCTAAATGAATTTTTGTGGCAAAAATTCCTAAGTGCTAGCACACATTCGAGGTCTTGCGAAGGTGATAGGGAACCGCACACGTGAACTTGGAATCACAACACAAAAGCTTGGAGCTTGGAAGACCAAGATGGCCGATTTTTGGAGAGCCAAAACAGCCCACTGTCGAGCACTCTAGGAGAGATCTTGGAGAGTTTTGTTCTTCGTTGCATCGCTCAACCGATCATTGTAAGTATTCCGCAACTTCCTTGTTTTATTCGCACTTGTGTTTTTATGCTTTAATCGATCCTCGGGACTTTGAGAACCCAACAAGTACGAATTTTAAAATCAAGTTAGACAAGTGGAGCAAAAGCAGTATCTCGAACAAGCATTGTAAATAATGACAAGGATCACCCAGGTAAACTTATCGATTCCAAAAGAAAGGAGAAATGGAAGCCTGACCGTTGAGACGTCAGTATTTTTAGTGTCAAAGGAGTTGGTTTCTATTAAGGTCCCAAGATCAATAATAAGCATGAAATATGTGCGAATACAAATCGAAGAAGTTGTGGAATACTTACATCGAGCGGTTGAACGACGCGGTAGGCAACAAAAATTCCTTTTGCTCGGCAGTGAGGGTGTACAGCTCACTGGTTTCAGCCATTTAAGCTCATTCGTCAAGCTCTAAGCTCCGTCGAATGGTTCCCGGCTCATGGGTGGACTTCTCTATCATCTTCGCATGTCTTCGTAGTGTGCTAGCACTCTTGATTTTGCCACAAAATCATGACCTTAAGCTTCCCATCCTCTCGGTTTTTCACAGCAAACAGAACCAGAAAAATGGCCCCAAGGGCGTGTGAGAGGAAGAGAAAAAGAGAGGAGAGAGAGATGGTTTTTGTTACAAAAATTGGTAAATGATTTTCCCAAAAAACTATACACAATTTTTGCCTCAAAAAAGTCAAGCAATTAAAGCAATAAATGCTTGCCAACCACACACATCACTTGACATCAATCAATGAAAAGTGACTGGCGTCAATCACTCAAAGTGAAAGACATCCATCACTTGATTGAAGAATGATGTGACGCTGGATGCGACTAACGATTTGACGCTTGATTTGACTTGCGTGCCGCACTCGAATTCGAAATGCAAATGCGATCGTAAATAATCTCGGGCTCGGGTTCGTTAATTATAAATTAACGAATTTTCCGTTGCGTTGTAATTAAATGATTACGCCTAGCGATATCACTATTCACATCGCTAAAGAATTAATTCTAAATTAATTCGTTCGCCCAAATTAAAATCTATTTTTAATTCCGCGTCGAAATCTAATCTCGTTTAATATATCGAATATATTAATTTGCCGATTAATTCCAAATTAATCGTTATCTCTCTTTAATTGATATTTTATCCCAAATTAATTTTCTCTCTCTTCTAATTAATCCTAGATTAATTTAGAGAGTGAGTCATACATCATCGGTGAATCTTTGGGAAGCGACCCATGAGATCCCCGATATATTGGCAGTAAATTAGGTCGTCGGACTATCCGAACACGTAAGTACCAAGTACTACGTTTATACCGATTTACAAGACAAGGTTGGCCTCTAGCAAAGCGCCATGCCTACCCAATTCTCCGGAAATATCCTTACAGGAATAAAGGATCTATATCAGGCGTAGTATACGTAGTATTGCGTATTTTTGTCCAGTATCGGATGATCACGTGCTAGGCCTGGGGCTAGAATTGTGTCTGCCCCGTACGAAGCACATGTCGGATGTCTGGTGAATAGTCTCTATAATCGGATAAACCTGACCTTGTCTTTTTATCCCGATAGCTGCAGCATTTAAGAGAACCAGTCCGTATCCTACGTGACCATTATCTCCACTATGACTGGAGTGATACTTCCGTCTTGACATCACACCCAACACACTACGATTATCAATATACCCAGCATTGGCATACACAGAACCTATTAAAGCCCTGGACGACCGCAACCAAAGTATATTGATTGTCGCATGTATTAGCGGTGCAAGTCTCAGGTTAAGACCAAATACACCTACCCTGATTTCGGACTTCCATAGACACATAGTCATACTACCAATGGAATTCTGAGGGGGTCTATCTAGAGCGAAGCTGTTTCCCGTACCATCGGTAAAACATAACCTCCTATTACACTTGCATGAGTATCCTATACCCAAATATATGAGAACTATGTCGTTGTGCCCTCACAATGCGCACAAGTGTAATACTAGTCTTTTACGTATTTATCGATGTCCAATCTCGATAATACTCTGACTAGGGATATTTAATGATTTATCCTTCGTGGACTGATACTATCTCATATCATTCTCAGTCCAGGAACAAATCACAAGGACCTCTCATCATTTATACATCTAGGTGATCTAATCACACATGATAAGAGTGCAATCTCCTTTGTCACATAGTTAATTTGTACAACAACACCATGATCTGTACAAATAGTGACAATATGGGTCATAATTGTCCAACAAAAGGTACCAGCTACTAAGAACCTGATCAAGTCAATGATTGTTGAGCATAACTAAGGATCTAGAAAGAGATTTTTGTGGGAACACAGAAACTGTGCGACACATGTTGTTTCGGGTTCGCGGCCCGGTTGGGAGTACGGAGTAGCCCGCAGGGGGACTAAACCGGAGAATGATGGAGTCGCCACCCAGTGTGAACCGCGATAAAGATTTAAGGCCGCACTCACCCTTCACAAGGGAAGACCTCAAACCGTTGGGTTCGGAATGGTCCCTTACTTATGCCACTCGTAATACAATGATTTGTGCAATAATCTTACCAAGCCTAAACAACATATTTCCAAGGATAATTTACTCCTAAGTTCGCATGCATAGGTATAAATATCATATCTAAGTTTGCATATAACACATTTTCATACTTGTATACAACCTATTTGCATACAATCTATGTCCAAATTTGCGTACAACCTACTTGTATATAATCTATGTCTGAATTCATGCATAAAGATACATTGACATACAGAAGGCATATAATTTCACATTGGTAGGCACAGAAGCGCAAACAAATAACATTCATACAAGCATGCATATTAAAGAAAGTCACTTAAGGGCATAATGGAAATAGATAACTAAAGAGGTAATACAAATGCATAAGGTAAAAAGAGATAACTATATGCTAAAATAGACATGTCGTGATGTGATGCATAAAAGATATCTAGAATTGACACGAACACATGCGTGGGCCTTTTTCCAAGTGGTACGTGGAATTGTATCCCGAGTACGGATCATACTACCGTCCATTCGGAATCGGCTATGAAATTTATGTTCGGGTTTCCATCATATATACCAAGAGAAACAATGCACAAATGCTATCATGACATGGGTACACCAATGATAATAGATCGAGCCAAGATAAGGATAGATGAAGCAATCAATAGATGAAAGACGCGGCAAATATCGTGGTAAAGGTAGCCTTTTAGGCTTTTCTTCCCCCAAATGGAAAACCTTTTAGTCCAACACCATAAGCCCATGCGCTTTTCATTACAATGCGTACAAAGATAAAGATAACTATATGGAACTTCGTATACCCGATTGAACACATCTTACATTCAACCGAATATACATCAATCGGCGCGGCAAAGCATCGTGGTAAAGGATTTTAACCCCTCAAAATAGGGGACCTTTAATCCGACTTACAAGCCCATGCGCTCGATCACATAATGCATATAAAAAAATAGACAATAATATCAGCTTCGTATACCCGATTGAACACATCTTACATTCAACCGAATATACATCAATCGGCGCGGCAAAGCATCGTGGTAAAGGATTTTAACCCCTCAAAATAGGGGACCTTTATCCAACTTACTAAGCCCATGTGCTCGATCACATCATCACATAAACAAATAACATGCGGAAATCAAGTAACGAATAATAAACAAATCAAAACAACATAAAATGAAATATGCGCTGTTTACTCAAATGGTACATGGAGTTGTATCCCGTGTACATATCATACTACCGTCCATTCAGAATCGGCTATGAAATTTATGTTCGGGTTTCCATCTTATATACCACAAGAGGCGACACATTTTCCGTTTTACTCAAAGGCCACAACATACATCATTCCACAATACATGCATTTACTATCTATTCAAGGGCCACAATCATGCATCAATAAACGACTCTCATGCGATAAAAATGAATAAAACAATAAAAAGATATATGGAAATAATAGAAAAAGTAACCTCAGGTCTAACCTTTTATGTCGAATTTCAGACTCGCGTTTCACGGCCGTCAGAAGGGCTATCACTCCGCAACTCTTCCGGTTTACTGGATTAACGTCTTAGCTCGCTATTTTGCTGTTTTGGTCTCTGTTTTCACTCCGTTTTGCTGTTGTTTCCTCGCGGTTTTTCGGTCACTGTTTTGGTTGTATTTGTTCACTGTTTTGGCGATTGTTAGGCTTACTGTTTTGGGGGGTTAAGGGTCAGTTTATAGGGCTATTTTGGTGGCAGTTTTGGGGTATTTTGTGTGCAAAACTGGGCAGATTTTAAATGTCTTTTGGGTGTAGGACTGGGCGTGAATGAAAGGGGCATTGTTGTGCGTTGATTCTGTGTGCTTGTTATTGCGTGAAGGCTGCTCGTTGAAGGTTGAGTTGGGGCGTTTAAGGGATTATTTGCTTGAGGATTAAGGGACTGTTGAAGGTGTTTTATGCGTTATTGGCTTACAGGCTGCTCGGTGATTTAGCTATTGATGCAGTGTGAGGCATGGAGTGCTGAAGTTGGTTGGTCAGTGTGTGATTTGTTCTTGAAGGCTGCTACGCTGATGAATAATGGCGTGTGGAAATGAGGTCTCAACGTGTGGGATGAGGGCTAGGCGTGGGTATGAACAGGTTGATGAGGGGCTTTGGCTACTTGCTAGATGGCAGCGTTGAGAGAGGCCAGTTACATGGGCAGTTTATGGAGCAAAGGCTGAGGGTTTGTTATTGCATGTGTTGGGATAGTTTAAGGCTTATGGACGGTTTGTTGGCAGTGAGTGAAGGAGCTTATCTTGGCAGTTTGCTTTGTTCTTATTTTTTTTTGTCACTGCCGTGTGTGGTGAGTGATTAGGGTTTACTATTTTCGTCTTGTTTTTTAATGAGCCGTGAGTGTCTTGTGGTTGGGAGAGGAATAGTGTTGCAATTTGTTGTTGTTTTTATAGTGACAAGCTAGGGTTAGGGGTTTGCATGGATTTAAAAAGGAAAGGGAGATATGATTTAGTGTCAAGTAAGGTAAATACAAGATTGAGGGGGGACAATTTGGTGAATTAGGAAGGTTGAATATTTGATTGGTGTTAATTAGGCATTAATTTGTTAGATTAGGAAGTCAATATTTTAATTTGGTATAATTATATTTTATGTCTTATTTAATTTGGTAATGGTTTAATAATTTTATTTAATTCAATTACATTATTTAATTAATATTTAATTTAATATTTGATTTAATTTGGAGGTATTTTAGGGTGATATGGGCGTGTGGGCCTAGATGGTGGGTTAGGTGTTGTGTTGGCTAAATGAGTGGGTTTGGGCCAAGATTAAAAGGTTTGCGGGTTTTTTGGGCCGAGCATAATTTTTAAAACGGAGGTCCAACAAGCAACCCGAAGCTAAACACGTGAACTAAATCCAACAAAACGTCAATTCTTGACTCTTCCCTTCCGACATCCGTTTCCCACGGCTTCCGCGACTTAAAAGATAGTGCCTCCAAATGAGACTCATCATCGGGTTTCACATGCAAAAATACAATGCCTACAGTCGCCCCCACTTTGATGGGACTTGTGCAGTGTGTGACAGTGACAATCCTATCAAAGTCTATGCAATGCATTTTTACTGACCTGGCTCGCCAGCTGCCACTTAACTTGCTATCTAGCTTCGAAATGAGTGGACGAGAGGTGGTTCATTCTCGAACCGCCGAGTGGTTCTTGTTCCCAAGTTGAATTGAGTTGTATTGTGGGTTTTGTTCCCAATCTGAGTTAAGTGGTGCTGTGGGTCTTGTTCCTAAGTTGAGTTGAGGTAAGGGTCTTCTTCCCTGAACTGTGGGTCTTGTTCCTGATTTGAGTTGAGATAAGTGTCTTTTTCCGTGAACTGTGGGTCTTGTTCCGAATTTGAGTTAAGGTAAGGGTCTTCTTCCCTGAACTGTGGGTCTTGTTCCCGATTTGAGTTGAGGTAAGGGTCTTCTGCCCTGAACTGTGGGTCTTGTTCCCGATTTAAGTTGAGATAAGGGTCTTTTTCCCTGAACTGTGGGTCTTGTTCCCGATTTGAGTTGAGATAAGGGTCTTTTTCCCTGAACTGTGGGTCTTGTTCCTGATTTTAGTTGAGACAATGGTCTTCTTCCCTGAACTGTGGGTCTTGTTCCCGATTTGAGTTAGGATAAGGGTCTTGTTCCCTGAACTGTGGGTCTTGTTCCTGATTTGAGTTGAGATAAGGGTCTTCTTCCCTGAACTGTGGGTCTTGTTCCCGATTTGAGTTGAGATAAGGGTTTTCTTCCCTGAACTGTGGGTCTTTTTCCAGAGTGCCATACCCGACAAAATTGATTCTGATAATGATGTGGGCCTCGCCCCCAGAGTGCCGCACCCGGCAAAACTGATATTGATGTGTCTCCATACCCGGAGTGCCATACCCGACAAAACTGATTCTGATAAGGGTGTGGGCCTCGCCCCCAGATTGATGTAGGCCTCGCCTCAAACTGATACTGACATGGGCCTCGCCCCTGGGACTCATCCCCATGACTGAAACTGATATGGGCCTCAACCCTGGGATTTATCCCCGAAACTACTACTCATATATTGCTGATTCTAGTTGGCTTGCCGCTTTCTCTTTTCTTCTTTGAAACCTATGAATACAGAACAAAACAAACACAAAAAAGAATGTAAAATAGGTTACGTGTATGCATGCATGTATGACTGAATTTTCTAACTCGTTTGGTTAGGTCTTCTGCCAATTCCTCTGGTGACCATTCTTCCCTTCCTCAGGTAAAGTACAGATTCAATCTGTCAATATTGATCGGCCTGGTGAACTCATTCCCTTCCAAATCTGACAGTCTCACTGCCCATATTTCCCACTTTTTGAATGGCTATCTTATCTTTTCTGCTGGCTTCTTTCGAAGATTCCCCATGTTCTAAATATCGCTGAGTATCATAGTACCGAGGTTTAATGCTTTTGTCAAATATACTCATGTTGCAGGAAGAGGCTTAGGCAAGTAAACGAAATGAACGTCTTTATTATCGTTGAAAAAAAAGTTCGAACAAGCAAGCAAAATCAATGTCTTTATTTAAAAATGATGGATCAAATAGACTAGGAGGAACAGCTCCATCATCCGCAACACAGCCTTCTTCCTTGGCCTATGGTTCTTCGCTGTCATCCATGTAAGAAGCTTGGTGATGTAGGGTTTGGAGGACAAAGGTTTCGGGTAGGCCAGAGTTGATCATGTAGGTGGGTGGTGGAACAAAGTGGTAGTTTGGTAGAGGGTTTCTGTGTGTTGGGTTGTTCTTTCTCTGGGTCAGGTATTTTGTGAGCACCGATGAGGTTTTGGATTTCATGCCTAAGGCGGGCAGTTGTCAGTGTCATAGCCTTTTTGTTGGTGGAAGTGGCAATATTGGTTCAGGTCAAAGTAGTGTGGCACATGGTTTGGGATTTGTCTAGGGTCTAAAGGCTTCAGGAGTCCTTATCCTTTCAACTTCTCAAGCACCTTTGACATAGGTCTACCAAGATTGGAGAATCGCCTATTCCTGACGGTAGCGACCTCGGCTGTAGTGGGCTTGGTCTCAGAATGCCCCCCAAAAGTTCTTTTATTCTGGCCATAAAACTTTCTGTTTTCAGCCTTCTTTTCTTCAATATCCATAACAGTCTCTCTCAACTATCGGAAATCCACAATCATGGAGGTCATCCTCCTCAGCTTGCCATAAATTGAGAGCTTAGTACCCTTGATAATCATCTTAATCTGGTCCTTCTCTGAGGGCCGAGTCTGCATTTTCAAAAGTTGACATCTCCAACGGTCTACATACTCATTGAAGCTCTCCTCCGGCTTCTGCTTAATGTTCTCCAAATCTCAGAGTGACAAATCAATCTTCTAGTCCGTAACATACTGTTTTAGAAATGCATCTGCCAATTACTTCTAATCTTCTTTAACTTTTTCCTCAAGGCTTTGATACCACACTACGGGTGCCTCCTCGAGCGACAACCCGAACATTTTCTTGACCTGGCGCTTGGATAAACCCTTTGAACTCATAACTGAAACATACTGACCGAGATGGACCCTCGGATCCCCATTCCCGTTAAATTTGGCCATGTCGGGCATTCTGAACTGAGCAGGCAACTGTTCCTCAAAGGTCATCGCCTCATAGTCTAGTAAGTCTTCATCTTTACCCTTCATCTTACGGGTAACAGACTCTATCTGGTCATGGAGTTTCTGCAATTCTGCCTGAGACCCAACTGTTCTCCCAGTGGCATAATCATCCATATCATCATCAAAAGCGGGGATGTCATCCCCCAACCCATTCGGAGGCTCCTCACGTCTTACATTCTCAGAGTTTCCCTCAGCACGGGGCACAACCATATTTGTTATGGCAGTAGTCAAGGCTTGCAATTGTTCAGTAACCTTGGCGAAACCATTCTCCAACTGATCTATCTGGGATACCTCATTATCAGATGTACTCATATCTGTTACCGGTCTTTTAGTGAGCCTTCTCTCTTCCCTAACCCAACGGGAATCTTTGATGTCGTTTATAAACATAGAGGGTGTTTATGATGTATGTATGTATGAGGTGCATGAGATGCATGTAACATATAGAACATACTAAATCAATTAAAATTTTCAAACAAATCGGCCCATTATCATTTTGGAAGCTTTTGGGCTAACTGTCACAGGAGTGAACCCGTCCCAGTTTAAATGGCCCAACGAGTTCACATCTCATGGCAAGGAGTCCAACTAAATCCGAATGGTAATGTTCCGAACACAAGCACAAAAATGGCCCATCAATATTTAGAAGCCTTTGGCCCAATCATCATAAGATACGTTCTTGTCCCAGTTTAAATGGCCCAACAAGCCCACATCCCATGACAAATGGTCCAAATGGATCTAAACGACGATGTTCCCAAACATAAGCATAAAAGAAAGGTAATGCAAACATAAAATAATAATTTTTATAGAGTGGCCCATCGAAATTTCAGAAGCTTTTGGCCCAATTGTCATAGGATACGAACTCGTCCCAGTTTAAATGGCCCAACAAGTTCGCATTTCTCACAAGAAGTCCAACTGCATCCAAATGAGGATGGCCCACAAACACAAGGAAATAGTTGCTATAGGTCATACAACCCCGGTCTACGTGTGGGTTTGCAAGAGTGTAGACAAGGGCTCTCACCGGCGAAGGATGGCCCACAACTAGGTCTCCCCACTCAAGGGTTCGAGCGACCAAGTGGGCGTACCCTTTTTTATACACTAAGGTACTTGCCAACGAGCTATGGTGTGTGACTGACTGCCAAATAGACTTCCCGTTGTAGATTCCCCAGAGGGAGGGTGGAGCGAGGCTCACTTAAATACCCAAGCCTCTTAGGCTCTTATCGCTTGGTGTCAGGAATAAACAACGAGTCCTCCAAATTAGTCCATCACAATAGGCTACAAGTAGATGGCTATTTAGGTGCCTTCACAGCTTTTCCTTCTAGAAAGGTAGTGAGTGAAGGAAGACACCAAACCATTATCTAGCCTCAAAATGCATTTGATTAAACCCATTTTGACCCACGGTAGACATGGTCAATTAAAGCATAAATCATAATATTATAAGACATTATTTCGGGGCCGATTCTCTATCCCCAGTGGAGTCGCCAGACTGTGGGAACACAGAAACTAGGCAACACATGTTGTTCCGCGCTCGCGGCCCGGTTGGGAGTACAGAGTAGCCCGCGGGGGACTAAACCGGAGAATGATGGAGTCGCCACCCGGTGTGAACCGGGACAAAGATTTAACGCCGCACTCACCCCTCGTAAGGGAAAACCTCAAACTGTTGGGTTTGGAATGGTCCCTTACTTATGCCACTCGTAATAAAATGATTTGTGCAATAATCTTACCAAGCCTAAACAACATATTTCCAAGGATAATTTACTCCTAAGTTCGCATGCATAGGAATAAAGCTCATATCTAAGTTTGTATATAACACATTTTCATACTTGCATACAACCTATTTGCATACAATCTATGTCCAAATTTGCATACAACCTACTTGTATATAATCTATGTCTGAATTCATGCATAAAGATACATTGACATACGGAAGGCATACAATTTCACATTGGTAGGCACAGAAGCGCAAACAAATAACATTCATACAAGCATGCATATTAAAGAAAGTCACTTAAGCGCATAATGGAAATAGATAACTATAGAGGTAATACAAATGCTTAAGGTAAAAAGAGACAACTATATGCTAAAAAATACATGTCGTGATGTGATGCAAAAAGATATCTAGAATTGACACGAACACATGCGTGGGCCTTTTTCCAAGTGGTACGTGGAATTGTATCCCGA
Source organism: Zanthoxylum bungeanum (assembly GCA_019454045.1). NCBI lineage: Eukaryota > Viridiplantae > Streptophyta > Magnoliopsida > Sapindales > Rutaceae > Zanthoxylum > Zanthoxylum bungeanum. Next base: position 225,755 of record SKCR01030608.1, read on the forward strand.
GTACGGATCATACTACCGTCCATTCGGAATCGGCTATGAAATTTATGTTCGGGTTTCCATCCTATATACCACGAGAAACAATGCCCAAATTCTATCATGACATGGGTACACAAATGATAATAGATCGAGCCAAGATCAGGATAGATGATGCAATCAATAGATGAAATACGCGGCAAATGTCGTGGTAAAGGTAGCCTTTTAGGCTTTTCTTCCCCCAAATGGAAAACCTTTTAGTCCAACACCATAAGCCCATGCATTTTTCATTACAATGCGTACAAAGATAAAAATAACTATATGGAACTTCTTATACCCGATTGAACACATCTTACATTCAATCGAATATAAATCAATCGGCGCGGCAAAGCATCGTGGTAATGGATTTTAACCCCTCAAAATAGGGGACATTTAATCCGACTTACTAAGCCCATGCGCTCGATCACATAATGCATATAAAAAAATAAAGACAATAATATCGGCTTCATATACCCGATTGAACACATTTTACATTCAACCGAATATACATCAATCGGTGCAGCAAAGCATCGTGGTAAAGGATTTTAACCCCTCAAAATAGGGGGCCTTTAATCCAATTTACTAAACCCATGCGCTGGATCACATCATTACATATAAAAAAATAAAGACAATAATATTGGCTTCGTATACCCGATTGAACACATCTTACATTCAACCGAATATACAACAATCGGCGTGGCAAAGCATCGTGGTAAAGGATTTTAACCCCTCAAAATAGGGGACCTTTAATCCAACTTACTAAGCCCATGCGCTCGATCACATCATCACATAAACAAATAACATGCGGAAATCAAGTAACGAATAATAAACAAATCAAAACAACATAAAACGAAATATGCGCTGTTTACTCAAGTGGTACGTGGAGTTGTAACCCGAGTACAGATCATACTACCGTCCATTCGGAATCGGCTATGAAATTTATGTCTGGGTTTCCATCCTATATACCACAAGAGGCGACACATTTTCCGTTTTACTCAAAGGCCACAACATACATCATTCCACAATACATGCATTTACTATCTATTCAAGGGCCAAAATCATGCATCAATAAACGACTCTCATGCGATAAAAATGAATCAAACAATTAAAAAGATAGATGGAAATAATAGGAAAAGTAACCTCAGGTCTAACCTTTTATGTCGAATTTCGGACTCACATTTCACGGCCGTCGGAAGGGTTATCACTGCGCAACTCTTCCGGTTTACTGGATTAACGTCTTAGCTCGCTATTTTACTGTTTTGGTCGCTGCTTTCACTCCGTTTTACTATTGTTTCCTCGCGGTTTTCTGGTTACTGTTTTGGTTGTATTTGTTCACTGTTTTGGCGATTGTTTGGCTTACTGTTTTGGGGGGTTAAGGGTCGGTTTATAGGGCTGTTTTGGTGGTAGTTTCGGGGTATTTTGGGTGCAGAATTGGGCAGATTTTCAATGGATTTTGGTTGTAGGACTGGGCATGAATTAAAGGGGCTTTATTGTGTGTTGATTCTGTGTGCTTGTTGTTGCGTGAAGGCTGCTTGTTGAAGGTTGAGTTGGGGCGTTTAAGGGATTATTTGCGTGAGGATTAAGGGACTGTTGAAGGTGTTTTATGTGTTATTGGCTTACAGGCTGCACGGTGATTTGGCTATTGATGCAGTGTGAGGCGCGGAGTTCTGAAGTTGGTTGGTCAGTGTGTGATTTGTTCTTGAAGGCTGCTAAACCCTAAACCCTAAACCCTCAAGTAAGGTAAATACAAGATTGAGGGGGACAAAATTTGGTGAATTAGGAAGGTTGAATATTTGATTGGTGTTAATTAGGCATTTAATTTGTTAGATTAGGAAATCAATATTTTAATTTGGTATAATTATATTTTATGTCTTATTTAATTTGGTAAATGGTTTAATTATTTTATTTAATTCAATTACATTATTTAATTTAATATTTGATTTAATTTGGAGGTATTTTAGGGTGATATGGGCATGTGGGCCTAGATGGTGGGTTAGGTGTTGTGTTGGCTAAATGAGTGGGTTTGGGCCAAGATTAAAAGGTTTGCGGGTTTTTTGGGCTGAGCATAATTTTTAAAACGGAGGTCCAACAAGCGAACCCGAAGCTAAACACATGAACTAAATCCAACAAAACATCAATTCTTGACTCTTCCCTTCCGACGTCCGTTTCTCGCGGCTTCCGCGACTTAAAAGATAGTGCCTCCAAATGAGACTCATCATCGGGTTTCACATGAAAAAATGCAATGCCTACACTTTCCTAGAGACAAAGAATGTTGAGCACGACTAGAGCTGTAGAAATGAGATAGTTAAGAATACTCAGCGAAGATCTTAATGGAACAAGAACACGATAATATTTCTCAATAAAAAAATTTAAGGGGTATTCACTGAAGCCACAAACTCTGTAATAGCTTACACAAGTATGGCAAAAGTTTCAAGATATAAGTTAGATATTAAGAAGGATAGAGAATAACATATACGTACTAGTCAGGTGGAAATGAACAGTCTGGCAGAGATCTTCATTGTTACGCCGGATGGCATTCCCGATGACACGGTATAGTTACAGTAAAGTAGAAGTTCACACCAACAATTTAGTGTACAGCTTTAGTTATAACTTTCAAGTCATGACATTATAGGTTCAATATGATCGTCACATTATCCTGTAGCATATTGGTAGCACTCAGAAAACATTGAGGAATGATATAATACAATGGAAAATGAGATAGGTCTGTAGTCAGTCTAATTTTGTAAGTTATAAGGATCCCATAAATCATGTAATCTAAGATAAGATTCCAAGTTTAAAAAGGATTCGAGGACGAATCATATTTAAGGGGGGAGAATTTGTAACGACCGGTGGTCTCTACTACGGTCAATTAATAGCTCAAATAAGTTCAAGCCATTTCAGTTTCACCCGAACGCATTAACGACTACCCTATAAGTCTCTTATCAACTCGTATGTTCATGATACATTATGATATATGTACGATACCTTCAGAGTGATAACGCTTACGTGAATAAGTAAATTTTAATATGATTCTGTAATGTGTTTCTCAGTCCATTCTAATCTAGTTTATCTAATGATAAATCAACACAAGAAACACACGTTCTTCAGCGAAGTGATAAAAGGCTAGCGGAACTCCAAACAATGAGTGGACATTTTCTCTTTTACTGGATTTTCATTTCGTATTTTCTTATCAGACTTATTTTCACGCTTTTAGGGCTTTTGATGATTTTACTATATTTATTACATGACAGTTTATGTTTTAAGTTATGATTGAGACAAAAATGTTTTCAAAGTATGATTTTATGTTTTCGGAGCATGGGGAAAAACCCACCTCACTATGTAACTTGATACAGTTTGGAATTGACGGACAGAGAATATGTGCACATGTAGAGGACTGGGGGATGGCAATACGTAACATCCCTAGATTCTAGTTCAGGGCTTGGGGGACGGTGATACATAATGCCTCTAGACCCTAGTTTCAGGGTCAGGTAGTAGCATTGATCATCACTACTGGCTCTAGTTCAGTGGCTTAGGGGACGACGATACATAACGCCCCAAGACCACCAGTTTCAGGGACATGAGTGGCATGATTTGGGGGACGGCGATACGTAACGACCCATGACATCCAGTTTCAGGGACAGGAGTGGCATGCTTTGGGGGACGATGATACGTAACGCCCCAAAGTCATGGTTTTGCATTCCTGGCTCCAGATTGGCGTATGGGGGGACGGCGATACGTAACACCCCATGCGTCAAGTTATTCTGATACAGACCAATTTTCAGATTCCATATTTTCAGTATACCACTTTCAGAAATAAATTTTAGAAATAGTTTTCATAAACTAGAGCTTTAAAAGCAGTTTAAAGAAAGATAAGTTTTATAAAGGAGATTTCAGACATAGTATTAGAAAAGCGTTTTCATATAAAGATTTCTTCTCGCACTTTGGTTTTAAAATTAAATGTTTTGATATTAGTATTTCTGTCTTTTGTCCACTCACTTAGATCGTACAACGATCTAACCTCTCACTCTCAGTTTCATTGTCTTACAGGTTTCTCGGAGGACGAGCTCGGGAGGACAGATACTGTTGCAGTCACTAGGGTATGGAGTCCATCAGTCCAAGTCAGAAAAATTGAGTGTCCAGTAAGAGTCAAGTAGTAGTTATGTAGTAGTCTTGGGTTCTGAGACAATCATTGAAAAGTGTATTGTTAAGTTTTCAATTACAGATGTTAAGTTTGTATATTATGTTTCACTTGGGCTACGGTCTCATATTTATAAAGGAAAATTTATTAGTATATGTTCATGATTAAACGGTCAGAGGCTTATGAGGTTAGTACGGTCTATCCTCTGCCAGTAACATCTCCCGAATCGGGGATGTTACATTTCCCTCCTGATCTGGGTAAGGTAATCAAGACAGTTCCTCTTCCAGTATCCGATCTTCTAGCAGTGATGACATTTATCTTCAGAAGCTCTCTTGGACTTCGCTACCCTAGCCTGCGGAGGAACTTTGAAACCTTTCTTCTTCTTTCCCTTTGTCTTCTTCCTATTTGACTTGGAGTGGGAAGAAACGGAAAGTAAAGTGGGTTTCGGAAGGCGAGTCGGTACTCACTTCTTCAAATCCTCCTCCGCTGTGAGAAGCATCTTATGCAACTCATAGTAAGTGCAGTGAATCACATTAATGTTGAAGTACATGAAAAATTGGCGATACGACGCCCGGACAGAACCAAGTATGACACTTCATCCTAGAGTATCATTGAAAGGGAAATCATTGCGCCTCAATTACTTGATCAAATCGACCAAATGAAGCACATGTGTGCTCATAGCCTGTCCCTCATCAAGTTTAGAATGGAACAGTTCCATTGCTACTCTATGAACCACGACATGTTCTTGGTTCATGAACGGTTCACGAAGTTGTGTCATCATGCTATAAGCATCATGCATCTCAAAATATTACCTCTTCTGTTCAGAAGACAGAGAATTGAGAATGAATGATTTAACCCTTAAATCATCATCTTTCCATTTTTGGAAAGTTTTAATCTCTTCTGGTGATGCATCTTCAGATATAGCAAGGGATAATAGACCTTCCAAAATATATCCCAACTTCTCGGATCCGAGGAAAATCCTCAAATCCATATCTCAGTCTGCAAAGTTCTCAACGCCCTTAAGCTTATTCGTATCAATCATACAAGAAAATGGGTTGTTCGAAGGTGCAGCCATCGTAGATCTATCAAATAGATAGTGAGTAAACGGTTAGTAGACAAAATAGTTTCATATAATATCAAAAGCATTAAATAGATCATAGATTTTTAATCTAAAAATACCTCTTCCACTATTTCATGCAAAACTATAATCCCCAAACAAAATACAAAACATGCGATAATCAAATCAAATATATTTGTGCAAGGTGGACCCCATGAAAATATTTCAGCTCACAGCTTTGGCACGTTCTCGCTTACGTATATTCATTAGGTAGACAACTCATTGTCAATTACTCACCAGTGACTCCTAGGTTTCGGTCCTGATCGTTTCTCGTTGTGACAACTTTGGCACGTTCATAAGGAGGCATATCAAGGTTAAACTTGTCAATGATAAATTCAAGATACTTACGTAACCCACACAGCTTTGGCACGTTCAGGATTCCACTTTCGTCTGAATTTACTTAATATCAAAAATATATCTGGTACAGATAAATTCTTACCGGCTATATCCTCACAGCTTTGGCACGTTTTTAGATGTAGTCGTAGATTATTTATCCATAAGCGGTATTGACAATACAAACCAAGTAACATGCATCAAATACATATTAAATATACAACCTTATTTTCGAATAGGGATTTTTCTACAAAAGATGCTTTTACTTTATTTAATCAAATTAAATAAACACATGTATGCATACAGTAAATATTAAATTAAACGTTGAATTTAAAGGCATATTCATATCGAATGTTCAGAATTAGACTCGTTCTGATACCATTTTGTTGGGGATTTTTAGGGGGCAAATTCGGGTAAATGCAGCGGAACATGAAAATCAAAATTTTTGATTTCAATAGTTTTTCTTGGGCAATTAAAATAAACTTATTTATTCTAAATACTAAATACTTAAAAACTGAAATTTTTTACCCAAAAATCATATTTTTCTTAAATTGCCGAGGGACTCCTCAAAGTTTGCATTTTGATGATTTTAGTCCTAATTTGTCAAATACAAATTTAAGTGATTTCAAATCACTCCCAAAATGATTTATACATGTCCTATACATCAAAATACAAATTGTAACTCAAAAGCCTCAAAAGGAAAAAATTGCCGAGAAGCTCTACAAGGTTTCCAACTTGTGCATTTTAGTCCAATCTTGTTCAAAATAAGTCAAGAGCAAATCCAATCAACACCAAATTAAATGTACATCATATATACATCATTACACCCCAAATTTGGATAAATTCATCAAATTGAATAAATTACCCCAAATTAAACAAATCCAATATTTCAATCAAGTCTCTACCACACCAAATAAGTCTCACCACTTTGAAACAACTTAAGAACAATTCTAGATCATCAATGAGTGGCCTAACAACTGTAGAATGATAACATGATTATCAAATAACCAAAAGAGAGCTTAATAACCATTTATAAGCTTACTTTAATTAACATACATGCTAAAATATTTCATTCAAGTTTCCAACCATTTTATTACATACTTAAAGAGTAGAGAAAATTCCAAGCAACACATGTCGAAGCCAAGAATCATAGAAATAATTTTCTAGTTGAAGAAAGCTAGAAAAAACTTACAAAATTCCAACTTTTTGCTAAAGATTTTCCTTTGTTCTTCAACTTTTCTCTCAACCATTTTGTAATATGTTTTGGTGGCTTAACATAATGAAAGAAAAATAAAACAAAATAATATATACTTGCTCTACACTTGGCCGAATTTTTGGGAAATAAATATCTAGATATTTTATTTTTTGATTCAATTTAATAAGCTTTAGTTTACTTGTTGTAATCGATCACTATAATATTTAATGTATTACAACAAGTCAAACCAATCAAATTAAGTCATTTCCTAACTTAATCATAACATAAGATAATTATATTTTTAATTACTTTAATTATTTAACAATCAAATAATTAAATAATTATCTAAATATAAATATTTTAAATATATGTATTATATTTACTTATAAATAATCCAAATACATATATTAATTATATATATGTCAAATATCACAATTTGACATTTATTTAATATGTATTTAATAAAATCATACATTAAATACAAATACACATTAATTAGGAAATGACCGTTAGGTCCATTTACATGTATATTTCGTTTAACCGTTAAATGATTTATAAATAATCAATATTATTCATAAAAGTTGCCTTAGTGCTATATGAGTATATTTCATTACTGAGACTCTCTCGGTTCAGGTATATCCATCACGAAATCCAATTTCGTGTTCATAATCTACCCACCAGTAAATTATGACGAACACGGATAAACTTACTGAACCATATAGGTCGAGGTCATTACATATTATAATCCCTCAGTCATAGGTATCCGGATTATTCCAGAGATATAGATATAAAAGTCAAATCTCTATAGATATAATCACGTCGATGTTTCTATTAGCAATCTCTTAATAACACTTAGAACTCGCTTCTACAGTGTACCACCAGATTGCTAATTCCATATTGAATACATATGCTCTATACACAGAACTGACGGATTCTATCTTGACAAACACAGGATATCCTGAGGATCAGTTCATACCTAATGAACATGCGGAGGTCTGATCAAAATAGATCAAAGACGTGACTGCCATCAAAGTGTGGAGGATATCTCATATATCCACAATGGTATTTCAAGTCAAAGAATCACTATGCTACTCAACCCGAGAAGATTCTTATTGATGTTTGTGTAGCATCTATTAAGAATCTTTAGTAAGTCGTTCAGTGTTTATCCGCTATAAATACCTACATGTGTATACGAGTCTCCAAGACTCATGGTTCATTGAGAAACCATTGGAATCCAAGATTCCAGTATACGGCATGTACCAGTCTCAACAGGTTTACTTTACTGATCAAGTAGGGTAAACCTTGACCAGGAACAGTCTAAGAATGACAATGTCATGATATAACTCAATGTCAGTTGCGACATTTTTTGCAACAGTGTCATAACTAATCATTCTAAGGTTAATTACATCTTTACCATATATAAAGAGATGTTATATAATAGACACTGTCTATTTTATTCATAATAAAAATGTTTACACAAGTATTTATAAGGAAATACAAAAGAAATTGGCACTCAGAGCACCAACCTTAAAATCGTTTGGCACCTCAGGGTAACCATAGAAATTTAGGCGAGAGGGCCGATGTGGAGTTTGGTGCCCCCAAGTAACCATAGCACGTATAGATCGGGGTCCAGTTACGTCCCTCCAGGGCCCTTTTTGATGTGTGATAACCCGAGGTGATATTTCCCTCGAGCCTAATTTTTTGTTTTGCAAATCTTTGTAGATCATTTCCTTCCGAGGTTGCAGCATATCGAGAGCATGCATCAGTCCGAGGTGGCACGAGATAAGCTTCTTCATTAGATAAGCCAATGTGGCCTATATATTATAATCAGCTCTGGGCTGGGTTACGTCCCGCTGAGACTCTTTTATGTGCGATAGCCCGAGGTGAGCTTTCCTCGTGACCAATATTTTATTTTGCAGGTCTTTGCAGATTATTTCCTACCAAGATTGCAGCATGTCAATAGCACACATCAGCCCGATGTGGCATAAGATAAGCTTCTTTAAGCAGATAAGCCAATGTGTGAGATAACTCGGGTTAGCTCAGATCAACCATTTCAATCAAATAGGTCTAAGCGAAAGAGATGACCAAGTTACGAATCAAAAGTAGAGTTACCAAATCAAGGTTTTGAAACCGACGTGGATTTTCAGAAGAAGCATTGAAGTTTGAAGTTGTGGTACCTGCCGAGAGATGGAGCACACTTGAGATTTTGGACTGGATCAGGATTGAGTATCATCCTGAGGACATCAGATCAGCTTCCAAGTCCATGCACCACCCGACATCAACTTATTAACTCGTGGATACCAAGAACTATGGGGTAGATATTGATGGTGGTTTTCAGCTCCCAATAAGTCAGAATCCCTAGGAATGGTAGAATGTGTATTGCAATTAATGGGTAAAAGTCCAAGGTCATTGTGAAGATAAGAGGTCGGACAGAGGGATCCGAGCCCGAGGTGCATGAAGGCAACCCGAGGGCACAACCAAATGATTTGACAGCATAAGAACATTTGCTAAGACCGACCCGATATTAGGGATCAGATTCAGTAATATTTGTGCAGATGAAGACTGACCCGACCTGATGAGGGGTTGTCAGATTCAAATATCATTATAGCAAATGTGAAGACCGACCCGACCGACCGGACAAAGTCATATGGCCTTTCAACCCGACCTTGAAAAGAAGAGAGGATGATGATCCAACATTGATTACCTCGGTATGCCGACCTACCTAGGTCAGGGTTGCTAAATCTTATTCTTGTTAATGGATGACGTAAGCCCTACAAGAAGCCTAGAGCCGCCAAACCGTTGGATGGGTGTAGCGTACGAGTAATGAGCAATAATGTACGAGTAAAGGCTGATGGGCGTAATGTATAAATAAGGGTTAATGGACGTAACGTACATGTAATGGGCAATAATGATAAGGAAGCGTGGTTGACGTAATGAGTAGGCAGAATAGTGGAATTTTTCATAGTATATAAAGGGTTGAGAACTTATTGTAAGAGGTTGGCTAATTTGTTTATTCACTTGTAAAAGAAAGCTAAAAGCTTAGTATAAGTGAGAACTAGTAAGAGGTCGGTCAGGCGTGTAAGTAAGAGATAAGGAGGTCGGTACAACCCGAGGTCCTAATAAAAATATCATTTTATTTGTGCCCATGGACGTAGGTTGAGACCATTCCGCCGAACCACGTTAAACCCTCTGTTTTGTCTGTGTGTTTTCTATCTTTTGCTAAGTTTGCATTTGGTCCCAAAACCAAACAAATTCATAGTTGAGATAGATTTATTCGAGGAGTGATTTTTCCCGAATTACTCCTAAAATGAAAAACAGCCGTCAACAGTTTGCACAAAAAACTCTGTCCAGATTCCTACATAACCTTTTTTTTTTTTTTAAATGCCTTTCACAGAAGCATATATGTAATGAAGCAAACACTTTCTTATAATTATTTCTTTCCATATAATTAATTAATTTTCATATATAATGCATTTTGAATTAGTTTATTGACCTTGTGGATCATGCTGAAAGTGTCAAATATTTATAGTAAATATTTGTCTTTGCTACCGAGCTTAATTGTAGTATAGATATAAATCCTAAAATATTAAAGAATAAAAGTTGTTTGTCCTCCATGAGTTTTATTTATTTATTTATTTATTTTTGAATTAATGCTTCTTCTTTTTTTTTTTTTTTGGAATTAATCATCTCGCTCCCTAAAGCATCATTGTTAGCATCCCAACTAGCATTATCATAAATTTGGTATAGTTTATTGACTTTTGTGGATCATGATGATTTATAATTACTTATATTATATTATGGATATAAACTTAAAATATTAAAGAATAAAAGTTGTCTGTCCTGTATGAGTTTCTACAATAAAAGCTAGGGTTGTGATTAGTTTAATTTACCGGTTGGTTAAATTGAGTTATAAGAAAATTTTGAGGTAAATAGTGTGATTTAGATTCGGTGTTAATATGATATTTTTATTAAAATTTTTTATAAATTATGATTAGTAGTTATTAAATAAAAATTTATTTATAATTAAATTTTAACTGTTTTTTATTATTAATGCACGCGTGACAAAAGATTCTAAAATATTTAGCATAACTAACTTCAATATTGAATCTAAATTCAAATAATATTATTAATCGATGAAAATAATAGGAAAAGTGTGGTTGCATATATAATTTTACGTATATATTTAGAGTTTATCCTAAATTATTGTGATATTGACAAGTATTAACAAAAAAATTAAATCACCTCATGTATGGATGTTAGTTAGTTTAATTGGAAAATGCTTTGAGGTGGTACCAAAAATCTGAGTTTCTGAACTTACATGGCTGAGGAAAAAAAATTGGGTATTGTCATCTATTTCATGAAATAGATGACAATACCCAATTTTTTGCTCCTCATTTGTTGCCACTGTTTTGAATTTTGTTTTAATTGATTTTCTCTTTTAATTTTTTTAAATCTTTTTTGCAAATTTTCAATTTTCTTACCGGTGAATTATTTAATTGTGTGCTTACTTTATAAATTCAAAGACATGATTATTGGTATTTATTTATTTAAACTAACATCGGCCAGGTCTATTTTGTTTTAATTGATTTTCTCTTTTAATTTTTTTAAATCATTTTTCCGAATTTTTAGTTTTCTTACCGATGAATTATTTAATTGTGTGCTTACTTTAAAAATTCAACAACATGATTATTGGTATTTATTTATTTAAACTAACACCATGTCTATTTTATATGCGAATTTCATATTATAAAAGAATAAAATATTATTTTAAGTATTAATTTTATAAATTTTTCAAATTTCATCGATTTTATAGTATAAATAAGACAATTTGATTTATTTATATTTAATATATATCTTGTTCATTTGTATGTGATCTCTTTCACATGGTCAAATTATTTTATTTATTAATATGTGATCTTTTTCCTATTAGATTTAAAGACAACTGTTTTTAATTATGGGATTTCTTTCCTATTAGGTAAAGATAACGGTTATTGATATGTGATTTCTCTCATACTAGATAAAGACATCGTTTATAAACTAAAACCGATGTTAAAATTGATTGTATTTAAAAGTGATTTAAATTCTATTGTAAAAGAAAACGGTTTAAAATTAAAATCGATATTTTTTACTTACCAAATCGATTTATTTGGTAAACCGATTTCTTTTAAAGTGTTGGCTATTCCTATTATTGTTGTAGTGTCAAGCTAGCATGGTAACAATACAATAAGTGAAGTCATGAGACTGAGGAAGATGCCAAGCTTAAGTAGGAAATGTTTTAAAATTGATAATTTCCCTTAATTTAATACTGAAAATAAGAAGATCAATGCCCTCAAGGACCATAGGCTTCGATTACATATTTCAGGATCATTTGGAAGGGTTTTGGAATCATATTTTGTAAAAGTTTCAGAAATAGTCACATTTACTATTATTCATCATTGTTTTTGTTTACCATTTAACATCATTAATGATGAAATACCGTATTAAAAACATTTTCTCATGGATCAAAAATATAAAATAAAAATGAATTCTAATTAAGAGATGAAAATGACATTCTCCCTACTGCAAGTAATAGTAGTGTCCCCAAAGGGCGTGAATTGGTGGTGTAGGGTTCAAGATCTCACTTTGAGGTCCTCGGTTCGAATCCAATGAGTGTGTTTCTTGTAAGAGTCCGAGACAGCAGGAGGTTTTACCTGTTCCGCTTAAGCCCAAAATGGATAGTTTGGCGGTGAGGTTTCCAACAATTTAAAAAAATAATAATAATAAATAAATAGTAGTAGTAATAAGAATAATAATTTTTTTATAAGTCATTGTTAATCTTTTCATTAATCATCAGTCCTTCCTAAGTTTCTCCTTAATCCACTTCTCATTTGAGCTTTACCCTCATTTGATATAAGTGGAGTACATCTAGGATTGAAACAATCCTAGATGAATTTAGTTATTTGTGTGGTGATAGTTAAATATTTAAACATTGAACTTGTGTGGTAGATCAAATAATTAAACTTTCATTATGAATAATTCTAAATGGTCATTAAAATGAAACTTTGTTAAACTTTCATAGAATTTGCAACTATGAAACTTTGTTTACAGAGGCTTGTGCTATAGATTCTGATGATAAGAAAGCCGAGAATTGATAGGGATCGAATTAATAGGAGGCTTGTGCTATAGGCTTGCATTTACATATCTTGCGCTTGATTAATTTCTATTATTGACAGATTAAATAAAGATTTTGAAAACCTGTCAACAATCCAATAAAATATATATCAAATTAATTAATTATAATCAGAATACATTTGGTATATATTTAATTTAATTTAACGTGAATTTGCTCCATTATTTGACTCTAATAAGTTGTACGGGAAATAAATTTATGTTAGCAACTTTATCACTGGGGCCAATGGCCAACGATTGGAATGAAAAATAGCCTTGTTACATAAATGTATAACATGACAAATTAGAATGTCATACATCTCCCCACCGTCCAAACTCAAATTTTGTCACCTTTTTTGAATATATTCCCTCAATTATCTACCCTCTTAAGAATTCCCATGCTATTTATAATAATCCATATGATTAATTAATTAATTATAGTTTTTTTCAAATCATGCCCTTAATTATGTGAGAGAATTTCATTCATATAGCTTGATTTAATTACTTCTGGAAAAACCCTCTCACTAAGTAATGTTATCCAAATTCCAGAATTTCGATATAATTTAGTCTATGTTCTTATATTGGGCAAGACTGAGGTTAAAGTGTCTTTTGAGGGTGGGGAAAATTATAATGACAAATAATGAGATAATGTGGGGAAATGAAATGATATTTTCTAATGTGAGCTTTTTAAATTTAGTGTACTCAATATTATTGATAATGAGAATGTTTCTTCTACTGCTTATATATTGACTCTATTACATTATGGTATGGTAGATTTGGTCAAGTGAACTTTTCTTATATTAAGAAAATGAGAGAGAACTTGATTTAATGTCTAAATTGAGCTTGTCAAATGAAAAATATGGTGTGTATAAACTCTAAATCCACAAAGAAGATATGTAAAAAAAATAGTTTTAAATAGAAAACTAACTTTCTCAATTTAATTCATAGTGACCTTGATGATTTAAAATAAACCATGGCTAGAGGGGCTAAAATACACTATATTACCTTTATTGATTATTTCTCAAGATATAGATGTTAGCGACATATACTTCAAGATGGATTTTGATGACGCAATATTCGAAGTCTTCGATGTACTATGGCAAGACTTTCCAAAAAGATGTCGAAGCATATCGGTAATAAAAATCAACGAACTAAAAGCCGAACCTTTTATGAAGAAAATCTCTTATGGCTTTAGTTTAGGACTTGATTTGTAATATTAGTTGTGAATTTTCATATCTAAGCTCACTACACATGCAACTCCATATAGATGCATTATGATCACTTGAAAAATGCCTTAAACATTCAAAACTTGCATATTTTTAATTGAGGCCGGCATACCTGTCTCTCAAAATCGGCATACCGGTTGCATTCCCCGTTTTGAGACCTTACTAGAACCGGCATGGTCCTCACCGATCTTCATACTGGTCTTCCTTATCAGTTAAAACCGAGAAGACATGCCTCTGGAACCAGATTCTTTATTACCGGTTTTCATACCGGTATTAGCTTTCAAAACATGCTCTCTGGAACCGGATTCTTTAATACCGGTTTATATACCGGTTTCCAAACCGGTCATGCTGTGGGAAATCATACTCACTGGAATCGGCAAGACACATACCGGTCCATATACCGGTATCCATACCGGTCCAACCTATACATTTTTTAACGTTAATATGACCATTGGGTGTCAGACCGGCATACCGGTTTCCAGACAGGTCTCTAACAGGAATGTTGGGAAATCATTTCTATTCACTATATAAATGCCCCAAATTCGTTTTTGCAGAAAAAGAACACCTATATACATCATTCTTGATAGCAAAAATAGAGAAATACCAAAATCTTCTTGATCCAACTCATTCTCATCAATTCATAAGCTCATACACACACTTTCATAATCATCTTAGTGAGCTTAGATATATTTGAGCAACTCATACACTATTCAATCTGTGTAATCTTTTTGTGAGTTCTCAAATAGTGTTGTAAACAAAAAAATTTATTTTTCGGAAACACTTGTATTGAAATCCCTTGTGTGAGTGGTGATTACTCTCAATGGTGGAGTTCGTGTAAAAGGTTTAAGAGAAGCCTTAGAAAAAAATCTCTTGGTTGTAAAGATTGTTGAATCTAGTGGAACCTTCAAGTGAGCTTGAAGAGAGAGTGGACGTAGGCAATTGATTTGGCCGAACCACTATAAACTCGGTGTTGTATCTCTATTCCCATATCTTTAATTTATGCATTTTTACTTTAAGGTTGTTTATATTTATTGATAAAAGACTTGGAAATATAAAATTGACAAAATTTATATTTCCAAATTATTTTTTAATAACCCAATTCACCCCCATCTTGGGTATAGTATTACTTGTTATTGCTTGTAGGTAATTTCAATTGGTATCAGAGCGAGGTTTTTCTTAAGAAAGACTTAACCGTCCGAGAAAAACGATCATGGCTGCTACAAGCAACTCATCTAATCTTGCCGAGGGATTTTCAATGGCAGGACCTCCTTTCTTCAACAGAACCGACTATAATTATTGGAAGATGAGGTTTCTTAACTACATTTTGGCCGTTGACACGGAATCCTTCAAAGTGATCACAAGAGGTATAAGAACGCTGATGAAGAAGGATAGTAATGGTATGGAAATTCCAAAGCCGCACCTTGAATGGACCGATAAGGAAATTGCACAAAGCTCCAAAAATACTAAAGCACTTAGCCATCTCTTATGTGCTATTGATCGTAGTCAAATCAATAAGCTTCCGAAATTTGGAAATGCACACGAGCTATGGAAGTCTTTGGAAATGATCAATGAGGGCACAAGCCAAGTGAAGGAATCAAAGATCAACTGATTCATGTGTGAATTAGACAATTTCAAAATGGATTCCGGGGAAGAAATTGAGCATATGATCTCAAGGTTCACAACCATCATAAACCATCTAGGTGCATTGGGGAAAACTATTGGGGCAACCGATCAAGCTAAGAAAATTCTTAGATCACTTCCTAAAGAATATAGAAGCTATACCGCCTCCATCAAAGAAGTAAACGACATGAATACCTTGAAGTTTGATGATTTGGTTGGGAAATTACTAGAATTTGAGATGGAGATAAAAATGGATAGAAATGATGAAGAAGAAAAAAGAGTAAGAAAGAATCTAGCCTTAAAATCAAATGCAATAAAAGAATATAGTGAAGAGTCAAGTGAGGATGAAGAAAGTGATGATGATGTGGCCCTCTTTACAAGAAACTTCAAGAAATTCCTCAAAAACAAAAAGTTCACTAAAGGGAAATTTATAAAAGAAATGAGAAATGAGGATGAAAAGTCATGGAAACACAAGAAGGGACAACTCACTTGCTTTGAATGCAAGAAACCGGGTCACAAAGCAATGGATTGTCCTTTGAAGGGATTCAATGGAAAGGGTAAAAAGAATGCAATGAAGGCTACTTGGAGCGATAGTGATTCAAGCTCCTCGAATGAAGAATGTGAAAATGAAACAAACAATCTTGCATTTATGGCAATTGAGGATAACCACCTCATCATCGAAAGTGAAGAAGAAAAGATACATGATTCTCTCGAATATGATGAATTAGTTGATTCGTTTAATGAATTGCGTGATTTATATGATTCATTGATAAAGAAACATAAACTAGTCAAAAAGGAACATACATTGTTAGTTAATGAGCATGCCTTAATTGTATAGAAAAATAAAACATATGAAAAAGAATTAAAGAATGAAAATGTGAAACTTGGGAAAAACATATCTAGGATAGCATCTAGCTCTACTACATGCGAGTGTAATATCATTAAAGAATAAAATGAATCATTGAAAAAGAATGTTATGGATTTAAACAATATTGTAACAAAATTCACTTTAGGAGAGAAAATTCTAAATATTCTTCTTGGATCCCAAAGATGTTTATTTAATAAAGAAGGTTTGGGATATAGACCTAACAACAAAAGTACATATTTGAAAAATCATTTTGTTAAAGCAGCATCTACTTCATACTCTCATGATAATGCCAACGTTACTTGTCATGCATGCATAGGAAATGACATAAGATATATGATTGCATGTATAAGAGAAAATGTGAAGAATGCATGGGTTCCAAAAGGAACTAAGACTAACCTCCAAGGACCCAAGAAAATTTGGGTACCTAAAACTACATGATTCTACTTGAATAGGTGAGGAAGAAAAAGACTAAAGGAAAATAGTTTATCGATAGTGGATGCTCAAGGCATATGACGGAGGACTACTCAAAACTTTCTTCTTTCACTAGCATCAAAAATGGTGGAACCGTTACATTTGGTGATAATGGTAAAGGTGAAATCCTTGGATATGGAAACGTTGGTACCGGTTCCACTACTTTAATTGAAAATGTTTTACTAGTTTATGGCCTTAAGCATAACCTATTAAGCATTAGCCAATTATGTGATAAAGGTTATGAAGTTGAATTTGATGCCTCTATTTGTAGAATTGTTGATAAAAATTCAAATAATGAATTATTCATAGGTTATAGAGATCAAAATGTTTATCTATTTGACATTGAACATGACATGCATCATGAGAAATGTTTAAGTGCATTAGATAACAACTCTTGGCTTTGGCATAGAAGATTAGGTCATGCACACATGAAATTGATTTCCAAAATTTCCAATAAGGATTTTGTAAAAGGTATTCCAAAGCTAAAATTTGTGAAAGATCAAGTTTGTGAAAATTGTGAGCTTGGAAAACAACATAAAAGTTCTTTCAAATCCAAAAATGATTTTTCCTCCTCAAAACCCCTACAACTATTGCATATGGATTTATTTGGACCATCTAGAACCACAAGCCTTGGTGGTAAAAGCTATGCATTTGTAATAGTTGATGATTACTCCAGATTTACATGGTTTTCTTTTTAGCAAATAAAAATGATACTTTCAAACACTTCACAATGTTTTGCAATCAAGTTCAAAAAGAAAAAGAATCTAGCATTATTTCCATAAGTAGTGATCATGGGGGAGAATTTTAAAAACATCTTTTTGAAGATTTTTGCATATAATATGGCATAAAATATCAATTTTCTTGTGCAAGAACACCTCAACAAAATGGGGTTGTTGAGCGCAAAAAAATATATCATTGCAAGAAATGGCTAGAACAATGCTCAAAGAACATCATTTACCAAATTACTTTTGGGCCGAAGCAGTCAACAGCACATGTTTTGTGATCAATAGAGTGGGTAGTGAGAAAGGGCCTTAACAAAACTCCTTATGAGTTCTGGAAGGGCAGAAAACCAAAATTTCTTTTTTCAAAGTTTTCGGTTGTAAATGACTTTATTTTAAACACAAAGGATAACCTTGGAAAATTTGATTCTAAATCCGATGTTGGAATTTTTCTATGATATTCTTCTTCTAGCAAAGCATATAGAGTTTGTAATAAATGAACCATGATAATGAAGAAATCCATACATGTAAATTTTGATGAATCTAACCATCTTCTTCTAGCAACAAAGAACTTGAAAAGAGAAATGATGATGCTGAGAATCGTGGACAAGCAATTAAATGATCTACATTTAGATGATTCCAAGGATCAATTACAATTTTGAGGATCAAGTACAACATGAATGTAATATAATGAACCTCTTCAACAAAACTCAAGGTGATGACTCTCATTCTATTCCTAAGGAAATTAAATATGTAAAGTTATGAGATTCACCCCATAAGAATTAATTATAGAAGGACCCTCCAAGATTGTCACAAGACACACATACTTAGGAATTATTGTAATAACTTTGCTTTCATTTCTCAAATGAGCCTAAACCTTCTTGAAGTCGAAACAGATCATAATTGGATTATAGCTATGCAGTAGAAGAATTAAATCAATTGAGAGAAATAAAGTGTGCATCTAAGTGTTGGGGTTGGTGCTCAGAGCGCCAATTCCCGGTTGTATTTCTGTTAAATACTTCTGTAAAACATTATTATTATGAATAATATATGCAGTTTCTATAATATAATCTATCTTTCTATATGGTAATGACGTAATGACCCTAGAATGATTAGTCATGATACAGTTGCAAAAGCGTCGCAACGGACATTGAGAGTAGTATCATGACGTTGTCATTCTCAGACAGTTCCTGGTCAAGGTTTACAACTACTTGGTCAGTATAGTAAACCCGTTGAGACCGGTACATGTCGTATACTGGAATATATGATTCCAATGGTTTCTCAATGAACCATTAGTCTTGGAGACTAGTATAGACGTGTAGGTGTTTATAGCGGATAAACACTGAACGACTAACCAAAGATTCTTAATGGATGGTACACCAGCGTCAATAGGAATCTTCTCGGGTTGAGTAGCGCTTGTGATTCTTAGACTTGAGATGCCATTGTGAGCACATGAGACATCTTCTACACTTAGATGGCAGTCACGTCACCGATCTATTTAGATCAGACCTCCGCCTGTTCGTTGGGTGTAGACAGATCCTCAGGGTGTCCTATGTGTATCAAGATAGGATCCGTCAGTTCTGTGTATCAGAGCATAGGTAGTCCATATGATTAGCAATCAGATAAAACCATGGGCCCGTGGTAAAGTTTAGAAGCTAGTTCTAAACATTCTTTTAGAGATTGCTAATAGAATAGTCGACTGGATAATCCCGATAGAGATTTGACGTTTACATCTATATCTCTGGGATTTATCCGGATACCTGTGACGGAGGAAATATACATTTGCCATGACCTCGACCTGTATGGTTCAGCGAGATTATCCGTGATCGTCATAATCTACGGGTGGATAGATTATGGACACGAAATTTGATTTCGTGACGGATATACCTGAATCTAGAGAGTCTCAATAATGAAACATACTCGTAGAGCACTAGAGCAACATTAATAAATAATATTGATTATTTATAAAGTCGTTTAAAGGTTAAACGCAAGATACGTGCTAAAAGGACTAGATAGTCATTTGCCTAATTATTGTGTATTTACATTTAATACTTGATTAATTTAAATACACATTAATTAATAGTCAAAATGAGTTTTTTGACTTATATCCTAAATGAATATATGTTTTAATATTTAATGTAAATATTATACATATATTTAATATATTTGTATTTGATTAATTAATTGATTATTTAATTGTTAAATGATTAAATTAATTAAAATATAAATATCTTACATTAGGATATTTAAAGTAAATGATGTTAGTTGCTTTTGTTGACTTAAATAAATATCTAATAAAGTTTTTATTAAGATATTTATGCAAGTTTGACCAAATTAGCTTGAAATGAAAATTGAAATTACATGTCTTATATTTTGTTAGTGAAATTCGGCCAAGGCTTATTGTTACATGTATATATTGATTTTCATTTCACTTTACACTTAACCTAATACACTTTACAAAAGAAAACTTCCATTGAAAAGAAACTAAGGAAAGCTTGAGAAAGAAAAGATAAATCAAAGAAAGCTTGGAATTTTAGTAAGTTTTTCAAACTTGCTATTAGAGAGGAAATGTTCCTTAGGTTCTAGGCTTCAACATGTGATGTTCTTAGATTATTTCTTTCTTTATTTCTTGTGTTTTTGTTGATGGGAAGTTTGATAGAAGTGTTGAGCATGAGCATGTATGGTGAAGGAAGGTTGTGACTATTGTAGTTATAGATGTAAACTCTCTTTTAAGGTTTTGAAACCATGTTGCTAATCTAGAGTTATTGACCCACTCTTAAATGACCTAGATTTGATCTTGAGTTGTTTCATTGTGTTGAGACTTGTATTGGATGGAAGAATGATGTGATTGAAGTAATTGATTTAATGTATTTGGTCTAATTTGTCCAATTTGAGGAAATTGAAAAATTAGGGTTATTGACCAATTCCAAATTTGGGGGTTTTCATATATGTTGTGTATTTGGTGTGTATATGATGCATATAAAGTTTCATGTTCATTGGATTACATCTTTGATGTGTTTTGATGCATGAAATGACAAAGTGCACAATTGGACCCTTAGTGAGGCTCTCGGCCTTGATAGAGAATTTGGGGATTTTGGTTCTTTTGGTGTTTTGATGTTTTGAACATCATAAGTTCATCTTAGAAATGATTTAGAATCATTAAAAATTGATTAGATCAATTTCGGACTAAAATGGACAAAATACCAAAGCAAGGGTATTTCGGTAAATTCACTTAAATATGATTTATTGAATTTATTTTCATAATTTGATTATTGGAATATTAAATAAATATGTTTATTTAATTAATCCGAGAAAAGAAAAATTTTGAAATCTGAGAAAATCGGATTTTCACCGCTTCCGCTGCGTTACCGGATTCACCCCCTAAAAACCCCTACAAAATGGTATCAGAGCGAGTCTGATTCTAGGCCACCTAATATGATTAGCCTTCATTGAATCAATGTTTAATCATGTTTTCTTGACTTTATGCATGCTTATTAGGATCTAAATTGGTTAGATTTAGGGTGTATGACACTTAGCGGAAAATCCCTAATTAATAAGGTTTGAATGTAATTATGTATTTGATGCATGTTATATGGTCCGTCTTGTCAATACGGTTTATGAATACTTCTTTGTGACTACATCCGAGACCGTGCCTCTGCTGTGAGGTGTGTAGCCGATAAAGATTTATTTATACCGGATGTATATCAGATACTAGGTAAATTCAAGTAAAAGCGGAATTCTGAACGTGCCCTAGCTGTCAGGATTACGTAAGTAACTTGAGTTTATCATTGACGAGTTTAACCTTGGTACGTCTCCTTGTGGGCCTGCCTTCGCAGCGACAACGAGAAACGGCCAGGACCGGATACTTAGGAGTCATTAGTGAATGATTGACAAATGAGTTGTCTACCTGATGAATATACGTAGGCGAGACCGTGCCTCTGCTGTGAGCCGAAATATATTCACGGGATCCACTTTTCACTATTAGTATTTAATTTAATTATTAAATATTTGTATTCTGTTTTGGGATTACAGTATTGCATGATTTAGTGGGAGGGGCATATTAGATTAAAAATCCATGATCTAGTTTATGTTTTTGATATTATATGAAATGCTTTATTTCTGCTAACCCGTTTTTCGTGATCTATATGATAGATTGGCGATGGCGGCACAATCCACAAATCAGTTTGTGCGTATGCTTGATGCGAACAAACTGAAAGGCGCTGAGAACTTTGCAGACTGGGAATTGGATTTGAGGATTGTCCTCGATTCCGAAAAGCTGGGTTATGTTCTTGAGGGTCCGTTGCCCCTTGCAGTGGTTGCGGATGCTTCGGAGGAGGAACGCCAAGTTTTTGAAACTTGGAAGGATGATGATTTAAGGGTTAAATCATACATCCTTAGTTCACTGTCTCCGAAACTCAAGCAACAGTACTATGGTATGCTAAATTCCTATAGTATGATGACGCGATTGAGACAATCGTTTGAGAACCAAGAACAAGTGATTGTTCACAAAGTCGCCATGGAACTGTTCCATGCGCGTCTGGATGAGGGGCAAAGTGTTAGCCCACATGTTCTTCAGATGATCGATTTGATCGATCAATTGAGGCAACATAATCTCATCTTGAATGACATTCTCGGTAGGAGTGTCATTCTTGGTTCACTACCAGCTTCATTTCGCCAGTTCGTGATGTACTTCAACATGCACGGACTGTCTGTGTACCTACCAGGAGCTACATAGGATGTTGCTCACGGCAGAAGAGGACCTTAAGAAGGGAGTACCGACTCGCCCTCCTAGAACTACTTCTCTTTCGGCTTCTTCCCAATGATGGTCCAAGGGAAAGAACAAGAAAGGCAAGAAGAAGAAGAAGGCTTTTGGTCCTCAACAACAGGCGAAGATTGCTAAGCCCAAAAGGGCTTCTGAAGACAAATGCCACCACTGCGGCAAAGTCGGGCACTGGAAAAGGAACTGTCCTGATTACATTGCCCAGCTGAGGAGAGACAGAGCTTCTACATCAGGTACTTTTATTTTTCCAGTTATTGATTTATCTTTGGCTTGTGAAGCCGTTACATCCAGCTGGATTTTAGATTCTGCTTGTCCCATTCACATTTGCAATTCGTTGCAGGTGCTGAAGGAAAGTAGGAAACTGAAGCCTGGAGAGATGCAGTTGCGGTTCGGGAGTGGAGACTCTTTGGATGCAGTTGCAGTGGGAGTATGCGAGATCTCATTGCCGAATGGGACACTTTTGTTATATGACTGTCATTTTGTACCGGGATGTGTCGCAAATATTATATCACTTTTTGTATTAGATACAGAAGGCTTTTGTATTAATATTAAGAATAGTTCTTTGTATTTATATGATAAAAATAATATTCAGATCCTTTGTTGTCCAAAACCAGCATGGTCATTATACATTGCAAACTTCAAAAGATATATTAAATACTGGAGTTAATAAACGTAGTTTACCTGTAATTAATAATACTGAACTTTGGCATATGAGACTTGGTCACATTGGCGTTAAACGCCTTACCCAATTGGTTAGGAATGGTTTGATATCAGATCTTACCATTGAATCCTATCCAACTTGTGAATCCTGTATTCAGGGTAAGATGACCAAAGCCCCATTTTCTGGTGTTGGACACCGCGCCACTAACTTACTGGAACTCGTACATTCTGATGTATGTGGTCCACTAAGTCAAACTGCTCACAGTGGTTATTCGTACTTCGTTACCTTTACCGATGATTTTTCACGGTACGGTTATGTGTATTTGATGCGACATAAATCGGAAACCTTTGAAAAGTTCAAAGAGTTCCGAAATGAAGTAGAAAAACAAAGTAGAAAAACAAACTGGTATATTAAATGCCTTCGATCAGATCGAGGCGGCGAATATATGAGTGGTGAGTTCATGGATTATATGAAGGAGAATGGGATTCTCGCTCAATATACTCCTCCAGGTACACCACAGCACAATGGTGTATCTGAAAGGAGAAATCGGACTTTATTGGATATGGTCCGATCGATGTTGAGTTTCACAGATTTGCCCTATTACTTATGGGGTTACTCTCTCTTAACAGCCGCACATCTTTGAATAAGATTCCTTCAAAGGCTGTTCCTACGACACCGTATCAGATATGGTTCGGTAGGAGACCAAATCTTAATTATATTAAGGTTTGGGGTTGTCCTGCCTATGTCAGGGTAACTCAGCAAGATAAGCTTTCGCCTCGAGGGCAAAAGTTTAGGTTTGTTGGATATCCTTCGAATACGAGGGGATATCTGTTCTATGATACCGAGCATCGAAATGTGTTCGTAGCTCGCTTCGCAAAATTTCTAGAAGTAGAATTTTTGTCAGAAGGTGGTAATCATAGACAGGTTGAGCTTGATGAAGTCCAACAGAAAACAACGAACCAACGGAGGAACCTGAAGTTCAAGTAGATGAAAGACCTTCAACACACACACTCCGTAGGTCGGAAAGGGTATCTAGACCTCCTGAACGCTTGTATTTGATACAAGAAAAGAGTCTGGATGTTCTCTTAGTTGAAGAGACAGATCCTTTCACCTATAGAGAATCGATGTTGGACATCGACTCCGTGAAATGGCAAAGTGCCATGAAATCCGAGATAGACTCAATGCATGAAAATCAAGTTTGGGACTTGATTCCGCTTCCCGAAGGAATTGTTCCTATCGGTTGTAAATGGGTTTACAAGAGGAAGCGCGGGCCTGACGGTAAGGTTGAAACTTACAAGGCCCGACTGGTAGCAAAAGGTTACACGCAGCGACCTGGCGTCGACTACGATGAAACTTTTTCGCCGGTGTAGCAATGCTTAAGTCTATCCGGATTTTGCTTTCTATAGCTGCGTATCATGACTACGAGATTTGGCAAATGGATGTCAAAACGGCTTTTCTAAATGGATTTCTTGATGAAGAAATCTATATGGAACAGCCGGAAGGTTTCGCGTCCAGCGAAACCTCGGGTATGGTATGTAAGCTTAAGAAGTCCATTTATGGACTTAAACAAGCTTCACGAAGTTGGAATCTTCGATTCGATGAGATTATTAGATCGTCTGGTTTTCTCAAGAATTCGGAAGAATCCTGTGTGTATCAGAAGGCCAGTGGGAGCATGGTCGTATTTTTAGTCCTATATGTTGATGACATCCTAATCATTGGGAATGATTTAGGTATGTTGCAAAGCGTCAAAGCGTACCTCTGTAAGAATTTCTCCATGAAGGACCTGGGAGAAGCTTCCTATGTTTTAGGGATAAAACTCTATAGAGATAGACAAAGGAGGCTGATTGGGTTATCCCAATCAACGTACGTAGATAAGATCTTGGAACGGTATAGTTTTGGTAACTGTAAGACAGCAAACATACCGTTCAGACATGGGATCATCTTTCTAAGAAGATGTGTCCACAAACAGAAGATGAGAAGGTTAGAATGTCTAACCAACCTTATGCTTTGTGTTTGGGTAGCATAATGTATGCCATGTTATGTACGAGGCCTGATATCAGTTTCGCTGTTAGCGTAACTAGTCGATATCAGTCCAATCCAGGTAATGACCATTGGATGGCCATTAAACATATCCTAAAGTATCTTAAAGGTACCAAGGATAAGTTAATAATTTATGGAGGGAAACGAGCTGCAGGTTAATGGGTATACAGACTTCGATTTTCAATCGGATCCCGATGATAGAAAGTCTACATCTGGATTTGTCTTTACCCTTAACGGAGGTGCAGTTTGTTGGAAGAGTTCCAAACAGGGATCGACAGCTGATTCCACCACTGAGGCGGAATATATTGCAGCTTCTGAAGCTGCAAAAGAGGCTGTGTGGATAAAGAACTTTATCACAGAATTGGGAGTTGTCCCAAGTATGAGAATGTGATTCCGTTATACTGTGATAATACTGGAGCCATTGCGCAAGCAAAGGAACCGAGGGCGCATCAGAAGTCGAAGCATGTGGAACGCAAGTACCACATCATTCGAGAGATCGTGTCACGAGGGAGGGATATTGTCGTGTGCAAGGTACGAGTGAGTGAAGACATGTAGCAGACCCGCTGACGAAGGCCATACCTCCAAAGCTGTTTGTTTGATAAACACATGGAGTCGATGGGTATTAGATACAATCGATATTGGCACTAGAGCAAGTGGGAGATTTTGTTGGGGTTGGTGCTCAGAGCGCCAATTCCCGGTTGTATTTCTGTTAAATACTTCTGTAAAACATTATTATTATGAATAATATATGCAGTTTCTATAATATAATCTATCTTTCTATATGGTAAAGACGTAATGACCCTAGAATGATTAGTCATGATACAGTTGCAAAAGCGTCGCAACGGACATTGAGAAGTATCATGACGTTGTCATTCTCAGACAGTTTCTGGTCAAGGTTTACACTACTTGGTCAGTATAGTAACCCGTTGAGACCGGTACATGTCGTATACTGGAATATATGATTCCAATGGTTTCTCAATGAACCATAGTCTTGGAGACTAGTATAGACGTGTAGGTGTTTATAGCGGATAAAAACTGAACGACTCACCGAAGATTCTTAATGGATGGTACACCAGCGTCAATAAGAATCTTCTTGGGTGAGTAGCACTTGTGATTCTTAGACTTGAGATGCCATTGTGGGCACATGAGACATCTTCTACACTTAGACGGCAGTCACGTCACCGATCTATTTAGATCAGACCTCCGCCTGTTCGTTGGGTGTAGACAGATCCTCAGGGTGTCCTATGTGTATCAAGATAGGATCCGTCAGTTCTGTGTATCAGAGCATAGGTAGTCCATATGATTAGCAATCAGATAAAACCATGGGCCCGTGGTAAAGTTTAGAAGCTAGTTCTAAACATTCTTTTAGAGATTGCTAATAGAATAGTCGACTGGATAATCCCGATAGAGATTTGACGTTTACATCTATATCTCTGGGATTTATCCGGATACCTGTGACGGAGGAATTATACATTTTCCATGACCTCGACCTGTATGGTTCAGCGAGATTATCCGTGATCGTCATAATCTACGGGTGGATAGATTATGGACACGAAATTAGATTTCGTGACGGATATACCTGAATCTAGAGAGTCTCAATAATGAAACATACTCGTAGAGCACTAGAGCAACATTAATAAATAATATTGATTATTTATAAAGTCGTTTAAAGGTTAAACGCAAGATACGTGCTAAAAGGACTAGATAGTCATTTGCCTAATTATTGTGTATTTACATTTAATACTTGATTAATTTAAATACAATTAATTAATAGTCAAAATGAGTTTTTTGACTTACATCCTAAATGAATATATGTTTTTAATATTTAATGTAATATTATACATATATTTAATATATTTGTATTTGATTAATTAATTAATTATTTAATTGTTAAATGATTAAATTAATTAAAATATAAATATCTTACATTAGGATATTTAAAGTAAATGATTAGTTGCTTTTGTTGACTTAAATAAATATCTAATAAAGTTGTTATTAAGATATTATGCAAGTTGTAAGTTGACCAAATAGCTTGAAATGAAATGAAATTACATTTCTTATATTTTGTATATGTGAAATTCGGCCAAGGCCTTATTGTTACATGTATATATTGATTTCATTTCACTTTACACTTAACCTAATACACTTTACAAAAGAAAACTCCATTGAAGAAACTAAGGAAAGCTTGAGAAAAGAAAGATAAATCAAAAAAGCTTTGAATTTTAGTAAGTTTTTCAAACTTGCTATTAGAGAGGAAAATGTTCCTTAGGTTCTAGGCTTCAACATGTGATGTTCTTAGTTACTTCTTTCTTTATTTCTTTGTGTTTTTGTTGATGGAAGTTTGATAGAAGTGTTGAGCATGTATGGTGAAGGAAGGTGTGACTATTGTAGTTGTAAACTCTCTTTTAAGGTTTTTGAAACCATGTTGCTAATCTAGAGTTATTGACCCACTCTTAAATGACCTAGATTTGATCTTGAGTTGTTTCATTGTGTGGAGACTTGGATTGGATGGAAGAATGATGATTGAAGTAATTGATTTAATGTATTGGTCTAATTTGTCCAATTTGAGGAAATTGAAAAATTAGGGTTTTGACCAATTCCAAATTTGGGGGTTTTCATATATGTTGTGCATTTGGTGTGCATATATGATGCATATAAAGTTTCATGTTCATTGGATTACATCTTGATGTGTTTTGATGCATGAAATGACAAAGTACTCCAATTGGAACCTTAGTGAGGCTCTCGGCCTTGATATGAGAATTTGGGGATTTGGTGCTTTTGGTGTTTTGATGTTTTGAACATCATAAGTTCATCTTAGAAATGATTTAGAATCATTCAAAATTGATTAGATCAATTTCGGACTAAAATGGACAAAATACCAAAGCAAGGGCATTTCGGTAAATTCACTTAAATATGATTTATTGAATTTATTTCATAATTTGATTATTGGAATGTTAAATAAATATGTTTATTTAATTAATCAAAAGAAGAGAAAAAGTTTTAAAATCTGAAAATGGATTTTCACCGCTTCCGCTGCGTTACCGGATTCACCCCCTAAAAAACCCTACATCTAGTTCCTAGACCTACTCATCAAAGTGTAATTGGAACAAAATGGGTTTATAGAAACAAACTTGATGAGTCCGGATTGGTTGTGAGAAATAAAGCTAGACTAGTGGCCCAAGGCTACAACCAAGAAGAAGGAATAGACTATGATGAAACCTTTGCTCCTGTAGCTCGACTTGAAGCCATACGCATCCTCTTAGCTTTTGCGTGTCATAAAAATTTCATACTTTATCAAATGGATGTGAAAAGTGCTTTTCTTAATAGGTACATTATGGAGGAAGTTTATATTGAACAACCTCCCAGTTTTGAAAATACTGATTTACCCAATCATGTG
This sequence comes from Zanthoxylum bungeanum, assembly GCA_019454045.1. Classification (NCBI taxonomy): domain Eukaryota; kingdom Viridiplantae; phylum Streptophyta; class Magnoliopsida; order Sapindales; family Rutaceae; genus Zanthoxylum; species Zanthoxylum bungeanum. The sequence goes on from SKCR01030608.1 coordinate 254,479, forward strand.
TACAAATTAACTAAAGCACTATATTGACTTAAGCAAGCTCCTAGAGCATGGTATGATAGGCTTAGTTCTTTTCTTTTAGAAAATGGTTTTGTAATGGGAAAAGTTGATACCACACTATTTATTAAGCATAAAAATGATGAATGTTAATATTTCAAATTTATGTTGATGATATTATTTTCGGTGCTACTAACGCCTCATTGTGTGAGGAATTTTCAAATTGTATGAGTAGTGAATTCGAAATGAGAATGATGGGAGAGCTCAAGTTCTTCCTAGGATTACAAATAGATCAAAGAAAAGACGAAGTGCTCATAAATCAAGCAAAATATATCAAGGAGCTTTTAAAGAAATTTGGGATGGAATCAAGCAAACATCCTTCAACACCCATGAGTTCAACCTTGAAGCTTGACAAAAATTAAGAAGGTAAAGCCGTAAATATTAAACAATATCGACGTATGATTGGATCTTTACTTTATTTAACCGCAAATAGGCCCGATATCATGTTTAGTGTTTGTATGTGTGCAAGATTTCAATCTAATCCTCGTGAAACTCATCTTTGTGCTGTAAAATGTATTTTTAGATATCTCTCGGGAATAATTAATTTGGGACTTTGGTACCCCAAAAGGAGTAGCTTTCAACTTGCTTAGCTATTCTGATGCCGACTTTGGCGGTTGTAGATTGGATAGAAAGAGTACAAGTGGTACATGTCATATATTAAGTAATTTCCTAGTCTCATGGTTTAGCAAGAAACAAAATAGTGTTGCCTTTTCTACTACCGCAGCCGAATATATTACGGCGGGTAGTTGTTGCGCTCAAATACTTTGGATGCAACACACACTTAGAGACTATGGGGTCATTCTTGAGAAAAATCCCATTTTATGTGACAACACTAGTGTTATAAACTTGTCTAAAAACTCTATTATCCACTCTAGAGCCAAACATATTGATATAATGCATCATTTTCTTAGAGATCATGTTGGCAAAAAGGATGTGATTCTTGATTTTGTTCCGACCGATCAACAATCGGCGGATATTTTTACAAAACCCCTTCCCGAAGAAAGTTTCACAAGAATCATAAGGGAATTAGGTATTATTGTATTAATTGATTGAACATTTTATTTGTTGCCTATGTGTGTACTTTAATTTTTGATTCTTTTTCAGTTTATTTGATTTGAGTATTAATAAGTCTCATTAAGTTAATAAATAACTTATATGAGTCATTAAGATTACTCGAAAATTCATCTTAGGGCCATTTCTATTGATAAAACTACTCGTAATCCCTTTGCGACCATTCTGGAACTGGCATACCGGTCAAAAATTGCCCATACCGATCTATTTAAGCGCTTACTGGTATACGGACCGGCTTACCGATTTGTAAACCGGTCTTGAGTTTTTAAACGGAGTCGCGACTCCTCTTCGTCATTTCATCAAAATTTCTCTCAAAAATCTATCATTTTTCACCCTAATCCTATCCTAAGTCATTTTCGTTCATCACTTCGTCAATCTTGGTAAGTTTACTCTTCAATTACTCTTTAATCTCTCTATGTTCGATTTTTTAGGTTTCAAAACCCTAGAATTTCGTTTTTCTTGATTCGGTTATTTCAGGTGTTTTTAGTTCATATTTCTTGTTCCAAATGACTCTAGGACGTGTTTAGAATGTATATCTCTAACTTGTTTGGCTCCATTTCGTTGTTTTTCAAAATTCCTAAAATCCTGTCAAACTGCATCATGAACCCACACTTCAATCCTGATCAATACTTCACTCTGGGTCATTCCAAACTAATTTACAATGACCATATCAAACAAAAAGTCCTATCCAAATCGTATTTTTGTAATCTGGATGATTTATCCGACTTTTCGTGTACCTCCATCCTCGAGCGTCATGATTTGAGCCACTTTTGTAAATTAACCGATCATATCTTTCCAAATCTTGTTAAAGTTTTCTATACAAATATGGAATTCCCTGTTAGTACCCCTGGCGCCTTTCGCACATGTGACAATGGTACTAAATTTCTTGTCACTCTCGAATTCCATTAACTGCATCCTCCATACTCAAACCAAACTCATTGGTGCCGCCACTTCTCAAGCCTTCTGTCAGCTCGAATGCATCTCTGGGGCACGTGTTATGGAATTTGTGCAAATGGACGCGCTTGTCCCCACATCCATACCCTGACATCCATGTCCTCAAAAAGGTTAAATTAAGCTTCGATATGCAAGTCTTCACCGATATTATCCAGTGTATCTTATCACCCCACAAAGGGAACGTTGATGCTGTTAACCTTTTGGAAATCTGGGTTATGGGATCCTTAGGATTAGACGTTCAGCTGGACATTGGTTTTCTTGTTTGTCAATACATGCAAACCGTCCGTTCTCATCCTCAACAGAGTCTTCCTTATGGGTCTCTCATCACTCAAATTCTCCACAAATTTCATGTCGTCATCAGCCCCGATGAGCCATCCTTCTCTGTCACTCCTCTTCACCAAATCACTTTCACCACTTTTCACCATAAGCAATGGGAAAATGTCGATGGTGTTTGGCGCATGAAGCCTAAGCCCAGCGCTCCTGGAGCCTCCACTTCCAAACGGTAAAGGATGATTAGTAGCGCTAATTCCGATGAAGAAACTGACGCTGCTGCCGCTGACACAACAGGACCATCAAGTTCGAGACCATCGGCGGACGAGCAACACAACCTCGTCATGGCTAGACTTGATTCCCTCGCTGACAGTTTGGGCACTCTCTCCACCAACATCACTCAGTTTTCCACTTCCTTCACTACTTTCAGTGCTCGTGTGGAGCAGCGCCTAGACACCATGGAACGCCAGCTCCATTCTCTTACTGGCGAGCTTTAGATTTTAGATATGGCCCACATTTTGTTGAAAATCATGACATGTATTTTGACAAGCTATTAATGAAATTTTTCTTTCTCTAAATTGTGTCGTTTTTACTTTTTCACTTATGTTATGGATTGATTGGTGTTTCCTTATTATTTCGCTTTTGCTTCTCCACATTTTTGATAATGTCAAAGGGGGAGAAATTATACACAAATAATTAAAACTTGTGGTTCCCTCACCCTTATACTAAGGGGAAGCTTATGTATACTAATGTGCTTATCTAAGTATGTTGGCGGTGTTTTCAGACCCTATGATATTTAAACAGTACGGCAGGGGTAAAAAAGTAATTCCCTTCTTGGTCAAGATCATTAATGCCGACCATGTTGGAGTTTACTAAGGTCCCAAGGATCAATAAACAAGCATGAAACATAAGTGAATACAACGAGGGAGTTGCGGAATACTCACAACGATCGGTTGAGCGACGCGAGAGGCAACAAAAATTTATCTTTCCTGTCCACTGGACTGCTCGGCAGTTTCTGTTTTGGCCTCCTCCATTTCGGCTTCAAGCTTCAAGAATCAAGCTCCAAGCTTTGCGAAATGATTCCCAGCTCATGGGTGAACTTCCCTATCACCTTCGCATGACTTCGTAGTGTGCTAGCACTCCGATTTTGCCACAAAATCGCGACTTTTGATTCCCATTTTTCCTCTTCAGCTCACGGCAGCAGTAACTGAACCAGAAGAAAGAAAAAATGCCTCTAAGGCTGAAAATGAGAGGGAGAAGAAGTGAAGAGAGAGAGTTGGTTTCAAAAAAAAAAATGAGACTCATCATCGGGTCTTACATGCAAAAATGCAGTGCCTACAGTCACTAACACAATACTCTTCCGAAAATTTTCACAAAATATGTTCTTAGTATGTAAATCAAGAATAGATATCAAAATTATCAGGTTAAGCATAAACATGTAAGTGAATTCACGTATAAGTCTTGTATAGTCATGTAGAGCAGAAATTGGGACGTGATAGTTTTTCAATACTATTTTTTTTATACAAATCTAATCATCAAAATTTAACCACTAATTTAAGTCAATTTAATAATAAATACTCAAAATGAAAATAATATTAGACTTAGAACTTTTTTTCGCTTTCGGATAAGATTGTTCAAAGTCGACCAAACTATTTTTTATTTGTGTATCAATTTATTGGCCTTGTTTAATATGATAACTTAAATTCTTGATGATAGAGGCCTTTGAATCTATTCTCAATGCATCTATTTAAAAATAATATTAAACAATTTACATGTTAATTTTTTTTCTCTATTTACTTTAATTATAATGAAATTATATTAGATAAGCCTGTAAATGCATTAATTTTTAATAAAATGGAGGAATTTATTAAAGAAAAATAAGACAGTATAAAAAATTGGGACAAGAGATCAAAGTAGGCAAAAAAAGAAAAAAAAAAAAAAAGAACCTATATTTGGAAAAACCCCAAGTATACTCATGCAAGCCCTTAATCATAAGAAAGATAAGATGACATGTGACTATGCGAGATATGTTTTAAAATAATTATACACTTATTTATCATTTTTCAATTTAAATATACATATGAATGAATGTGATGGAGGTATTATACGGACGACATAATATCTCGAAGGTACTTAAAAAATTCTATGAATGTACTCAAAAATTCTCTGAGTATAACGTAATAAAGACCTTTGTAGTAAAATAGTCATTTCAAAAACAGTCCATGAGGTATTTATTTTTAAAAATTCTCTGCCCTAAAGGCACCATTTCATGCCTATATAAAGGATCATTGATGTTCGTTCAAATGATCCATAAAAACTAGAAGTCTCATTCATTGTTAAGAAGAGTCTTTTCTTTTGAGTCAATAGAGTTTCCACCATTATTCCTAGTTCATGTTCTTGTGTAAGAAGTGCCCCTTCTCAAGAAGTATCCAAGTAATCCTAGGAGGACGTTAGCCACAAAATCCGTAGAGTACCGAGACGGGGCTAATAAGTTCTTAAGGACAGAGAACATCTCGACTTGATTTAATAATCACCATCTTCTACAAACACATTTTTCAGGTTTTTTTATATGCTTCCATTGATTGCATGTTTATTATTTATTTGTTGCTTGAATTATGCATGAATTACAACACACCCCTCTTTGAAAGAGATCAAAAAAGCCAAAAAAAAAAAAAAAAAAAAAAAAAAAAAAAAAAAAAAAACCTATATTTGGAAAACCCCAAGTATACTCATGCAAGCCCTTAATCATAAGAAAGATAAGATGACATGTGAGATATGTTTTAAAATAATTATACACTTATTTATCATTTTTCAATTTAAATATACATATGAATGAATGTGATGGAGGTATTATACAGACGATATAGTATCTCGAATGTACTTTAAAAAAATTCTCTGAATGTACTTAAAAATTCTCTGAGTAACGTAATAAAGACCTTCATATTAAAACAGTCTTACCATTTTTCAATTTAAATACACAATGATTTGTTGCACAAATTATGTTGGTACGCAATGACATGATAATTAATGGGATCATCAAGTTAGGCAAGTGGGCACTCGACTAACCCATAAAAATATAAAGTAAAATTGGAAGTTGATTTTGTGGCAGAAAGAAAAGTACTTTTCATTCACTATTATTATTTTTTTTTTGAAAAATATTGAATTTCTTCATTCTTTATATAAGCCACTATCCCCATGCCCTTTCTGTGTATCTCTCCAAAATTTTCTTTCCATTTTATCAATAATTCACTCTCTTGTTTGATTATCAACATGGAGAATATGGCTTTTCTTAAACTGTTTGTTTTCTTTCTAGTTTTCTCTATTGTTCTCTCATCAACTGCAGTTCCTGCAGCAAGTAATTAAAACTCATACTTTCTAGTGTTGTTTTTTATTTTTAATTTTTTATGAATTTATTGTCAACGTTTTATGTGTTAACAGGAATGCTCAAGTCAAATAATGAAAACCCTAATCAGTTTCAAGATTTTCTGGCTCAGGTATCTTTTTTATTCTAGACTTTCATATTTTAAATTGTGTTTTACAAGTTATAAAAATAAAAAGTTTTTGTTTTTGTTTTATAAATTTTAGGAAGCACTGAAAATGAAAGATTCTGAGGAGTTTCTTGGAATGGAAAAGGGAAATATTGAAGGGAGAATGGACATGGAAATCACAGACTATGCAGGTACAGGAGCAAACAATCGCCATGATCCAAAATCTCCTGGAAGAGCTTGATTTATTAAAAGGGTCTCCAAATTTCAGATATTTTATTATTATACATATGTATAGAGTGTGACTTCAAGAAGGAAAAAGTGTCTGTATGGAATATGGAGTTTCTGTGGATTTAGGGTTTGGTTTGTCTTTTGTTTTGATTGAGAATATGCTAAGTTTGTTCATAATTCTAAGGTGTGTTTGTAATTTATTATTAAAGTTGGGATTCGGATTTGCTGTAACTATTGGTGTTGAATTCCACTCTGAAGTAGTGTTTGCTGGAAATTAAGTGCTGTTTTTGAGTTCTGGTGTTGTAATTGATTTACAACTTGATCTTATAGTATATGTTTGACTTCATTTTAAAACTAGTAAGTCTAGAATCAGTTCTAAATATCTGGAAGGAAAATTTCTCCTAACATAGAAACTTAAATCTCTTCTAGTAGTGTATTCAGTTACAGTACTGCCTCGTATTTTCAGTGAAGTAAATTTTGTGTCAGACTGTTTAGCTAATTTAGGAATTCCAACAAGTCCATTTCCTCATATATATATATCATTTAATGAAGTTGAAACAAGAGAAAGGAAAGTAGATTTTTGAAATCACTACATAATATTTTCTTTTCGATTACTGAGATATGGATGATCAAATATTTGATTTTCTTTTTAAATATTTCAAAATACTGAAATAGGTTTGAACTTTAATTTTTTACAATTTCTTAATAAATTTTACTAATAGAACTAATTAATATTCATAATGTACTTGAGTAGATATATCCAAATCTTACTGAAGATCATTGGACTGCCATAGACAGACTTGTAAGCTATATGAGAAGCACCATTGATTATGTACTTAACTATAGAAGCTCTCCACATATACTTGAAGGTTACAGTGATGCAAATTGGATTTCAAGATCAAATGAAATCAAATCCATTAATAGTTATATATTTACCTTTGGTGGTGGTGTTGTGTCTTGAAAATCTTCTAAGCAAACCTGCATAGCTCGTTTTACCATTGAGTCCGAACTAATTGCCTTAGAAAAAGCTTATTCTGAGACTAAGTGGTTGAGAAACCTCTTAGTAGATTTTTCCATTTCTACTCACCCTCATACTACTGCATCCATTTACTATGATTGCCGGTCGCTATTGGTAGGGAAATAAGTAATTAGATAGTTAATGGGAAAAGTAAATACATCTATCTGACATAATATCATCAAACAACTATTGAAATATGAGTCTAGATTTTATGAGATCGGAGTCAAAATTGGTTGATCCTCTGACATAACCACTAAATACATTGAGGGGGGTGTGACTCCTGTTTATAATAGAAGATAAAAGTGATGGTAAGCCTACTTATATAATTGGAATTCCTATAAAGTATGTTCATAAGGAGATAGTATATCATGTTTCGGGTGTATATGTCATCTCTCTCACAGTAGTTGGGTCTCACACAGTTGTGAGACGCAGTTATTGTGAGAGAGATGACATATACACCCGAAACATAATATAATTTTTCGTTCATAAGAGTAATAACAAGTCATTTATTGTCTTGTTACACTATCGATTTACTTATTTGAGTTATCCCTATGGTGAAGACGAAGATTTATATATTTTGAAATGTGGAGGATTGTAGCATAAATGAGTGATATTTCAAAATTTAATATTCTCAATATATGATTTTATTAGATTAGGTTTATATATTTTGAAATGTGGAGGATTGTAGCATAAATGAGTCATTTATTGTCTTGTTGCTGTTCTTTTTCATCAGATTAGAGTGCAAACACTATTTGAATACACAATCTGACAAAACTTAAATTATAGTTTATTATAAAAGGAATATCTCAATAACCAAATTATGTGCACATTCAGGGGAGAGTAGATTAAAAATTGTAATAATAATAATAATAATTAGGAAGAAAACGGGTTGATTGAAATTGGACTTCTTATTCCTAAGCATAAAATTGGCCAGCTCAATTTTATAGTTCTGATGTGTTAGCATATTCAAGTTTATGGTTTTGCCATTATGATCCTCATTGCTTACCATCTCAATTTTATTGAATTATTTTAAATAAAATCAAATAAAATCTTGATTTTACCACAGTGCAAAAGTGAACTACTGGAGGTATATCTCTTCTCTTACCATTTTCTGTAACCCTTTTGAGCTTTACACAACAAAAATATTAATTTTGAAGGAATCTTCATAAATTTTTGGTGCTCTTCAATCTCAATTCTTTCTTCTTGAAGACAACCCACTTTGTTATGGTGGGCTCAAATTAATGTACCATTATAATGATATCGTCCGTTCAAATTAATATCAATATGTATGAAATTATCCTTTTTTTATGTTGGTTTTTATATATCACCTTCACTCGTCAATAGTTGCACCAAAAACTGTCTGTCAAGATGCCTACACAACTTATTTTAAAAAAAAAAACAAAAAAGTGCTTTAGAAAAAAGCATATATCATGGAGGGAACACTTCTTTATAATTATTTCTTGCCATATAATTAATTAATTATCATAATTAATGCATATGCATTAATGGTTGCATTTGGAATAGTTTATTCACCTTGTGGATCATGCTATAAGTGTAAAATATATATTTTCAACTGACCTTCATTAGAGTCTAGATATAAAACTTAAAATATTAAAGAATAAAAGTTGTTTGTCCTTTATGAGTTTCTACGATAGCAGCTAGGGTTTTGACTAGTTTAAGAATTAGGATCCGATAGTAAATTGATTCAGTATCCATTACAAATTCAACTCAATATTAAATTTTGATTTGTCAAAGTATTTCATCTATGAAAAATATAGATGAATAAATTCTCTTCACTCTAGATTCCAACTGATTAATTTGACTCTTAAAAAGTTAATTTACATATATATTTAGATTTTTTATTAAAATCATTCTGATAATTACAAGTATTAATTAATAAAAAAAATTCAAACCTCACACATGAATACTAGTTAACTTCACTGGTAAACTTTTTGAGGTGGTACAAGAAGTCTTCACTTACACAGGTAAGAAAGAATAGGATATTGTCATCTAGCAAATACAGTGACTGTAAAAATGTCATAAACCTGTCCAATATCTATCGAATCAACCGAAGAGTAGTGAGTTGTTGGCCATCATAAAGATTGTTAAGAAACTAAAACCTTTATTTTTCTATGTTTATTGAGTTCTAAATCAGTGTGTACTATCAAAATAAACTTTTTTTTTCCTCCAAATGATTTAATAAGCAATCCACTTCATCATCTTAAATTGTTTTTTCTCTCATTCCTCGTTATATTGTAATATCTCTTTAGTTTTGCTACTCTAACTAGTTTATCATTGTCTATCTTACTACTTAATGATAATTAGTTCATTGTTGGCAATATTTTTTTTCACGAAGACATCAATTACAATTGTACAAGGGGGGATAGAATGCGTAGAAACTAAAAAGATGAGTTCTACTCATGAGTTTATAAAATTTAGTATCAGAGCAGATACCATGCAAAGTATAAGTGTGGTTTTGTGACAATTGTTACGGATGGGGCGACCTGAGAAGGATTGCCACCCTAAGGCAGGATCCGTAAAATCACCTAATTGGGTATGATTGACCATTTCAAGAGGAGATTACTGTCTTAAGAGAACAATTGAAGCTGACTCAAGATCGGCTGAAGATGCAGAATGCCGAGATGAGGAGGCAAAATGCCGAAATGATAAGGCAGAATGTCACACCTGTCCCCTTAGGTAGGGTATGGGAGACACAGAGACGTGAATCTGACAGAGTTTTCCCTGTAAAACGGACTAAAACCTCTGAATACAAAGGTAAAAATCTAATTTGAATAATATAATCATATATATAAGATTTCCATGATCCATCCCAAAATAATTATCCATGCTAAAGCACACATATACACACACACACATATCTATGTATCAAATATAGGCTCTGTGCCCATATCAAAATAATAATCCACACATGGAAGACATATCTAGAACCTTCACCCAAAAACATAACAAAATACACTCTAATGTTGCCACAACCTTTCTCTAGTGGCAGAAAATGATGAAGAAACAGTAGAGGACAAAATGAAGGATCTACTAATTTTCTTAACCTGTAAAATTAAAGAAATGAGTAAGCTCACGCTTAGTGCAAAAGATTACAGCTTAGTGCCGTGGATACACAACTAACAAGGCGGATCAAATAAATCTTTCATACTATAAATAAATACATAAATTTGTAAACTGATATATAAAATATTTACTTGAAATCATAAATCTCATTCTGCACATGAAAATTCTCTAAAAAATCTACATGCACACTCGTGGCAATACGGCAAAGCTGGCAACATGGGGCATCCCTATAGCAATAACTAACATCCGGAGAAAAACTAGCAACATGAGATCTCGTCTTACGATAAATTATCTGGCACGTATAAGTACACATAGTGCATTCTAGCATAAAAAACATATCTAAAATACATGCTCATGTATCTCAAAATCGTGCAAATTTTTCATATATCACAAACTCATGATTTCAACATAATCAATATTCGATCCATTCTTTTATTGCAAAATATAAACTTTCTAAAAACAAACTCATTTAATGCATTACCTTGAAGTGGCCGTGGATATTGGTTGTGAAGTGTGGTGAAATGTTAAAATCCAAATCACACATTGATTAAATAGAACAATATAAATAAGAATATAAGTTTATTCACTCTCTCCTTATAAATCGGTTTTTAAATACGAGTTCTAAATATGTATTTATAATAATATAATAGGAAAACTATCACGGTAAAAGATGACTATTACTCATCATGGTAGGTAAGACAAGATACTTTGTTGACACATAAAATGTTAAGAAAGGAATTGTATTTAATTTAATGTGGATTTGCTCCATTATTCCTCTAATAAGATGTACGGACGGAATATATATGTCTCAATCAATCATGTTATAAACTTTATCAATGGGGCCAATGGCCAACAATTGGAATGAAAAATAAAATAAGAGACGAATGTTCTTGTCACATAAATGCATAACACGACAAATTATGGTGTCTTTATATCTCAGATTTATAATTTAGATCAATTTTACGTACGCAGCTTCAAAATCTAGATTCACATAAACTTGCACGAGTATTATAGAGCCGCTTTATTTTTATATAAATTATTATAACATAACTTCATTAATGAAAATAAATCATGTAGCCATCAGTTATAAAATAAATGCTTACAAAACTTTTTGCTCTATAATTTTTCAACCTAAAGAAGACCGCAAAAATAATTTACCCGCTAAATGTTAAATAATTTACCCGCTAAAGAAAAAAGAGTGACTATTTATACACAGATCATGTTTATATGTACGTTATTTGTTGAATATATGTCCAACATTGATTAAAAATATATGCAATAAGTATTAATATTAATGAACGATTAAAATTTAATTAGATATAAATTTTTATTTAATAATTATCAATTATAGTTGGTAAAAATGAAGCACAAAATCACGGAAATCATTTATTGATGTCTTTTTAGTTTTTGGAAACAATGATTTGTTTCACAAATTATGTTGATACAAAAATGACATGATGATTAATGGGATCATCAAGTTAGGCAAGTGGGCACTCGACTATAAAGTAAAATTGGAAGTTGACTTTGTGGCTGGAAGAAATATTTGTATTTTTCATTTTTTTTCTCTTTTTTGAAAATATTAAATTTTTTGTTCTCTATATATATAAACCACTGTTCCCATGTCATTTCTGTTCAACTTACCAAATATTTCTTTCCATTTTATTAACACTTCACTCTCTTGTTTGATAATCAACATGGAGAATATGGCTTTTCTTAAACTGCTTATTCTTCTCTTTCTGGCTATCTCTTTTGTTCACTCATCAACTGCAGTTCCTGCAACAAGTAATTAAAACTCATGTTTTTTTTTTCTTTTTTTAATTTTGTTGTTAATTTGTTGTCAACATTTTATGTGTTAACAGGAATGCTCAAGTCAAATACTGGAAACCCCACCCAGATTCATGATTTTCTGGCTCAGGTTTCTTTTTTATTCAAGATTTTCCAAATTAAATTGTGTTTTACATGTGGTAATTTTTTTTTTAAAAAAAATTTTGTATTAAAAATTTTAGGAAGCAATGAAAATGAAAGATTCCGAGGAGTTTCTTGGAATGGAACAAGAATATATTGAAGGGAGAATGGACATGGAAATCACAGACTATGGCAGAACAGGAGCAAATACACACCATGATCCCAAAACACCTGGAAGAGCTTGATTTATTAAAACTGTCTCCAAATTTCACTTCTTTTTTATTATTAAGTGTGTGTGTGTGTTATATATGTATATGTATGTATGTATGTATGTATGTATAGAGAGTGATTTCAAGAATTAGGGTTTGGTTTGTCTGGTAAAAGTGTGTGTCTGGGAATCTGTGGATTTAGGGTTTGGTTTGTCCTTTGTCTTGATTGAGAATATGCCATCCTTGATATTTATTATTATTATTATTATTATTATTATTATTATTATTATTATTATTATTATTTTGTCACTTGACGATACATTTGATACATTGAATGATCCTACATATATACATGGTAAAGTGAAAGGATTCGATCCTTGAAGGAGAGTCCTCTTAGGCAATTAACAATTTGATCAAGAAGAAACATCAAACAATAGGCTTCCATGTGGTGGTAGTGGGATTTTATGCCCTTAATAAAAGGTTGGCCTTCTATCAAGATACACACTAATCACAACTTGATACATTATAAGATTCTACCTTGATACCTTGTCCGAGTTTAGAAACTAGCCTTATGGTACCCTTCCACTGCGATAGCCGACAAAATCATAAATCTGATTTTTCACCTTCCGTTGCGATACTCGACAAAACCGTAAATACGCCAACATTTTATGCCCTTAATAAAAGGTTGGCCTTCTAGAAAGATACACACTAATTACAACTCCAATATTTTGTTCGCTTTGGACATTAGTAAACCTAGATATCCTGTCCGAGTTTAGAAAATAGCCTTATGGTACCCTGATACATTATAAGAATCTACCTTGATACCATGTAAAATCCCACATCACTTCAAGCATTAGAGTTCAAACCTTGAACTTCGCACTCTTTACATTGAACGTGGACACAAAGCCGTGTAAGGCGAGCTGGATAACTAGACATACCAAACCTATCAAACAGATAAAGATTTCCTTGATAGCAGCACAGATTTCCTTGATTGTAAATGTAATATTTTCATTTTAATATTGTTGATGGTGTTTTCAGGCGCTACAACATTTAAGACAGCATGACAAGGACAAAAGGGTAAATTCTCTGTCTGGTGGAGATCATGTAGCCGACCCGACCAGTTCATGTGAAGACCGACCACTTTGGTTCAGATGACCGAGCACTATAGAGGTCGGCAGGAACGCTCTCAGCATAAAAGATCGTCATGGCCGACCTCATTAAGACCGACCAGACAACGGGCTGTGTTCAAGACAACAGCACCCCATTCTTATGGATAAGATAAGAAAGATATCCTACTCTCGCAAGGAGAAGGAGTCAGAATCCAAAAGGGAATACGGAAGAAGAAGGCAGTACCGGATCAGGAAACCCTACAAGAAGAGAAGATTGAGTCCAAATAGGATTTCTTATGCAAATAGGAGTCTGATTTCTGTATTATTATAAATAGGAGGGTAGAGCATGTGTAAAAGACATCTGAAAATCATCACAAGAGTGAGGGATTAGAATCATAAAGCTCCGATTTGTAAAAGCAAAGAAGGGACTCGAGGAGTGTATTTGAGTAATAAAAAAGCACCACCATGTTCTTGTCCGTGGACGTAGGTCGGATCCCAAAGTCCACCGAACCACGTTAAATCACCTGTGTCTGATTGGCGTATTTTCTTGTTTTCCGCTAAGTTGTTTTTGGTTTCCCGCATAACCAAACAAATTCACAGTTGGAGGAGGATTCCTCGGAGGTATATTCCTGTATTACCCTGAGACCAAAATCCATCGTCAACAGTTGGCGCCGTCTGTGGGGAACTTCAAAAAAAGCAGTTCACGTGATAAGACAAATGGCGGAAGACGGAAATCACCAACCAGGAGATCCGGCAATGGACTGGATGAAAAAAATGGAAGATGGCATGAGGTCTATGATGGATCGACTAGAAAGAATGGAAGGAGCAAACAACGAGAAAACTGAAACCGAGACCTGACAAAGGAGGAAAGAGAGGGAAAGAGGAAAAAGAGTAGTAGATGTAAGCGAAGACGAGGGACCCAGACAGAGAGGCCCCTATGGGATATGATCTGCGGTGGTAGGAAGATCAGAAGACACATGGGAAGAAGAAGAGGAGGAATAATCACCCGACCCCTCCTCCGACAGTTTTTACAACTCCGAGAGGGAGGATAGAAAGTATAACGAAGACGTACATGAGACCTCTGGGTTTAAAGAACGCCACGCCCGGGGCGACAGGCGAACAGAAGGACACAGAAGACGACACGGGGGCACAACCCGTGAAATAAAATCTTGGTTGAGAAAAGAGATGACCAGATGGGGAGAAGGCCTCAAGATCGGCGCGGGAGACACCCGAGGCGAGGAAGAGGGGTCTCCCCTTACGGAAGAAATAAAGGCAGCACAGTTCCCGAAGCGATTTAACATGCCGACCATGGCACCATACAAAGGCCACTCCGACCCAAAATCCCACATCGAAAACTTTGTCCTCCTGATGGAAGTACAGGGAGTAACGGGCGACGCCATATGCAAAGTATTTCCCTTAACTTTAGGGGGCCCGCCATCCTATGGTATAGAAGTCTGGCCCCGAGGAGCATTCAGAGCTTCTCCCAACTTAAGAAGTCTTATCCGGCATTTCAAAGGAGCCTGCACCCCTAAAAAAACAATAGGAGAACTAAGGCTCATGAAACAAGGAGACGACGAAACACTGAAAAGCTTCATTGAAAGGTATCACAACACTGTACTCGAGGTCGGAGGGTACGAATCCCAAGAAGCCCTGGAAAGTCTGAAAGGGGCCCTAAGGGTCGGGAAACTATGGACCCACCTGAGGATCCATGAGACACCAGACTACGCTACCGCACTGGAGGTAGCCAGGAAGTTCGTCCTACTAGAAAGCGAGGAAAAAGTATCCCGGAGAGGGACAACCGCCAGAGAAAGGGTAACCAGGAGAGAAGACCATCGGCGACCGGAGAGAGAATTCCGGAAGTTCAATCCAAGACCCAAAGAGTTCAAACCAATGGCACAAAAGGATCAAGGCAAAGGGCCCGCAACTCAAGTAAACCATGTGGTCCGAGAGGAAGCGTATATTCCCCTAAGCAAGCCACCAGGGGAAATCATCATGGAGATACGGGAGAAAGGCCTCTTAATAGAGCCCGACCTCGGAGGTTTCCCTCAGACAGAAAAAAACAAAAGATCCTACTGCCTGCACCACAATCTAAAAGGGCACACAACCGATGAATGCAAAGACCTGCGGGAACAAATGGAGGACCTGGCCCGGAACGGGTACCTGAACAATTACATCGACCACGAGATCATGGCCGCCAGACAAAGGGCAAGGAATCGAGAGGTGAACGTCATCGCAGGAGGGGCAACGCTGGCCGGGGACTCTAACCGGTCGAGGAAGAATTACAGCCGAGCACGAGGGACAGAGGTGCTGAAAACAGAAAAAATCCCAAACCCACGGGGAAGTCAGTCGACACCCATTATGTTCACCGATGAAGACGCTCAGGGGGTAAGTTTCCCCCATGACGACGCACTAATAATCAAAGCAACAATCGGCGGCACAGAAGTGGACAGAATCTTGGTGGATCCCGGGAGCGCGGTAGACATAATTTCCAAAGAAACTCTGGAAAGCCTGGGGGTAGAGTACACAGCTCTAACCAAGGACAGCACCCCCCTGTACGGTTTCGGGGGTTCAACGGTCGTTCCGCTGGGAAGAATTCAACTAGCAATGACGATCGGAGCCGCCCCCAAAACCCGAACAATCATGATAAACTTCACTGTAGTAGACTGCATGAGCAGTTATCAAGTCATTGTCGGCCGCCCCTTCATGATGAAAACCAAGGCCGCAATGTCCTGTTATTACTTGTGTTGATGGTGTTTTCAGGCGCTACAACATTAAGACAGCATGACAAGGACAAAAGGGTAAATTCTCTGTCTGGTGGAGATCATGTAGCCGACCCGACCAGTTCATGTGAAGACCGACCACTTTGGTTCAGATGACCGAGCACTATAGAGGTCGGCAGGAACGCTCTCAGCATAAAAGATTGTCATGGTATTCGCACTTGTTTCATGTTTGTTATTCTATCATATTACAACGAAACTGCAACATTTCTCTTCTCACCTATTCCCCTAAATGTAAATAAGATTTCTTTAGAAGTGTTATGTTATTGGGTAGAAGTAAGAATAGTGCTAGCGGGAGAGAGGAAAGGGAGACATTTCTTCTAGGAACAATTTGTATTATATATCCATCCGTATATCATTATTAATTTATTTCGCACCTTATTATGCTTTTAGAATGCATGCTTAAGGGTGTATGATGAGACCTAATGAAAGATAATTAATTGGTTGCCAATTTACGCGAGAAACCCTCAACAAATATTAAACGTTTTCCTTCTATTGAGTGATTCATTCTCAAAATACAAGATTGGCACTAGTTTGTTGGCCAAAGTCAAGACCTTTGTCTATCGCAGATGTGTTTGAATTATGAAGGCTTTGTTCCATATCGTATGTCTTGTCCAAGTTGTGATTTGTTGGCCAAAGTCAAGATCACTTCTTGTCCATCGATATCGATTACGAAGCTTTCCAAAGTCAATGGGTCCCGCTTAACTGGAATCATTAAACTTGTTGTGCCAAAGCCAAGGCTTAGTTGATTCAGAGGAAAAGGTTAGGAAAATATATTGGATATATTGGCATATATATTATATATATGTTTCGGACTTGGAGGTCCACCTACTGGATCTAGGAATTGGATGAGATCCAATTGATCTTAGAGATCTACCTAGTTAAATATCATACAGCTTGTTGGCCAAAGTCAAGGTTGTGTGTTATTTAACGGGATCCTAACCCACTAGGAAACTAGGTTTCCCGAGTACTCCATAGAGGGTTAGAGGCTCGCCGAAAAATAGTGGGAGGCAAGTATTAAATTTGCAATTTCGTTTAGATACTTGCCAATACACGCTCATTTCATTTTTCGTCATTAATTATTAAATATATTAGTTGGACTAATATTCAATTGTTGTTTTAATTAAATCGTTGGATTGTATTCAAACTACTTCATTTGTAGTTGGTTATATAATTGGATTATAGTAATAAATAAATTTGAATGTAACCAATCAATTGTAGTTGATTATATAGTTAGACTATAGTAATCATTATACTTAATTGTATTTGAAATCGTTGATTTGATAGTTGGACTATAGCAATCAAGAAGACTGAAAGATTAGCGTCAAAGGACATAATCCTGAGGAAAATGTCTTTGACGGATTTAATTTTCAGATTGGGAGTAGAACCTCTCAAGCATGAGCCCAGAGTTGAGCGAATAGTAGAGCATGAGCTTAGGAAGACTAATTGTGATGACAACTTTAGTGTTCAATCCTTTATGCATAGCTAGAGCTTCTTAAAAGGACATATCCCAAGTTGTCTGTCTAAATTGTGGCAAACGGGGTCACTAAAAGTGTGACTGCCGTATGGACAAGGCAGACATGAAGGAATTGAAAGCGGGACAAGGTACCGGTTTTAAGAATGTTTGTTATAAACATGTTCACTACTGGTTTTAAAATTGGATTTTTTGATACTAGATGTGATACATGTATATGTACTGATGTGTGGGATCTGCTGATAAGCAGGAAACTGGCTTCAGGTGAGATCGACCTACAAGTCGGAAACAGAACGAGAGTCGCTGTTTTGGCCATAGGAACCTAAGTTTTGGAACTGCCCTTTGGGCATGTACTTAAATTAGGAAACTGTTATAATGTATCTAGTTTGACTAGGAACATTATCTTTGTATCTAGTTTAACCCGTTGCGGGTATACCTTTGTATTCCGAAACACCGGGTGTTTTTGTTTATAAAGATGATATTGAGATATACACATTAGATGTGAATAACAGTATTTATATTTTGAATATAAATGAATCTCAAACATATAACATGACAAACAAATAGCTCAAATTGAGTAATCTAATGAGACTTATTTGTGGCATTGTCATCTGGGATGCATTAACAATACTCGTATATCCATACTTTCGAAGATTGGGTACTATGACATATTTGATTCTAATTCAAATGATGTCTATGAATCTAGTTTATTAGGCAAAGTGCCTAAAACACCTTTTACTTGGTAAAAGTGCAAGTGCCACCGATCTGTTAGCCCTCGTTCATAGTGACGTAAGTGGGCTTATGTCTAGCTAGGCTAGAGGTGGATATGAGTACTTCGTAACCTTTACGGATGTGGCATCGCCTTACGGTTATGTGTATCTTATGAAACACAAGTCATAAACTTTTGAGTAATTCATAGAGTTTCGACACGAAGTAAGAAACAGACCGGTAAAAGTATTTGAACATTGCGGTTAGACCATGATGGACAATACTTAAATATATGAGTCGCTATGAGCTATAAATTTCCTTCTGAGGATACAAATTAAACAGTGCAAAACTTATTTTGAATAAGGTTCCATGAAAATCTGTTAGACAGACTTCATAATAGATATGAACTGGAAAAAAAACCGGGTTTCTCATTCCTGAAGATTTGGGAATTTGGGCATACGTTTGGATGATACCAAACTAGAACCCAAATCGGATAAGTGTTGGACAGTTATGACCCATAGCATCACTATTTGTACAGATCATGGTGTTGTTGTACAAATTAACTATGTGACAAAGGAAATTGCTATTCAGTCATTTGTAATTAGATTACCAAGATTTATAAATGATAGAAGGTCCATATGATTAGTTCCAGATTGAGATGATATGAGACAGTATCAATCCACGATGATTTAATCATTAAATATCCCTAGTTAGAGTATTATCGAGATTGGACATCGATAATACGTAAAAGACTAGTATTACACTTGTACGCGTTGTGATGGCATAACGACATAGTTCTCATATATTTGGGTATAGGATACTCATGCAAGTGTAGTAGGAGGTTGTGTTTTACCGATGGTACGGGAAAACAGCTTCGCTCTGGATAGACCCCTCGGAATTCCATTGGTAGTATGACTATGTGTCTATGGAAGTCCGAATCAGGGTAGGTGTATTTGGTCTTAACCTAAGACTTGCACCGCTAATACTTGCGACAATCAATATACTTTGGTTTTGGTCGTCCAGAGCTTTAACAAGTTCTGTGTACGCCTCTTCTGGGTATATTGAGAATCGTAGTGTATTGGGTGTGATGTCGAGATGGAAGTATCACTCCAGTCATAGTGGAGATGATGATCACGTAGGATACGTAACTAGTTCTCTTATATCCTGCAGCTATTCGGATATTATGACTAGGTCATGTTTATCCGATTACAGAGACTAGTTGCCAGAGATCCGATATGTGCTTCGTACGGGGCAGACACATTTCCAGCCCCAGGCCTTGCACGTGACATCCGATGCTGGATCGAAATACGCAATACTACGTATACTACGCCTGATATAGATCACATATTCCGGTAAGGATATTTCTGGAGAATTGGGTAGGCATGGCGCTTTGCTAGAAGCCAACCCTGTCTTGTAAATCGGTAAAAACGTAGTACTAGGTACTTACGTGTTCGGATAGTCCGACGACCGGATTTACTGCCAACATATCCGGGGATCTCATGGGTCGCTTCCCAAAGATTCACCGATGACGTATGACTCGCACTTTATTAATCTAGGATTAATTGATGAGAAAGAAAATTAATCTGGCATTAATTACGGAGATATTTTATCTGGGATAAAATATTATTTAAAAGAGAGAGAACGATTAATTTTGAATTAATCGATAAAAAAATATATTCGATATATTATACGAAATTGGATTTCGACGCGGAATTGAAATTAGATTTTAATTCGTGCGAACGAGTTAATTTAGAATTAATTCGTTAGCGACGTGAATAGTGATTTTGCTAGGCATAATTATTTGATTACGTCGCAACGGAAAATTCGCACAAGTTGGATAGGATTCAATGGTAAGATCTGGTATCAAACCATTCCTAACCAATTGGGTAAGGCGTTTAACGCCAATGTGACCAAGTCTCATATGCCAAAGTTCAGTATTGTTAATTACAGGTAAACTACGTTTATTAACTCCAGTATTTAATATATCTTTTGAAGTTTGCAATGTATAATGACCATGCTGGTTTGGACAACAAAGGATCTGAATATTATTACTATCATATAAATATAAAGAACTGTTCTTAATATTAATACAAAAGCCTTCTGTATCCAATACAAAAAGAGATATAATATTAGCTACACATCCAGGTACAAAATGGCATTCATTTAACAAAAGTGTCCCATTCGACAATGAGATCTCGCATACTCCCACTGCAACTGCATCCAAAGAGTCTCCACTCCCGAACCACAACTGCATCTCCCCGGGCTTCAGCCTCCTACTTTCCTTTAGCACCTGCAACGAATTGCAAATGTGAATGGGACAAGCAGAATCTAAAATCCAGTTGGATGTAACTGCTTCACAAGCCAAAGACAAATCAATAACTGGAAAAATAAAAGTACTTGATGTAGATGCTCTGTCTCTCCTCACCTGGGAAATGTAATCAGGACAGTTCCTTTTCCAATGCCCGACTTTGCCGTTGTGGTGGCATTTGTCTTCAGAAGCCCTCTTGGGCTTAGCAATCTTCGCCTGCTGTTGAGGACCGAAAGCCTTCTTCTTCTTCCCTTTCTTCTTCTTTCCCTTGGACCATCCTTGGGAAGAAGCAGAGAGAGAAGTAGATCTAGGTGGGTGAGTCGGTACTCCATTCTTAAGATCCTCTTCTGCCGTGAGCAACATCCTATGTAGCTTCTGGTAGGTACAGACAGTCCCGTTCATGTTGAAGTACATCACGAACTGGCGAAATGAAGCTGGAAGTGAACCAAGAATGACACTCCTACCGAGAACCTCATTCAAGATGAGATTATGTTGCCTCAATTGATCGATCAAATCGATCATCTAAAGAACATGTGGGCTAACATTTTGCCCCTCATCCAGACGCGCATGGAACAGTTCCATGGAGACTTTGTGAACAATCACTTGTTCTTGGTTCTCAAATGATTGTCTCAATCGCGTCATCATAATATAAGAATCTAGCATACCATAGTACTGTTGCTTGAGTTTCGGAGACAATGAACTAAGGATGTACGATTTAACCCTTAAATCATCATCCTTCCAAGTTTCAAAAACTTGGCGTTCCTCCTCCGAAGCATCCGCACCCACAACAAGGGGCAACAGACCCTCAAGAACATATCCCTGCTTTTCGGAATCGAGGACAATCCTCAAATCCAATTCCCAGTCAGCGAAGTTCTCAGCGCCTTTTAGTTTGTTCGCATCAAGCATACGCACAAACTGATTTGTGGATTGTGCCGCCATCGCCAATCTATCATATAGATCACGAAAAACGGTTAGCAGAAACTAAGCAGTTTCATATAATATCAAAAACATAAACTAGATCATGGATTTTTAATCTAAAAATGCCCCTCCCACTAAATCATGCAATACTGTAATCCCCAAACAGAATACAAAGATTTAATAATTAAATTAAATAATAATAGTGTGAAAGGTGGATCCCGTGAATATATTTCGGCTCACAGTAGAGGCACGGTCTCGCCTACGTATATTCATCAGGTAGACAACTCATTGTCAATCATTCTCTAATGACTCTGGGTTTCCGGTCCTGGTCGTTTCTCGTTGTCGCTGCGAAGGCAGGCCCACAAGGAGACGTACCAAGGTTAAACTTGTCAATGATAAACTCAAGTTACTTACGTAATCCTGACAGCTAGGGCACGTTCAGAATTCCGCTTTTACTTGAATTTACCTCTAGTATCTGATATACATCCGGTATAAATAAATCTCTATCGGCTACACCCTCACAGCAGAGGCCCGGTCTCGGATGTAATCACAGAGAAGTATTCGTAAACCGTATTGACAAGACGAACCACATAACATGCATCAAATACATAATTACATTAAAACCTTATTAGTTAGGGATTTTCCGCTAGGTGTCTTACACCCTAAATCTAATCAAATTAGATTCTATATAAGCATGCATAAAGTCAAGAAAACATGATTAAACATTGATTTATTAAAGCTAATCATTTTAGGGGGCCTAGAATCAGACTCGCTCTGATACCATTTTGTAGGGGTTTTTTAGGGGCTGGATCCAGTAACGCAGCGGAAGTGGTGGAAAATCAGATTTTCCGATTTCAAAAACTTTTTCTCGGATTAATTAAATAAACATATTATTTAATATTCCAATAATCAAATTATGAAATAAAATTCAATAAATCATATTTTAGTGAATTTACCAAATTACCCTTACTTGGTATTTTTGTCCATTTTGGTCCGAAATTGATCAAATAAATTTTGAATGATTCTAAATCATTTCTAAGATGAACTTAGCATGTTCAAAACATCAAACACCAAGGCAACCAAAATCCCCAATTTTTCTTCCTTGGCCGAGAGCACCACTTTGGTGCCAAAGTGTGCACTTTGTCATTTCATGCATCAAAACACATCAAGATGTAATCCAATCAACATGAAACTTTATATGCATCATATACACATCCAAATGCACAACATAAATGAAAAACCCCAAATTTGGAATTGGTCATGAACCCTAATTTTCAATTTCATCAAATTGGACAAATTAGACCAAATAGTTTAAATCAATTACTTTAATCATCATTCTTCCATCCAATCCAAGTCTCAAAACAATGAAACAACTCAAGATCAAATCTAGGTCATTTAAGAGTGGGTCAATAACTCTAGATTAGCAACATGGTTTCCAAAACCTAAAAGAATGCTTACAACTACAATAGTAACAATCTTCTTTCATCACACATGCTCAACACTTCCATCAAAACTTCCATCAACAAAAACACAAAGAATAAAGAAAGAAATAACCTAAGAACATCATATGTTAAAGCCTAGATCCTAAGGAACATTTTCCTTACTAATAGTAAGTTGAAGAAACTTACTAAAATCCAAGCTTTCTTGATTTTTCCTTTCTTTTCACAAGCTTTCTCTTTGTTTCTTCAATGGAGTTTTTCTTTGTAAATTGTATTTGGTTAAGAATAAAATGAAATGAAAAACAATATATACTTGTAACATTTTCACCTTGGCCGAATTTCACCAAGGAAAAACAAAACTTATAATTTCAATTTCATTCACTTAAATTTTGTCAACTTGCATAAATATCCAAATAACACTTTATTAGATATTTAATTAAGTCAACAAAGGCAACTAATATCATTTACATCAAATATCCTAATGTAAGATATTTATATTTTAATTAATTTAATCATTTAACAATTAAATAATCAATTAATTAATCAAATACAAATATATTAAATATATGTATAATATTTACATTAATATTAAAAACATATATTCATTTAGGATATAAGTCAAATAACTCATTTTGACTATTAATTAATGTGTATTTAAATTAATCAAGTATTAAATGTAAATACACAATAATTAGACAAATGACTATCTAGTCCTTTTAGCACGTATCTTGCGTTTAACCTTTAAAGACTTTATAAATAATCAATATTATTTATTAATGTTTCTCTAGTGCTCTACGAGTATGTTTCATTATTGAGACTCTCTAGATTCAGGTATATCCGTCACGAAATCAAATTTCGTGTCCATAATCTATCCACCCGTAGATTATGACGATCACGGATAATCTCGCTGAACCATGCAGGTCGAGGTCATTGAAAATGTATAATTCCTCCGTCACAGGTATCCAGATAAATCCCAGAGATATAGATGTAAACGTCAAATCTCTACGGGGATTATCCAGTCGACTATTCCATTAGCAATCTCTAAAAGAATGTTAGAACTAGCTTCTAAACTTTACCACGGGCCCATGGTTTATCTGATTGCTAATCATATGGACTACCTATGCTCTGATACACAGAACTGACGGATCCTATCTTGATACACATATGACACCCTGAGGATCTGTCTATACCCAACGAACAGGCGGATGTCTGATCTAAATAGATCGGTGACGTGACTTCCATCTAAGTGTAGAAGATGTCTCATGTGCCCACAATGGCGTCTCAAGTCTAAGAATCATAAGTGCTACTCAACCCGAGAAGATTCTTATTGACGCTGGTGTACCATCCATTAAGAATCTTCGGTGAGTCGTTCAGTGTTTATCCGCTATAAACACCTACACGTCTATACTAGTCTCCAAGACTAATGGTTCGTTGTTAAACCATTGGAATCATATATTCCAGTATACGACATGTACTGGTCTCAACGGGTTTACTATACTGACCAAGTAGTGTAAACCTTGACCAGGAACAATCTGAGAATGACAACGTCATGATACTACTCAATGTCAGTTGCGACGCTTTTGTAACAGTACCATGACTAATCATTCTAAGGTCATTACGTCTTTACCGTTTAATAAGATAGATTATATTATAGAAACTGCATATATTATTCATAATAATAATGTTTTACAGAAGAATTCAAAAGAAATACAACCGGGAATTGGCGCTCTGAGCACAAACCGCAACGGAGCTAGCACTCAAAAGAAGACATACGAAGGTGATAGGGATTCGCACGTGTGAGCATGGAATCACCACTTGGAGCTTGGAGCATCAATGGAGGACCATGGCCGAATTTTGGAGGACAAAAAACTGTCCACGGCCGTGAGCTTCATGGAGGAGGAAAAAGTTTTTTGTTCTTCAACGCATCGCTCAACCAATCATTGTAAGTATTCTGCAACTTCTTTGATGTATTCACATGTGTTTCATAGCTTGAAAATGATCATTGGGACCTTAGAGAAACCCAACAATGGTATGTTGAGCCATTTGAGCATGAAACTTGAACTTAGGGTTAAAATTGGGTAAATTGAATTTGAGCATGATTTGATAAAATTATTTGATTGAGTATGCTTGAATGATGTTTAATTGAAGTTGGATATGATCAATTTCACGAAAATTTGATTGGATCAATTTTCCCCAAAATGTGAGGCTTGGCCGAATGCATGATGCCCTAATAAGTCATGTTATTTTTTGTTTTTTGATCATTGGATGAGTTGGAAAACATTGGGTAATTTTGATTGTGGATTTAATTGGATTGAAACCGAATCGATTTAAAAAAAACCCCAAAATGCCGTGACAACTTACCATGGAAAATGAGTTGATTTTTGATTAAAATGTGTTGGACATGTTTTGATGTTAATGAGCATAATTAATTGTACAAATTGTGTTTTGGAAATGTTAATTTGGGTAATTAATTATGGCATACACTTTAGTTAATTAAGTTATGAAATTTTGAATTTGGTAATTTAATTAATTGGGCCTATTTTGGAAATTGGGCTTAAAAGTTGTAATTGGGCTTAAATTGGTTTCTTGGCAAATAAGTGTGATTCCTTAAATAGGCTTTGGTATTTAGGTTTGACCCATATTGACCAAAAGTCCATGCCTTAAGAAATTAATTAAAAGCCCATTGGACTTTAAATTAAATTGACATTGGATGTTAATCGGGCTTTGAGACCCGTAACGATTAGATTTGGAATCTAAGTCGTAAAGGTACATTAAAAGTGTAAATATTTAATTTGGAATTAAATAAATGAATTAGTATTAAATAAAATTAAATTGGATTTAATGTTGTAGTTTAATTTAATTCAAGAATTGTACTTTGAGTACTTATTCGCAAAACGAGTTTGACTCGCGCAAAATCAAATCGTTGTTTGAACATTGGATGGTCATTAATATTCAGATTATTAATTGGATTAGATTGATGATAAATGCTTGTGTGAATACATGGTTGCGATGCATGAATAATGTATATCGGATGGATATTAGATTGGGGGGCAATTTTGGAAATTGTTGTAATAAATTTAGAATTTATTAATTGGACCTGCGTGTCAAGCCTATTACCTCCTTACTCTTCGTATTTCTATTCCACCTATTCCCCTCAATGTAAATGAGGTTTTTTAGAAGTGTTATGTAACAGGTAGAAGTAATACTTGTGCTAGCTGGAGAGAGGAAATAGAGAGATTTGTTCTAGGAAACAATGTTAAGTATCCATCCGCATATCATTATTATTTATTTATAT
Organism: Zanthoxylum bungeanum; assembly: GCA_019454045.1. Taxonomy (NCBI): domain Eukaryota; kingdom Viridiplantae; phylum Streptophyta; class Magnoliopsida; order Sapindales; family Rutaceae; genus Zanthoxylum; species Zanthoxylum bungeanum. The sequence continues at coordinate 280,788 of SKCR01030608.1, forward strand.
GCGCCTTATTATGTGTTTAGAATGCTTGTTTAAGGGTGTATGATGATGAGACCTTAACAAAGATAATAATTGGTTGCTAATTGCACGCGAAAAACCCTCAACATCATATTAAGCGTTTTTCCTTCCATTGAGTGATTCTTACTCAAGATCCAAGACTGGCATTGTTTGTTGGCCAAAGTCAAGGCCTTTGTCCGTCGAGGATGTTGATGAGTGGTAAATCTATCACTATTTCCCACTCATTTAACCTTATATTTTGTATAGTTTCTTGAATATTATGAATATTTTGATGTGTTTTGTGTTATTTTGTAGATAAATAAAGTTTCAGGACATTCTGGAGGTGATTTGGGCCAAAACAGAGAAAATGGAAGAAAATGGCATTTTGGTAATTTTCCACGTTGCGACGCCAAGACCTTCAGCGTCGCGACGCCTAACGTGCGCCGGGTCCACAAATCAGAATCTGAGAAAAGTTTGACTTTGCTAACGTGCGTTGTGCCACGTGTCACCATCACAGCTGTTATGCTAAAATGCGCCGTGCCACGTGTCAGCATCCTACGGTGCCGACAGTCTTCATCACCAAATGTGCCACGTGTCACTCCACGTCATTGCCGCGTCATCAGCCACATCACCAGGTTGGCCAATTCAAACTGCCACCTCACCGCCACGTCATCATCAGCGAATCAGGAAGTGCCACGTGTCGCAATCCTACGGTGCCGACAGTCTCTTTCCCACGTGTCGCCACGTCAGCATCAATCATTGAGTATCTAATCCTTATCTGACACGTGGCAGATAAGAATCTCATCGACCAATCAGAAGCCGCCACGTGTCATAATAATTGAAGCCCAACCACTCTGCCACGTGCCATCTTATCAGATTATCCAGAATCTGCAAACCGATGAACCAGAGCGTGCCACGTCGACAGAAGCTGGCGTAGCGATGCCAAGACCTTCAGCGTCGCTACGCCCGAAGCCTACCCACACCTATAAAATCAGCTTCAAATTTCAGAATTTGTTGTACCACTCTCTCTCTTCTATTCTATATAAAGAGAGAGTTTCTCTCTCTAGTTTCTTTTAGTTTTTAGTTTTTTTTAGTTTTTAGTTTTATAAATAATTTTAATTACGTTTTGTTAATATAGTAATTTACTTTTTTACTTTTTACAATTTTTACTATTCACCATGAGGAAGTAACTTCCCCAGCTAGGGTGAAAGGTAATTCTTTTACTGTTACTATTTAGATTAATCTCCTTAAAAATTATATATTCACTATTTAAAATATTGACTTAAAAAGGATACCGCCAGATTGGTCGGTTGGTAATTCATTTTAATCTGGTTTAAACCTGACTAATAAAGGATACCGCCAGATTGGTCGGTTGGTAATATTATCGCAAGTTTATATATTATTTTATGGGAGATATCTAAAATAGTAAATAGTAAAAGTAATTCCTTTTACCTTAGCATTTTTATTTTATTTTACTTTTCAGCTTTTACTTTATGTCTTTTACTTTTCAGCATTTTTACTTTATGTCTTTTACTTTTAAGTTTTTACTAGCCCTAGTTATGTGTTAGTTATCTAGGGTTGTGATGAATTTTAATATCACCGGTTTATAAGGGGTTATTTTATAGTTTGGGTAATTTAAAGGTTTACTTATTAAGTCTTAAGCTTAATGCTTCTTGTTGTCTGATCACCAATAACATTGATGTGGTAAATCTAAATTGAACTAGACCTAGGGATTTTAGGTTTCAGCCTTAGACTTAATAGCCCACGATCTTCCTTGAGGATAGATAACCCTTTAATAGATTTCCTTACAGGATAGACATATACCTGTCGGGTGGGGGTAGCCATAATTGGAACTTAATCTTAATGAATCCAGATAATTTGGTTGACATAGACATATGATTCAATCGGGTTAAACTGGGTATTTGCGTCTGACCATCGACAAAGGCTTTTGCATAATTTAGTGTTCCAGGTTAGTAAATTGATTTATTACACAAACATAAAATAATTACTCCATCTTTTAAAAGATATTAGAATGATTCACAACCCTAGATTTTTGTGTCTTTTGTTATTTTCCTTAGTATTTTCTTTGTCTTTTTATTTATTTATTTATTTTGCAACTACAATCAAGCAAATCAATCAATCAATCATTATTATCCCTCAATTAGATTTTTAAATCAATATATTCAACAATTAATAATAACAATAGGAATTAAGTCCCCGTGGGATCAGTATTTTTATACTACTTGAACGATACGTGCGCTTGCGTTATACTTGTGTGTTTACGCCGGTCAGATGTGTTTGAATCATGAAGGCTTTGTTCCATATCGGTGTCTTGTCAAAGCTGTGATTTATTGGCCAAAGTCAAGATCACTTCTTGTCCATCGACATTGATTACGAAGCTTTCCATGGTCAATGGGTTACGCTTAACTAGGATCACTAAGTTTGTTGTGCCAAAGCCAAGGCTTAGTTGATTCAAAGGAAAAAGGTTAGGCAATATATTGGATATATTGGCATATATAAGATATATGTTTCGGAATTTGATGTCCACCTACTGGATCTAGGAATTGGATGGGATCCAATTGATCTTAGAGATCTACCTAGTTAATTATCATACAATTTGTTCGCCAAAGTCAAGATTGTGTGTTATTTAACGGGATCCTAGCCCACTACGAAACAAGGTTTCCCGAGTACTCAACAGAGGGTTAGAGGCTCGCCGAAAAATAGTGGGAGACAAGTATTAAACTTGCAATATTCGTCTAGTTACTTACCATATGCGCTCATTTCAAATTTTCATCGTTAAATTAATATATAATTTGGACTAATATTTAATGTTGTTTTAATTAAAACTGTTGGACTGTATTCAAACTATTCAATTAATAGTTGATTTTATAATTGGATTATAGTAATCAATAAAATTGAATTTAACCAATTAAATTATAGTTGATTATATAGTTAGACTATAGTAATCATTATAATCAATTGTACCTAAAATCGTTGAATAAATAGTTGGACTATTAGAATCAAGATAATTGAAAGATTAGTGTTTAAAACATAATCCTAGGTGAAAAATGTATTTAAACGACTTTAATTTTCAAATTGGGAATAATGATTCAGGATAGTCCTGAAAACTAAGAAGTTACTTCATTTGATAAAATAACATCTTAGGCCTAAGCCTGGAGTTGAGCAAATAGTAGAGCATGATCTTTGGAAGATTCATGTGAGGATAACTTTAGTACTTAATCCATTAAGCTTGCCAAAAAGACTCCTTAATTTCTTAGTCAGAACTAAGGATTGGATCCTTATAGTATGATAATAAAATTGAAGGATCTTCATAGATCTATCCTTAGATCTTAGAAAGTACTAAATTGCAATAGTAAACTCTTGGAGAGTTAATGGCTATAATAAAGGAGACAAAGCCAGAATTTGCAACAAGGCAAGAAGCGCAAGGCGCACCTTACTTTGATATTCTAGATGGCCAAGGCTTAGCCAAAGGCTTATGGAGTGTGAAAAAAAGGGCAAAGGAAAGTCATTATAATCTTCTGGGAAGACAAAGGAAATATCCCAAAATGTCTGCCTAAGTTATGGCAAACGGGGACACGGAAGCGTGACTGCCATATGGACAAGGCAGACGTGAAGGAATTGAAGAAGGGCAAGGCTCTGACTTCAAATATGTTTGTCATAAATATGTTCACTACTAGTATTAAAATTGGATTTTAGATACTAAGTGTGGTACATAAATATGCACTGGTGTGCAGAATCTGCTGGTTAGCAGGATATTGACTTCAGAAGAGATTAACCTATGAGTCAGAAACGGGACGACAGTCGCTGTTTTAACCGTAGAAACCTAAGTTTAGGAACTACCCTTCGGGTATGTACTTGAATTAGGAAATTGTTACAATGTAACTAGTTTGACTAGATACATTATCTCTATATCATGGTTTAACCCGTTGCGGGTATACCTTTATATTCTAGAACACTAAAGTGTTTCATTTTATAAAGATGATATTGAGATAAACACATTAGATGTGAATAACAAAATTTATATTTTGAATATAAATGAATCTCGAACATATGACATGACAAACAAATAGCTCAAACTGAGTTAATCAGTTGAGACTTATATGTGGCATTATTGTCTGGGACACAATTAACAAGACTCGTATATCCGCACTTTCAAAGAGTAGGTAGTAGGACAAATGTGATTTTATTCAAATAAAGTCTACGAATCTAGTTTATTGGGAAAAATTCCTATAGCACCTTTACTTGGTAAAAGTTCAAATTCCACCGACTTGTAAGCCCTCATTCATAGTGACGTAAGTGGGCCCATATCTAGCAAGGCTAGAGGTGGATATGAATGTTTCGTGATCTTTACGGATGTGGCATCGCGTTATGGTTATGTGTTTCTTTTGAAACACAAATCGGAAATTTTTAGAGTTTCGATACGAAATAGACAAACAGATCGGCTAAAGTATTAAACCATCACGGTTAGACCATGATGAAAATACTTAAGCAATAAATTTCTAGATATACTTGAAAGAGTATAGTATTCTTTCAATGAGGACTCCTCTCGGAACACGTCAGTTTGACAGTGTGTCTGAAGGGAGAAACCGAATTTTATTGGACATGATAAGGTTAATCATGAGTCGCTCTGAGCTACAATTTCCTTCAAACGGATACGCATAAACATTGCAAAACTTATTTTGTATAAGGTTCCATAATAATCTGTTTGATAGACCTAATATTAGATATGAACAGGAAAGAAACTTGGTTTTCTCATTCCTGAAGATTTGGGAATGCTAGGCATATGTTTGGATGATTCCAAACTAAAACCCGAATTGTATAAGTGCCTAAGTTGTGGGTTATCCTAGGGAAACCAAAGTATAGTACTTATACAACTCACAAGAGAACAATGTAATTGTTGCTCGCCATGCATTTTTTCCTAAGTGGAATACCTATATACAGTGGTAAGTGGGAGGAAAGTAAAACTCGATGAAAATCAGAGTAATACTATTCCAGGCATTGATTCCTTAATGGAACACAAATAGGTCATCAAGGATGAAACTATACCAATAATACCTTCCAGAGTCAAAGTCGAGATAAAAGAACCAAGTTATAGAAAGAACGAATACCTATAGAGCTAAAAGACCCTTAAGTAAAGGTGAAAAAGCCTGGCCTAATAGTTAGACAGAATGAGTTAATGGGGTGTTGAGTTCGCAGCAAGAAAAAACCTGGCCTAATAGCTTTCGTCAGTGGATCTGCAATGTTGTCCTCTGATGCGACCTTCTCGATCTTCACATCACCACAATGTATGATCTCACGAATCAGATGGAAATGTCAAAGAACATGCTTGGATCGTTGATGAGACTGCGGTTCCTTAGCCTGCGCTATAGCCCCGTTATTGTCACAATACAATGGAACGGGCTCAGCTGCTAACGGAACTACTCCTAATCCAATTAGGAATTTACGGATCAAAACTGCCTCTTTTGCTGATTCAGCTGCAACAATATACTCCGCTTCTGTTGTTAGTTAGGTTTAGGCTAAATTAGTTGGATCCAATTTGGCCCAAAACCATATCTATAAAGTCCAATAATGACTTAATGGACCTTTAACATTAATTGGGCCTAATGGGCCTAAATTGGTTTCTTGGCAAATAAGGGCGATTCCTTAAATAGGCTTTGGTATTTAGGTTTGACCCATATTGACCAAAAGTCCATGCCTTAAGAAATTAATTAAAAGCCCATTGGACTTTAAATTAAATTGACATTGGATGTTAATCGGGCTTTGAGACCCGTAACGATTAGATTTGGAATCTAAGTCGTAAAGGTACATTAAAAGTGTAAATATTTAATTTGGAATTAAATAAATGAATTAGTATTAAATAAAATTAAATTGGATTTAATGTTGTAGTTTAATTTAATTCAAGAATTCGTACTTTGAGTACTTATTCGCAAAACGAGTTTGACTCGCGCAAAATCAAATCGTTGTTTGAACATTCGATGGTCATTAATATTCAGATTAATTAATTGGATTAGATTGATTGATAACTTGCTTGTGTGAATACATGGTTGCGATGCAGGAATAATGTATATCAGATGGATATTAGATGGGTGGGGCAATTTTGGAAATTGTTGTAATAAATTTAGAATTTATTAATTGGATCTGCGTGTCAAGCCTATTACCTCATTACTCTTCGTATTTCTATTCTCACCTATTCCCCTCAATGTAAATGAGGTTTCTTTAGAAGTGTTATGTAACAGGTAGAAGTAATACTTGTGCTAGCTGGAGAGAGGAAATTGAGAGATTTGTTCTAGGAACAATGTTTAAGTATTCATCCGCATATCATTATTATTTATTTATATGCGCCTTATTATGTGTTTAGAATGCATGTTTAAGGGTGTATGATGATGAGACCTTAACAAAGATAATTAATTGGTTGCCAATTGCACGCGAAAAACCCTCAACATCATATTAAGCGTTTTCCTTCCATTGAGTGATTCTTACTCAAGATCCAAGATTGGCATTGGTTTGTTGGCCAAAGTCAATGCCTTTATCCGTCGAGGATGTTTATGAGTGGTAAATCTATCACTATTTCCCACTCATTTAACATTATATTTTGTATAGTTTCTTGAGTTTTATGAATATTTTGATGTGTTTTGTGTTATTTTGTATATAAATAAAATTTCATGACATTCTGGAGGTGATTTGGCCAAAACAGTGAAAATTGGAAGAAAAGGGCATTTTGGTAATTTTCCGCATAGCGACGCCAATACCTTCAGCGTCGCGACGCCTAACGTGCGCCGAACAGTGCTAACGTGCACCGGGTCCACAAATCAGAATCTGAGAAAAGTTTGACTTTTCTAACTTGCGCCGTGCCACGTGTTACCATCACAGCCGATATGCTAAAATACGCCGTACAACGTGTCAGCATCCTACGGTGCCGACAGTCATCATCACCACGTGTGCCATGTGTCACTCCACATCATTGCCGCGTCATCAGCCACATCACCAGGTTGACCAAGTCAAACTGCCACCTCACCGCCACGTCATCATCAGCGAATTAGGAAGTGCCACGTGTCGCAATCCTACGGTGCCGACAGTCTCTTTCCCATGTGTCACCACGTCACTGCCACGTCACCGCCACGTCAGCATCAATCATTGAGTATCTAATCCTTATCTGTCACGTGGCAGATAATAATCTCATCGACCAATCAGAAGCTGCCACGTGTCACAATAATTGAAGCCCAACCACTCGGCCACGTGTCACCTTATCAGGTTTTCCAGAATCTGCAAACCGACGAACCAGAGCGTGCCACGTCGACAGAAGCTGGCGTAGCGACGCCAATACCTTCAGCGTCGCGACGCCCGAAGCCTACCCGCACCTATAAATTCAGTTTCAAATTTCAGAATTTGTTGTACCACTCTGTCTCTTTTATTCTATATAAAGAGTGAGTTTCTCTCTCTAGTTTCTTTTAGTTTTTAGTTTTTTTTAGTTTTTAGTTTTGCAAATAATTTTAATTACGTTTTGTTAATATAGTAATTTACTTTTTTACTTTTTACAGTTTTTACTATTCACCATGAGGAAGTAACTTCCCCAGCTAGGGTGAAAGGTAATTCTTTTACTGTTACTATTTAGATTAATCTCCCTTAAAAATAATATATTCACTATTTAAAATATTGACTTAAAAAGGATACCGCCAGATTGGTCGGTTGGTAATTCATTTTAATCTGGTTTAAACCTGACAAATAAAGGATACCGCCAGATTGATCGGTTGGTAATATTATCACAAGTTTATATATTATTTTATGAGAGATATCTAAAATAGTAAATAGTAAAAGTACTTCCATTTACCTTAGCATTTTATTTTATTTTACTTTTCAGCTTTTACTTTATTTCTTTTACTTTTCAGCATTTTTACTTTATGTCTTTTACTTTTAAGTTTTTACTAGCCCTAGTTATGTGTTAGTTATCTAGGGTTGTGATAAATTCTAATATCACCGGTTTATAAGGGGTTATTTTATAGTTTGCGTAATTTAAAGGTTTACTTATTAAGTCTTAAGCTTAATGCTTCTTGTTGTCTGATCACCAATAAGATTGATGTGGTAAATCTAAAATGAACTAGACATAGGAATTTTAGGTTTCAGCCTTAGACTTAATAGCCCACGATCTTCCTTGAGGATAGATAACCCTTTAATAGATTTCCTTACAGGATAGACATATACCTGTCGGGCGGGGGTAGCCATAATTGGAACTTAAACTAAATGAATCCAAATAATTTGGTTGACATAGACATATGATTCAATCGGGTTAAAATGGGTATTTGCGTCTGACCATCGACATAGGCTTTTGCATAATTTAGTGTTCCAGGTTAGTAAACTGATTTATTACACAAACATAAAATAATCACTTCATCTTTTAAAAGATATTAGAATGATTCACAACCCTAGATTTTTGTGTCTTTTGTTATTTTCCTTAGTATTTTCTTGGTCTTATTTATTTATTTATTTATTTTGCAAAACTACAATCAACCAAATCAATCAATCAATCATTATCTTATCCATCAATTAGATATTTGCAAATTAATATATTCAACAATTAATAACAACAGTAGGAATTAAGTCCTCGTGGGATCGATATTTTTATACTACTTGAACGATACGTGCGCTTGCGTTATACGTGTGTGTTTACGCCGGTCAGATGTGTTTGAATCATGAAGGCCTTGTTCCTTATCGGTTTCTTGTCAAAGTTGTGATTTGTTGGCCAAAGTCAAGATCACTTCTTGTCCATCGACATTGATTACGAAGCTTTCCATGGTCAATGGGTTCCGCTTAACTAGGATAACTAAGTTTGTTGTGCCAAAGTCAAGGCTTAGTTGATTCAAAGGAAAAAGGTTAGGCAATATATTGGATATATTGGCATATATAAGATATATGTTTCGGACTTGGATGTCCACCTACTGGATCTAGGAATTGGATGGGATCCAATTGATCTTAGAGATCTACCTAGTTAATTGTCATACAATTTGTTCGCCAAAGTCAAGATTGTGTGTTATTTAACGGGATCCTAGCCCACTAGGAAACAAGGTTTCCCGAGTACTCAACAGAGGGTTAGAAGCTCGCCGAAAAATAGTGGGAGGCAAGTATTAAACTTGCAATAATCGTTTAGTTACTTGCCATACGCGCTTATTTCAAATTTTCATCGTTAAATTAATATATTTTTTGGACTAATATTTAATGTTGTTTTAATTAAAACAGTTGGACTGTATTCAAACTATTCAATTAATAGTTGATTTTATAATTGGATTATAGTAATCAATATAATTGAATTTAACCAATTAAATTATAGTTGATTATATAGTTAGACTATAGTAATCATTATAATCAATAGTACCTAAAATCGTTGATTAAATAGTTGGACTATTAGAATCAAGATAATTGAAAGATTAGTGTTTAAAACATAATCCTAGGTGAAAAATGTATTTAAACGATTTTAATTTTCAAATTGGGAATAATGATTTAGGATAGTCCTGAAAACTAAGAAGTTACTTCATTTGATAAAATAACATCTTAGGCCTAAGCCTGGAGTTGAGCAAATAGTAGAGCATGATCTTTGGAAGATTCATGTGAGGATAACTTTAGTGCTTAATCCATTAAGCTTGCCAAAAAGACTCCTTAATTTCTTAGTCAGAACTAAGGATTGGATCCTTATAGTATGATAATGAAATTGAAGGATCTTCATAGATCTATCCTTAGATCTTAGAAAGTACTAAATTGCAATAGTAAACTCTTGGAGAGTTAATGGCTATAATCAAGGAGACAAAGCCAGAATTTGCAACAAGGCAAGAAGCGCAAGGCGCACCTTACTTCGATATTCTAGAAGGCCAAGGCTTAGCCAAAGGCTTATGGAGTGTGAAAAAAAGGGCAAAGGCAAAGTCATTATAATCTTCTGGGAAGACAAAGGACATATCCCAAAATGTCTGCCAAAATTATGGCAAACGGGGACACGAAAGCGTGATTGCCATATGGACAAGGCAGACATGAAGGAATTGAAGAAGGGCAAGGCCCTGACTTCAAATATGTTTGTCATAAATATATTCACTACTAGTATTAAAATTGGATTTTAGATACTAAGTGTGGTACATAAATATGCACTGGTGTGCAGAATCTGCTGGTTAGCAGGATATTGACTTTAGAAGAGATTAACCTATGAGTCGGAAACGGGACGACAGTCGCTGTTTTAATCGTAGAAACCTAAGTTTAGGAACTACCCTTCGGGTATGTACTTGAATTAGGAAACTGTTACAATGTAACTAGTTTGACTAGATACATTATCTCTATATCAGGGTTTAACCCGTTGCGGGTATACCATTATATTCTAGAACACTAAAGTGTTTCATTTTATAAAGATGATATTGAGATAAACACATTAGATGTGAATAAAAATATTTATATTTTGAATATAAATGAATCTCGAACATATGACATGACAAACAAATAGCTCAAACTGAGTTAATCAGTTGAGACTTATATGTGTCATTGTTGTCTGGGACACAATTAACAAGACTCGTATATCCGCACTTTTGAAGAGTAGGTACTAGGACAAATGTGATTCCATTCAAATAAAGTCTTTGAATCTAGTTTATTGGGCAAAGTGCCTATAGCACCTTTACTTGGTAAAAGTTCAAATTCCACCGACTTGTAAGCCCTCGTTCATAGTGACGTAAGTGGGCCCATATCTAGCAAGGCTAGAGGTGGATATGAATGTTTCGTGATCTTTACGGATGTGGCATCGCGTTATGGTTATGTGTTTCTTTTGAAACACAAATCGGAAACTTTTAGAGTTTCGATACGAAATAGAAAAACAGATCGGCTAAAGTATTAAACCATCACGGTTAGACCATGATGAAAATACTTAAGCAATAAGTTTCTAGATATACTTGAAAGAGTATAGTATTCTTTCAATGAGGACTCCTCCCGGAACACGTTAGTTTGACAGTGTGTCTGAAGGGAGAAACTGAATTTTGTTGGACATGATAAGGTTAATCATGAGTCGCTCTGAGCTACAATTTCCTTCAAACGGATACGCATAAACATTGCAAAAATTATTTTGTATAAGGTTCCATAATAATCTGTTTGACAGACCTAATATTAGATATGAACAGGAAAGAAACTTGGTTTTCTCATTCCTGAAGATTTGGGAATGCTAGGCATATGTTTGGATGATGCCAAACTAAAACCCGAATCGGATAAGTGCCTAAGTTGTTGGTTATCCTAGGGAAACCAAAGTATAGTACTTATACAACTCACAAGAGAACAATGTAATTGTTGCTCGCCATGCATTTTTCCTAAGAGGAATACCTATATGCAGTGGTAAGTGGGAGGAAAGTAAAACTCGATGAAAATCGGAGGAATACTATTCCAGGCATTGATTCCTTAATGGAACACAAAGTGGTCATCAAGGATGAAACTATACCAATAATCTTCGAATACACAAGAACCACGTAAGTCGGAGAGAGTCATAAAACAACCTGGTGTTGGGATGTATGCCCTAGAGCTACATGTGATGTAAACGGCTTCATGTGTTTAGAAATAAAAGGATGCATTATTGATTTATCTAATTGTTTGTTCAATATCGCATATTATATATCTTCATAAATACCGTAGAATACTTATGTCCTTCAGACTTGGTGTATGAACGTCATGCACCAGAGGATTTAAGACTAAAGTTAGCAATCTTAAATAGTCCATAGAGAGCAAACAAACCGGGTACTTTGTTTGTGGTTTATCTATAGCTGCGGTCCATTCTATATTTGGATGACAATCTTAATCCGGATCGTCCATGTAGAGACATGAGAATGGAGGCACCTTATATGATGTCATCATATAGGACTGGGCCTAGATAGAAATGACATTCTTATAATATCCGTTAAACAAAGAAAGTCATTTCGATCTACTTGATGGTCATATATGGATTGATCTTAATCCTGAGTATACTACGAACTCCTGCATAACGGGTTGTGTCCTTTGATTTACAAAGGTGAGGTTGGTGTTGCAATCCCAACCAATAACTACGTACTTTGGGGGCATAGTCTGTTATGTAGCTGGGAACGTTTTACATAGACATGGAATTCACTCCTTCTTACGGGAAGTAGATGAGTATCTCTCTTAAGGGTTGATTCGGTACTTGAACGGTTTGAGCGCTCAAGTTTTTCTATTACGAATAGAAAGATTAATATTCATAACAGTTGTGAATAAATCGTTCATTAGAGAATCAATGGTACTTAAGGTTAAAAAAATTAGAAGGGTATAACGGACATTATGACCCGGCTCTAATTACGAGATATTCGTGAAGGATCAATTCGTATGCAATGACTATATCGGTGGACACCGAATTGGTTCGGCTTAATATTTCATCTACGGTAATGAAAGTGCAACTTCGGAATTTTAGTGGAATAATTCGAAGTTAATAATTCGGATTATTTAATTAAGAGCTTAATTAGTATTTCGAGATTATTGGAGCTCAGAACCGTAGGTCCACTTGGTCCCCGTGCTAGCTCGATATACTTTAGCGGAGCTAATATAATTGGACGGTCCAATTATATACTCACAAAGAATAAATATTATTAATATGATTAATAACATTAATTAATCACACTTGAGGCTTTATATTAAAAGTTAATATAAGGTATTAATAATTATATGATAATTATTAAATTGAACATTAAATTATATATGATATAATTTAATAAAGGCTAAGAATTATTACCAAGGTAGGATTCCTTATTGGATAAGGAATACATTTGTTTGTTTGAGAAACAAAATCAAATCCTAATACCATACCTTGGCCGAAATTACCTAAGCAAATAAGGATTAGGATTTGTTTATTTCGGAAGCAAAATCAAACTAGAAATCCTACCCCTTGGCCGAATTTGAGAGAGATGGGAGACTAGTGGTTGATTTGTTTTATGAAACAAATTATCCACAAGTATAAAAGAAAAATTATGATTTAATTTTTCAGATACAAGACTTTGAAAACCCTAGCCTCCATCTCTTCTTCAAGCTCTCAAAAGTTGAGAAAGAGAATTGAAGAACCTGAAATTATTTCGGTGTGTGATCTTAATCTCTAAACCGTTTAGAGTTTAATTTGTGAGTGTAGCCCACACTACCCTCCGGTGGCTACGAGACATAGCTCGGAAGATTGAGTGGTAGACCCGATCCGTCACATATTGTTCACGATCATGATGAATTTGTCGGCATCACAATCACACGAATGAGAGACGAACAATCGCATCTCTGGACCTTAGTTGTGTGCGTGACTGGTCCATGCATTGAGGATTATAAAAAATTTAACATAGTGTAGCTGATGATGATTGTGCGCAAATATTTATCAAACTGAAGTCATCATATATGTGCGCATATTATATTTATATATGCAATGATAAAAAACTATTCACGTCAGTGAGATTAAATTGCTTATATGATGTAGTGGCACAATACATATCCTCTTTGGATGCGTTTTTAGTCATGTTCCCTTGTGGCCTTTCGGCTTCCATGCAAACATGAACAAAACTCATGCACATACATCAGTTCAGTGTGCATCTACGATTCATGAGGCTGTTCGAATCTGTGACTTTGGGTGGAAAAATTCTGGAATAATTCACTGCAGTTTGAGGGCTGTTCGGGGACTGTTTCGGGGGTATTCCGGGGCAGAAATCTTGTCCAAAATAGAAGCAAAACATCAGTGAACTCACTGGTGTGGTTCGGCCAAAGCGAAGGGAGAGCTGAAAATTTTTTCAAGTTCGGTCCGTGAGCCTAATCGCTTCCGCTGCGCGACGGAAAGCGTTTCCTACACCTGGGGTATGGGTTTCTGATCTCACCTCATAGATATGTGAATCTCATTGAGGAATACAAACTGACTACGTATGAGGAAGTGATACAAGATATCGACACCCTATTATGGCGAAGTACCATGATGTCCGAAATTGATTCCATGTATATCAACTATGTTTGGACACTAGTTGTTGTACCGCAAGGCTTTGTGCCTATTGGTACTAAATAAGTCTTCAAGGAAGACATACATGGAAGGCAACATACCAACGTACTAAGCTGGGCTTTTAGCGAAAAGGTATCGTTATCAATATTGTGTCGATTACGATGAAACCTTTTACTAGTTGCCATGGTTAAATTCATTTGGATAATGCTTGTTGATGCTGCATGTTTCATTCATGAAATATGGCAGCTAGACACCAAAATCGCTTTCCTTAACGGAAACCTTTTGGAGGATGTTTATAACATCCTGACGGTTTTTTTGTACCAAAACAAGCAAACAAGGTTTGCAGGTTATTCGATCCATGTTTGGATTGAAGCAAGCATTAGGTTCATGGAATTATCGTTTTGATGTAATCATAATGGTGTATGATTTAATTCAAAACGAAAATGATTCTTGTGTATATAAGGAGGTTAGTGGGAGCACACTGACAATGAATGTCCTATAAATAATGATAATAAATCATTTCTAGGAAATGATATTCCCATAATACAATCGGTGAAAGCTTGGCTTTCATGAAAAACTCTCCGAGAATTCGTACATTTAAAAATGTACGTTACCTGGTGTCTCATACGCTTTGAGCATATGGATTCACAAATAGGCCAATCCAAGTGATAGTCATTGGATTGATGTTAAGAACATACTTAGTATCTTAGAGAACTAAGGATGCTGTCTTAATCTGTGGAGAAGGAGAACTTGAAGTGACTAGGATCACTGTAGCAAGTTTCCTAAATCGATAAAACGACTATAAGTCGCAAGCGGTACTACTAAGTTTGAATAACGGAACAGTGAGCTGGAAATCTTCCAAGCAAGATACTGTTACCGAATAAACAACAAAAGTGGATTATTGATGCAGTTGAGGCAACAATAGAAGCCTTTTGGGTCGATAATAATCCTAATCAGATTAGGAGTAGTTCTGGTAGCAGCTGAGCTAGGCTATAACGTAGGCTAAAGAATTAATGGTCTCATCAACGATCTAGATATATACTTCAATTATTCATCTGATTCATTCAGATAATACATCGTGGCGATGTGATGATCAAATAAATAGCATCAGATGATAATCATGCAAATCCGTTGACGAAAGCCTTTCCTCAGCAGAAGTTTGAGTGAACCGTACATAGTTCGGGTGTTGGACACTTGAAAGATTGGCTATAGGCCAAGTTGGAGATTGTTGGACAGTTATGACCCATAACATCACTATTTGTACAGATCATGGTGTTGTTGTACAAATTAACTATGTGACAAAGGAAATTGCTCTTCTGTCATTTGTAATTTGATTACCAAGATGTATAAATGATAGAAGGTCCATATAATTAGTTCCAGATTGAGATGATATGAGACAGTATCAATCCACGATGGTTTAATAATTAAATATCCCTAGTCAGAGTATTATCGAGATTGTACATCGATAATGCGTAAAAGACTAGTATTACACTTGTGCGCACTGTGAGGGTATAACTGTTGGACAATTATGACCCATAGCATCACTATTTGTACAGATCATGGTGTTGTTGTACAAATTAACTATGTGACAAATGAGATTGCTCTCTTATCATTTGTGATTAGAACACCAAGATGTATAAATGATATGAGGTCCTTATGATTTGTTCCTGGATTAACAATGATATGAGACAGTATCAGTCCACGAAGGATAAATCATTAAATATCCCTAGTCAGAGTATTATCGAGATTGGACATCGATAAATGCGTAAAAGACTAGTATTACACTTGTGCGCGTTGTGATGGCACAACGACATAGTTCTCATATATTTGGGTATAAGATACTCATGCAAGTGTAATAGGAGGTTGTGTTTTACCGATGGTACGGGAAATAGCTTCGCTCTGGATAGACCCCCTCGGAATTCCATTGGTAGTATGACTATGTGTCTATGGAAGTCCGAAATCAGGGTAGGTGTATTTGATCTTAACCTGAGACTTGCACCGCTAATACATACGACAATCAATATACTTTGGTTGAGGTCGTCCAAGGCTTTAACCGGTTTATGTGTACGCCTCTTCTGGGTATATCGAGAATCGTAGTGTGTTGGGTGTGATGTCAAGATGGAAGTATCACTCCAGTCATAGTGGAGATGATGTCACGTAGGATACAGTACTAGTACTCTTATGTACTGTAGTCATCGGGATAAAATGACAAGGTCATGTTTATCCGATATAGAGACTAGTTACCAGACATCCGACATGTGCTTCGTACGGGGCAGACACAATTCCAGCCCCAGGCCTAGCACGTGATCATCTGATACTGGATCGAAATTCGCAATACCACGTATACTACGCCTGATATAGATCGCTTATTCCTGTAAGCATGTTTCTGGATAATTGGGAAGGCATGACACTTTGCTAGAAGCCACATTGTTTTGTGAATCGGTGTAAACGTAGTACGAGGTACTTACCTGTTCGGATAGTCCGACGACCAGATTTACTGCCAACATATCCGGAGATCTCATGGGTCGCTTCCGGAAGATTCACCGATGACGTATGACTCGTACTTTAATTAATCTGGGATTAATTTAATGAGAGAGAGAATTAGGGATTAATTACGGAGATATTTTATCTGGGATAAAATATCAATTTAAGAGAGAGAACGATTAATTTGGAATTAATCGGTAAATTAATATTTTTGATATATTAAATGAAATTGGATTTCGACGCGGAATTAAAATTAGATTTTAATTCGGGCGAACGAATTAATTTAGAATTAATTCGTTAGCGACGTGAATAGTGATTTCGCTAGGCGTAATCGTTTAATTACGACGCAACGGAAAATTCATTAATTTGGAATTAGCGAACCCGAACCCGAATGCGGCATGCAAGTCAAATCAAGCGTCAAATCATTAGTCACATCAAGCGTCAAATCACATGTCACTTTGAGTGATGTGACATTTTAGAGATTGATGTGAGTTGATGTGATGTGATTGAAAGAAAGCATTTAATCTTTGCTTTTTGAAATTGAAAAAGAGTAAATGGTTTATTAAATTTTGGAAATTATATAAACCTTTTACATTTTTCTTTTTCCCTCTCTCTCTCCTGTACACGTTTTTGGGAACCCTTTTGGAGCCAAAATCGTTCTTCATCTCTCTCGGTTTTGACTGCCTCATCTCTTCTGTTGTTCTTCTGGTTTTGACCGAAAATGGCAAGAAGAGAAGTGATGATTTTTGTGGCAAAGAACATCACAAGTGTTGGCACACCATTGGAGATATACCAAGGTGTTAGGGAAGTGTTTTCATGAGCAAGGAACCACCTAGTCAAGCTTGGAGCTTCCATGGAGGACACCCATGGCTGATTCTTGGAGGAGGAAGCAGTCCCCACACCGAGCAGTACACTGCAGCCCTCACTGCCGAGCTCCCAAGGGCAGTTCGTTCTTCATCTTCGAAGCATCCAATCGATCAATGTGAGTTTTTTCCGCACCTCCTTTGATGTGTATTCAACTCATTTTATGCTTGATTTATGATCCTTGGGACTTAGGACTTGATTGAAACTCAACAATGGTATCAGAGCGATTGAAAAGCATGAAATACGACTTAGGGCTTAAAATTTGGGTAAAATGTTTTTGAGCATGATTTAATTAAATTGGATGTTTGAGTATGCTTATAACATGTTTAATTGAAGTTTGATTGGATCAATTTCATGAAATTGTGATTGGATCATTTTTTTCCCAAATTCATAGCTTGGCCGAGAATGGTGCCCTATTTTATTGTCTTGGATTTTTTATTTTTTTATCATTGGATGTGTTGGAAATCAATTGGGAATAATGATTTAATGTTTAATTGGATTTGATTAGATTAAAACCAAATTGGACATAAAATCCTCATAAAGCCGAGACATATAAAGCATGGTTTGGGTTTCATTTTTGTTAAATTGTGTTGGACATGATTTAATGTTAATGAGCATGACTAATTAGACAAATTTGTGTTTTGGAAATATTGATTTGGGTAATTAATTGTGTTATACACTTTATGTAATTAAATTGTGAAATTGGATTTTTGTAATTTAATTATATTAGGCCTATTTTAGAAATTGGGCTTTTAAAG
Organism: Zanthoxylum bungeanum; assembly: GCA_019454045.1. Lineage (NCBI taxonomy): Eukaryota > Viridiplantae > Streptophyta > Magnoliopsida > Sapindales > Rutaceae > Zanthoxylum > Zanthoxylum bungeanum. The sequence continues at coordinate 298,878 of SKCR01030608.1, forward strand.
TTGTTATTGGGCTTGGTTGTATTAAGTTAGGTTTAGGCTAAATTGGTTGGATCCAATTGGGCCCAAAACCGCATCCATAAAGCCCAAATGCGACTAATGGACCTTAAAAGTTTAATTGGGCCTAATGGGCCTAAATTGATTTATGGACTTATGGGGTAACTCCCGGATTGGACTTTGGTTATTGGGTTTGACCCGAGTTGACCAAAAGTCCACGCCTTAAGAAATTAATTAAAAGCCCATTGGACTTTAATTAAATTAATATTGGATATTAATCGGCCTTTGAGAACCGTAACGATTAAATTTGGAATTTAAGTCGTAAAGGTTTATTTTATAAAGTGTAATATTTAATTTGGAATTAAATAGTGAATTAGAATTAAATGCGTATTAAATTGGATTTAATTATGTAATTTAATTTAATTCGAGAATTCGTACTTTGAGTACGTGTTCGCAAAACGAGTTTGACTCGAACAAAAATCAAATCGTTGTTTGAACATTGGATGATCACTAATTATCAGATTAATTAATTTGATTAGATTGATTGATAACATGCTTGTGTGAATACATGGTTGCGATGCATGAATAATGTATATCGGATGGATATTATATGGGTGGGACAATTTTAGAAATTATTGTAATGAATTCGATTTATTAATTGGACCTGCTTGTCTAACCTTATTACCTCTCATTTCTTTGTATTCTCTTCTCACCTATTCCCTCAATGTAAATGATGTTTCTTTAGAAGTGTAGTGTAACGGGTAGAAGTAATACTTGTGCTAGCAGGAGAGAGAAAAGAAGAGATTTGATCTAGGATCATTGTATAAAGTATCCATCCGCATATCATTATTATTTTATTATACGCGCTTTATTATGTGTTTAGAATGCATGTTTAAGGGTGTATGATAATGAGACCCTAACAAAGATAATAAATTGGTTGCCAATTTGCACGCGAAAAACCCTCTGTAGGCATTGCATTTTCGCATGTGTAACCCGATGATGAGTCTCAGTTGGAGGCACTACCTTTTTAGCTAAGGATATTGCGGGAAACGGAGGTCGGAAGGGTAAATTCAAAATAAGTATGTCATCAAGTTCATTTCACAAGCTCACTGTCTTCGTTAATGCTGCGTTCGTTACTTCGTTCGAACGTCAGGCAGATTGCGGACATTCGTGTAGTGTTCGAATTGGCGTTTGAACGGCGTCGGTGTTTCTGGTTTTGCTGCTAGCCTCGCACCCCAGCCCAATTAGCTCCCCAAAGCCCATAAAACACATCCCAATTTAATTAAATTAAACATTAAACATTAAATAAAATATTTAAACCATTTACCAATTAAACAAAACATAAATTATAATCATACCTAATTAAGACAAATCAAATATATTAACTTCCTAACTAAACAAATCACATACTAAATTAAAAAGATGTCATGCCTAATTAAAATCAATCATAACCAATTAAATATTTTGACTTCCTAATCTTGCCAAGATTTGTCCCCCCTCAATCCTTGACTTTCCTTGCTCAACACCAAATCAAATCCTCATTTTAATGCATTAAATCCCTTCCTTGTGAGACAAGGTGAAGCCCTAACCCTTCTCTATATAAACAACCCCTAACCAAAGACATCCCCCTCCTAGTTCACGCCCATCACAAGAAATAAAAGAAGAAAAGAATTTCCAACCCCTAGCTCATACACATAATATACACACAACTCACACAAATCACAATAGAAAAGAAAATAACCCCAAGCCTTCACATTAAAAGCACATTCACAAACCAATCAGCCCTACACGTCCATAAACCTCACAAATCTTCTCCACTCCATAACCGAAAATAGCAGCCCCCTAAGCCTCCACACATTACCGAAAATTACACCCCCATAAACACCTTAGATCACCGAAAAATATAGCCCCAAAACAGTCCTCACAAGTACCGAAAATCACAGCCCCATACAGTCCCTAAAAAACTTAAAAAACAGTAATATAAAAACTGCATTCATAATCCTTAAAATAATCACACAAGACTGCACTAAGAACCCACACAAAGACTTGGAACAGTCCGTTAAAACGTCAAACAGGTGACCTGAACAGTGAGCAGCAAAACAGGGGCAGAACAGTAGCAGAACGGAGTTCAAACCGCAAGCAAAACAGCAAAGCAGTGAGCCAGGACGCTAAACCAGTGAACCGGAGAAGTTGAGGAGCTGTACCCTTCCGACGTCCGTGAAACGCAAGCCTGAAAGTTGGCAAAAAGGTTAGACCTGAGGGTATCTTTCACACTCATTTTTTGTACTATTTATTAAATATTGTTTGCATAATTGTCATGTTGAAATGCATGTTGTGGCCCTTGAGTATATGAATATGCATGAATTGTGAGATGTTGTATGTTGTGGCTGTGGAATAAAATGAGAGATGTGTCAACTCTCGCGGTATATCGGATGGAACCCCGGACATAAATTTCATAGCCGATTCCGAATGGACGGTAATATGATCTGTACTCGGGACACAACTCCACGTACCGCTTGAGTAAACGACACTCTTTTTTTTGTTTTTTGTTGCTTTGGTTTATTTACTTTTCGTCATTTGAATTTTGCATGTTGCTTTTGTATGTATGATGTGATCGAGAGCATGGGCTTAGCAAGTGGAATGAAAGATCCCCTATGGGGAGGGGTTTAAAGCCCTTTACCACGATGCTTTGCCGTGCCGGTTGATGTGTGTTCGGTTGAATGCAAGATACGTTCAATCAGGCATACTAAGTTTGACATTATTGCGTTTAATTCTTTGTATGCATGACTCAATCCAGCGCATGGGCTTAGTAAGTGGAATGAAAGATCCCCTATGGGGAGGGGTTAAAGCCCTTTCACGATGTTTTGCCGCGCCGGTTGATGTGTGTTCGGTTGGATGTAAGATGTGTTCAATCGGGCATACTAAGTTTGACATTATTGCGTTTAATTCTTTGTATGCATGACTCAATCGAGCGCATGGCTTAGTAAGTGGAATGAAAGATCCCCTATGGGGAGGGGTTAAAGCCCTTTACCACGATGCTTTGCCGCGCCGGTTGATGTGTGTTCGGTTGGATGTAAGATGTGTTCAATCGGGCATACTTAGTTTGATATGATTGTCTTTAGTTTGCATGCATGATGCGATCGAGCGCATGGGATAGCAAAAGGAATGAAAGATCCCATATGGGGAGGGGTTAAAGCCCTTTACCACGATGCTTTGCCGTGCCTCACATTGTACTATTCGCCATTTATGTATTGCGTCCCATTTCATGCACCAGGTCTGTTCTCGTTCGAACGCGTTTACGAACGCAACTCGAACGCGCAAGCATTTTGCCTTATCATGCATCAGGTCCCATTTCTGTTCGAACACGTTCACGAACGCCATACGAATGCGAGTATTCTTTTTCATTTCTGTTCCAACGCGTTCACAAACGCCATACGAACGTGAGCTTTCTGTTTTATTTCCGTTCGAACGTGTTTACGAACGCTACTCGAACGAGAACCTTCTGTTTACCGTTCGAACGTGTATACGAACGCTGCACGAACGTCCACGGTAAACAGATCCTCTTGCATCACATTACGACATGTCCATCTTAGCACGTAGTTACCCCCTTTTTTACGTTATGCATTGGTATTACCTCTCTAGTTGTCTATTTCTGTTATGCGCTTAAATATCTTTTCTTAATATGCATGCTAGTAAGAATGCTATTTGTTTGCGCTTCTGTGTCCACCAATGCGTTCATTAACTTGTATGCTTGCCGTATGATAATCCTATGTATGCAAATTGAGACATAGATTACATGCAAATAGGCTGTATGCAAATTCGAATATGTGTTACATATAAATTTAGATGAACTTGTTGATGTATGTATGTGGATTTAGAAGCATGATATTCTTAGAAATAAGTGTTACTTAATCCTGATTAAATTATTATATAAATCCTTTCATTAAAAGTGGCATAAGTAAGGGACCATCCGAACCCAACGTTTGAGGTCTTCCCTTGCGAGGGGTGAGTGCGGCCTTAAATCTCATTTTCCCGGTTCACACCGGGTGGCGACTCCATTATTCCCCGGTTTAGTCCCCCGTGACTACTCCGTACTCCCAACCGGGCCGCGAGCCCGGGACAGCATATGTCGCCCAGTTCCTGTGTTCCCTCAGTCTGGCAACTCCACGGGGAGATAGAGAATCGGCCCCGAAATATTGACTTGTGATGTTTGTATTTATGTTTTAATTGACCGGTGTCTATAGTGGATAAAGTGAGGGTTTAATCAAAGGCATTTTGAGGCTAGGTAATGGTTTGGTGTCTTCCTTCATTCACTACCTTTCTAGAAGGAAAAGCTTGTGAAGGCACCTAGATAGCCATCTACTCGTAGCCTATTGTGATGGACTAATTTGGAGGACTCGTTGTTTATTTCCTGACAACAAGCGATAAGAGCCTAAGAGGCATGTGTATTTAAGTGAGCCTCGCTCCACCTTCCCTCTGGGGAATCTACAATGGGAAATCCATTTGACAGTCTGTCACACACCATAGCTCATTGGCATGTACCTTAGTGTATAAAAAAGGGTGCGCTCACTTGGTTGCTCGAACCCTTGAGTGGGGAGACCTAGTTGTGGGCCATCCTTCGCCGGTGAGTGCGAGCTTTGTCTATACTCTTGCTAACCCACCCATAGACCGGGTTGGCCAAAGTAACAATTATTTCCTTGAATATGTGCTGTGGACCATCCTCATTTGGATGCAGTTGGACTATTGTCAGAAATGCGGGCTTGCTGGGCCATTTAAACTGGGGCAAGTTCGTACCTTATGACTATTTGGCCCAAAGCTTCTGAAATGTCGATGAGCCATGGTGTAGAATTATCATGTCATGTTGCATCATCTTTCTTCTATGCTTATGTTTGGGAACATCGTCGTTTGGATCCATTTGGACCATTTGTCATGGGATATGGGCTGTTGGGCCATTTAAACTGGGACAAGAACGTATCTCATAAACTATTGGGCCAAAGGCTTCTAAGTGATTGATGGGCCACTTTGTGATTGTGTTCAGAACGTTACCATTTGGATTTAGTCGGGCACTTTGTCATGAGATGTGAACTCATTGGGCCATTTAAACTGGGATGGGTTCACTCCTATGAAAATTAGCCCGAAAGATTCTAAAATGATAACGAGCCGATTTGTTTGAGAGTTTTAATTTATTTAGTATGTTATATATGTTACATGATCTCATGCACCTCATACATACATATATCATGTTAACACCATCTATGTCTCAAAAAGACATCATAGATACCGTTTGGGTTAGAGAAGGGACAAGACTCACTAAAAGAACAAGTATGAGTGAATCCGATAATGAGGTGTCCCGTATGGATCAGTTAGAGAACGATCTCGCCAAGATCACTGAACAGTTGCAAGCTTTGATACTGCTATGGCTGGTATAGTGGGTCTCGTGCCGGGGTTAATTCTGGGGATGTGAGGCAAGAGAGAGGAATCTCCGAACAGATTGGGGGATGATACCCCCGTTTGATGATGATTATGGCATAGTATGCAGCAGGCAGAGTATCTAGGTCTCAGGCAGAGTTACAGAAACTTCGGGATCAGGTTGAGTCGGTTACCCGTAAGATGAGGGGTAAGAATGAGGATTTGCTGGATTATGACACACTGACTTTCGAGGAACAGTTGCCGGCACAGTTCAAGATGCCTAATATGGCTAAGTTTAACAGGAATGGGGATCCAAGGGTGCATCTCCGACAGTTTGTATCAGTCATGAGTTCAGTTGGCTTATCTCAGCGCCAAGTGCAGAAAATGTTCGGGATTTCGCTTGAAGGAGCTCCCGTGGTGTGGTACCACAGTTTGGAGAAGAAAGTGAAGGAAGATTGGAGGGAGTTGGCTGATGCTTTCCTGAAGCAGTATGTCACTGACCTAGAGATCGATCTGTCACTCCGCGATCTGGAGAATGTTAAGCAGAAATCGGAGGAGAGTTTTAAGGAGTACGTGGACCGATGGAGGGGTCAGTTGTTGAAAATGCAGACTAGGCCCTCGGAGAAGGACCAGATTAAAATGATCATCAAGGGCACCAAGCCCTCCATCTATGGGAAGCTAAGGAGGATGACCTCCATGATTACTGATTTTCGGCAGTTGAGGGAAACTGTCATGGATATTGAGGAAGAAGAGGCCGAGAATAGAAAATTCTATGGTCTGAACAGGAGGCCCATTGGGGGAACATCGGGAGCAAAGCCCGTTTCTGCTGAGATTGCCGCTATCCGGAACTGACAGTTTTCCAACTTGGGAAGGCCCATGTCCAAGGTGCTAGAGAAACTGAAGAGGCAAGGGCTCTTAAAACCCTTGGAAGCCAAACCATTACCCAATCAACCACTACCACATTATAACCTAAGCCTTTACTGTCACTTTCACCAACAAAAGGGCCATGACACTGACAATTGCGCCCGACTCCACCATGAAATCCAAGATCTGATAAACTCCAAGAAAATACCTGACCCAGAAACAGAACAGCCTGACACACACAGAAACCCCTTACCCAATTACCGCGCCGTACCACCACCAGCCTATATGATCAATTTTGGCCTCCCAGAAGACCTTGTCCTAAAATCCTTTCACCCTCAAGCCTTTTGCCTTGGAATCTGGGATAGTACTAGTGAAGATGAGACAGAGCAGGGGAAAAACTTTTGGCTTGATTTCTCTAGCAGTGATGAGGAAGAAGTAAGGGGAATGACGCGTAGCGGTCGCTTTTACAATGATATGGCAGAAAAGGGTAAGGAAGTTTTGACAGATGGTAGGGAAGTGGTTGAGACTGCAGAAAATACTGAGGGGGATATAGTGCTGAAGCAATTGAGGAAGACTAGAGCACAAGTGAGTATTTGGGAACTGTTATGTGCATCCCGAGAGCATAGACAGGCCATGGTTGAGGCCTTGAGCAAAATTGTGGTACCGGAAGACGCCAACCCTGCAATGTTTGTTGGGTCAGTTCAGAAAGAAGCTTTGCATATATCTTTTTCTGAGGATGAACTCCCGCCGGAGGGAGGAGGAATCATAATATGCCTCTATTTATCAGGGCCGAAGTGAGGGGCAAGAAAACTTCATGTGTGATGGTGGATGACGGTTCGTCCATCAATGTGTGCCCACTGAAAATTCTGGCGAGATTGGGTATGAAAGCAACAGACTTGGACCCCTCCAGTATGACTATTAAGGCTTATGATGATAGTAAAAGGGGAGTTGAGGGTACCTTTGTGGCTATGGTCAAGGTAGGACCGATTGAAGATGAGGTTGAGTTTACATTGCTGGACATCCCAGCCACTTTTGCCTTATTGTTGGGAAGGCCTTGGTTTCATAAACTTGGGGGCGTGCCTTCCACTTTGAATCGGATGATCAAGTTCCCGTATGAGGGAGAAGTTGTTACCATCCGGGCTGAGTTAGATAATGTTGTGGCTGCCTTGGAGATACAACCTTTCACGAGGTTTCATGTGTCAGCTACTTTTGAGGAGTGGGTGGATCCTAGGGTGGCTAGGATTATGGAGAAAATGAAGTTTGAACCGGGTGAAGGTTCAAAGGTGCCAGATTTCAAAGGACAGACCACTCGGAAAGGTTTGGGGTATAAGTCTGATGAAGAAAAACCAAAGGTCAAGAAGAAAAAGGGCCTGAAACTGATGGAATGTTTTGTGAAAGCTTCAGGATATTAGGGGAGCCTGAACTGTGGAAGTTAATGGATTGTGGTACCTGGATTTGAGATCATCCAGGATTTGTTGGGTGAGAAACCGCTGGTAAAGAATCTGTGGAAGCAGAGAATTGGGAGGAAAAATTGATGAAGTTAGAGAGCCTAACTCTGGGAGAGGATGAAAAGCCTGAGGAAGACCTCATTGCAGAGGGAAAGAAGGTCTATAGATGATGAAGACATTTACCTTCCTGATTTGTTTGAATGTACTTCCGCATTATCCAATAATAAAGACATTTCTTTTGCTTACTTGCCTGAGTCATTTCTTTTACTCTGCACGAATCAAGCATATTTGATATCAGTTCGGCCAGAACTACTGCATTTAACTTAGGTACGCTTGAGAACCCCAAGGAAATTCTGATTGCAAGTGAAGTTACCTCTGAAGAGAGGGAGAAACTAGAAGAAGTGTTGGTCAGATATGCCAAAGTGTTTGCTTGGTCCTATGAGGACATGCCTGGGGTAGACAGAAACATTGCCCAACACACGATACCAACTTATCCGAATATGGGGCCAGTAAAACAAAAAACTCCGACGGATGAGACCAGAATGGGCTGAGAAAGTCAGAGAGGAAGTTAAGAAACAGATAGATGTGGGGTTCTTGGAAGTAGTAAAATATCCCGAGTGGTTGGCTAATATAGTGCCGGTGCCGAAGAAAGATGGGAAGGTCAGATTGTGTGTAGACTATAGAGATCTCAACAAAGCTTGTCAAATAATGATTTCCTTTGACGCATATAGATGTTCTGGTTGATAGCGCGGCTTTACCTGCTATGTATTATCATTTGCAGACGGGTTTTCAGGTTACAATCAGGTTCTCATGGTCGAGGAAGATAAACACAAGACTGCATTTGTTACCGAGTGGGTGTATGTTTACAACAGGTTATGCCGTTTTGGGCTTAAGAATGCAGGGGCTACTTATCAGCGGATGGCCACTACACTCTTCCACGACTTAATGCACAAAGAGATTGAGGTGTATGTGGATGACATGATGGTGAAATCAGAGACAAGAGTTGGGAATATTGAAGCACTGGAAAGGTTCATTTAGAAAGTTGACAGATACAACCTGCGGCTTAATCCCAAGAAATGTGTGTTTGGGGTGACATTAGGGAAATTGCTTGGTCATACAGTGGGAATGGGCGGAATAGAGGTAGACTCCAAGAGATCAAGGCAATCACAAAAATGCCTGCCACCAAAGACAGAAAAAGAAGTCAGAGCATTCTTGGGGAAGATTCAGTACATCAGTCGGTTCTTGCCAATTTGACATCAGTATGTGAGCCTATCTTCAACTGTTGAGAAAAGATCAGCCAGTGAGATGGAATGAACAGTGTCAGACAGCCTTCGACAAGATCATAGAGTACTTGGTAAAGCCTCCTGTATTGAAACCTCTGAGGCCGGGCAGACCTTTGATATTGTATTTGGCTATAGAATCAGAAAACTGTGGGGCAATGATGGTACATGCAGATGAGACAGGGGTAGAACATGCAGTTTACTATCTGAGTAAGAATGCTCCCGTATGAGGCTCGTATCAAGAAGTTGAGAAGATCTGTCTTGCAGTGGTATGGGCTTCCAGAAAATTACGGCATTACTTCCAGTCATACAAGATCCAGGTAGTGGCCAAGGAAAATCCTCTGAAATATCTTCATTTGGTGCCTTCACTAGTGGGAAAGTTGGGCAGATGGTTGGTATTGCTGACAGAGTTTGACATTGAATATCTCACCTCCAAAGTTATCAAAGGGCGAGAAGTAGCGGAGTTTCTGGCAATGCAACCTGTTAAGGGGGATCAGTATAAGTTTGAATTTCCAGATGAAGAGATCGAAGCAATAACAATTCAGAGGTGGAAGATGTATTTCGACGGAGCAGTGAATTACAAGGGAGCTGGAATTGGAATCGTGATAGTGACCCCCGAAGGGGAGACTTTGCCTTTGGCCAAGAGGTTGACATTCAGAGTGACTAATAACATTGCCGAGTATGAAGCATGTGCTTTTGGTTTGACAGCATTGATAGCCTTGAAGGCCGGAAGTGTGGAAGTCTATGGAGATTCTATGTTGGTAGTCCAGCAGATGCGAGGAGAATGTGAATTGAAAGAAGAGCGGTTGAAACCTTACCTTTTTCACATCAGAAAGTTGGCACAGGTTATCCCCGAGTGTAAGTTTCAGCACTTACCGAGAGAAGAGAATCAGATGGCAGATGCATTGGCTACACTTGCAGCAACTTTGGAAAATCCAGAAAAGTTAGTGATGAGACCATTGATACTGACAACAGCGAGCAGACCTGTTTATGAGATAGAAAGAATTCTGGGAGTTGAGGTCGACGATGGTAAACCTTGGTATTATGAAATTCAGAGGTATCTGGAACATGGTGAACTCCCGGAAGGGGCATGCAGAAAAGACAGAATATCCATTCAGAAGTTGGCTTCCCAGTATGTGATTTTGGAATGGGAACTGTACAAGAGGCAGACAAACGGTATTCAGTTGAAGTGTTTGAGAAAAGAAGAAGCTCAGCATGTAATGGAAGAAATACACGCCGGGGTATGTGGTCCGCACATGAACAGGTTGAATATGTCCCGCAAGATAGTGAGACAAGGTTTTTATTGGTCAACCATGGAACAGACTACGCGAAGATGGTAAAGCACTTTCATGATTGTCAAGCACATGGTAATTTGAATCACTTACCGCACACAGAGTTGCACGGATTGTCGGAGCCGTGGCCTTTCTCAGCATGGGGGATTGATATGATTGGGGAAATTAGACCAAATGCATCAAATGGGCATCGCTTCATAGTAGTGGCAGTAGATTACTTCTCGAAGTGGGTGGAAGCCGAATCATTCCGCAATGTTACATCAAAACAGATGGCAAAGTTTATAGCTCGGAACCTCATTTATCGGTATGGTATGCCGCATCATGTAGTGACAGACAACGGGGTCCAGTTTCAAGGAGAGACGAAAGCAATGTTACAGAGGTATGGGATAGGCCACCACAAGTCATCACCGTACATGCCGCAGACAAATGGGGCAGTTGAGGCAGCCAACAAGACTATAAAGACAATTTTAGCCAAGATGACAGAAAATGGCAGAGATTGGCCGAGAAACTACCATATGCTCTGTGGGGCTACAGAACATCAGTAAGAACAGCAACAGGGGCCACACCTTACTCTTTGGTCTATGGAATGGAAGCAGTATTGCCGGTAGAAGTGGAGATACAGTCTATGAGGGTATTGACAGAGGTAGAATTACCGGAACACGATTGGGCCGCACAGAGGTTTGATCAGTTAGCACTATTGGATGAGAAGAGAACGAAGTCTTTGTATCACATGCAGTTGTATCAGAAGAGACTAGCCCGAGCATTCAACAAGAAAGTGCGTCCTACCAAGATCAGAAAGGGTGATTTGGTACTTAAGCAGTCGAGGCCGTCGACAACAGATCCGAGAGGAAAATTCAGACCAAATTGGGAATGACCTTACATAGTGCAGAAGGTAATGGGAAATGGAGCAGTGAAGTTATCAGACTTGGAGGGGAACGTATTCACCGAGCCGATCAACGTAGACAGATTGAAGCAATACTTTGTCTGAGGGAGAGAAGACCGAGCGTCACCACGGGAATTAACAGAAGACCTAACCCAACGGAATAAGAAAATCATTCATGCATACACGTAACATGCTTGTGTGAATACATGGTTGCGATGCATGAATAATGTATATCGGATGGATATTAGATGGGTGGGACAATTTTAGAAATTGTTGAAATAAATTCGATTTATTAATTGGACTTGCTTGTCTAGCCTTATTACCTCTCATTTCTTTGTAATCTCTTCTCACCTATTCCCTCAATGTAAATGATATTTATTTAGAAGTGTAGTGTAATGGGTAGAAGTAATACTTGTGCTAGCAGGAGAGAGAAAATGAGAGATTTGATCTAGGATCATTGTGTAAAGTATCCATCCGCATATCATTATTATTTTATTATATGCGCTTTATAATAAATTCGTTGCCAATTTGCACGCGAAAAACCCTCTGTAGGCATTACATTTTCGCATGTGAAACCCGATGATGAGTCTCAGTTGGAGGCACTACCTTTTTAGCTAAGGATATTGCGGGAAACAGAGGTCGGAAGGGGAAATTCGAAATAAGTACGTCATCAAGTTCATTTCACAAGCTCACTGTCTTCTTTAGTGCTGCGTTCGTTACTTCGTTCGAACGTCAGGCTGATTGCGGACGTTCGTGTAGCATTCGAATTGGCGTTCGAACGGCATCGGTGTTTCTGGTTTTGCTGCTAGCCTCGCACCCCAGCCCAATTAGCTCCCCAAAGCCCATAAAACACATCCCAATTTAATTAAATTAAACATTAAATAAAATATTTAAACCATTTACCAATTAAACAAAACATAAAATATAATCATACCTAATTAAGACAACTCAAATATATTAACTTCCTAACTAAACAATCAGATACTAAATTAAAAAGATGTCATGCCTAATTAAAATTAATCATAACCAATTAATATTTTGACTTCCTAATCTAGCCAAGATTTGTCCCCCCTCAATCCTTGACTTTCCTTGCTCAACACCCAATCAAATCCTCCGTTTAATGCACCAAATCCCTTCCTTGTGAGACAAGGTGAAGCCCTAACCCTTCTCTATATAAACAACCCCTAACCAAAGCCATCCCCCTCCTAGATCACGCCCATCACAAGAAATAAAAGAAGAAAAGAATTTCCAACCCCTAGCTCATACACATAATATACACACAACTCACACAAATCATAAAAGAAAAGAAAAAAACCCCAAGCCTTCAAATTAAAAGCACATTCACAAACAATCAATCAGCCCTACACGTCCATAAACCTCACAAATCTTCTCCACTCCATAACCGAAAATAGCAGCCCCCTAAGCCTCCACACATTACCGAAAATTACACCCCCATAAACACCTTAGATCACCAGAAAATATAGCCCCAACAGTCATCACAAGTACCAAAATCACCGCCCCATACAGTCCCTAAAAAACTTGAAAATAGGAATATAAAAACTGCATTCATAATCCTTAAAATAATCACACAAGACTGCACTAAGAACCCACACAAAGACTTGGAACAGTCCGTTAAAACGTCAAACAGGTGACCTGAACAGCGAGCAGCAAAACAGGGGCCGAACAGTAGCAGAACGGAGTTCAAACCGCAAGCAAAACAGCAAAGCAGTGAGCCAAGACTCTAAACCAGTGAACCGGAGAAGTTGAGGAGCTATACCCATCCGACGACCGTGAAACGCAAGACTGAAAGTTGGCAAAAATGTTAGACCTGAGGGTATCTTTCACACTCGTTTTTTGTACTATTTATTAAATATTGCTTGCATGATTGTCATGTTGAAATGCATGTTGTGGCCCTTGAGTAGATGAATATGCATGAATTGTGAGATGTTGTATGTTGTGGCTGTGGAATAAAATGAGAGATGTGTCAACTCTCGCGGTATATCGGATGGAAACCCAGACATAAATTTCATAGCCGATTCCGAATGGACGGTAATATGATCTGTACTCGGGACACAACTCCACGTACCACTTGAGTAAACAGCACTCTTTTTTTTGTTTTTTGTTGCTTTGGTTTATTTACTTTTCATCATTTGAATTTTGCATGTTGCTTTTGTATGCATAATGCGATCGAGCGCATGGGCTTAGCAAGTGGAATGAAAGATCCCCTATGGGGAGGGTTTTAAAGCCCTTTACCACGATGCTTTGCCGCGCCGGTTGATGTGTGTTCGTTGAATGCAAGATACGTTCAATCAGGCATACTAAGTTTGACATTATTGCGTTTAATTCTTTGTATGCATGACTCAATCGAGCGCATGGGCTTAGTAAATGGAATGAAAGATCCCCTATGGGGAGGGGTTAAAGCCCTTTACCACGATGCTTTGCCGCGCCGGTTGATGTGTTTCGGTTGGATGTAAGATGTGTTCAATCGGGCATACTTAGTTTGATATGATTGTCTTTATGTTTGCATGCATGATGCGATCGAGCGCATGGGCTTAGCAAATGGAATGAAAGATCCCCTATGGGGAGGGGTTAAAGCCCTTTACCACGATGCTTTTCCGTGCCTCGCATTGTACTATTCTCCATTTATGTATTGCGTCCCATTTCATGCACCAGGTCTATTCTCGTTCGAACACGTTTACGAACGCAACTCGAAAGCGCAAGTATTTTGCCTTATCATGCATCAGGTCCCATTTCTGTTCGAACGCGTTCACGAACGCCATACGAACGTGAGTATTCTGTTTCATTTCTGTTCGAACGCGTTAACAAACGCCATACGAACGTGAGCATTCTGTTTCATTTATGTTCGAAGGCGTTTACGAACGCTACTCGAACGAGAACCTTCTGTTTACCGTTCGAACGTGTATACGAAAGCTACACGAACGCCCACGGTAAACATATCCTCTTGCATAACATTACGACATGTCCATCTTAGCACATAGTTACCCCCTTTTTTACGTTATGCATTGGTATTACCTCTCTAGTTGTCTATTTCTGTTATGCGCTTAAATATCTTTTCTTAATATGCATGCTAGTAAGAATGCTATTTGTTTGCGCTTCTGTGTCAACCAATGCGTTCATTAACTTATATGCTTGTCGTATGATAATCCTTATGTATGCAAATTGAGACATAGATTACATGCAAATAGGCTATATGCAAATTCGAATATGTGCTACATATAAATTTAGATGAACTTGTTGATGTATGTATATGGATTTAGAATCATGATATTCTTAGAAATAAGTGTTACTTAAGCCTGATTAAATTATTATATAAATCTTTTCATTACAAGTGGCATAAGTAAGGGACCATTCCGAACCCAACGGTTTGAGGTCTTCCCTTGCGAGGGGTGAGTGCGGCCTTAAATCTCATTTTCCCGGTTCACACCGGGTGGCGACTCCATTATTCCCCGGTTTAGTCCCCCGTGACTACTCCGTACTCCCGACAGGGCCGCGAGCCCGGGACAGCATGCGTCGCCCAGTTTCTGTGTTCCCACACCCTCACAAAATATTGAGCGTTTTTCCTTCAATTGAGTGATTCTTACTCAAGATCCAAGAATGGCATTGGTTTGTTGGCCAAAGTCAAGACCTTTGTCCGTCGAGGATGTTTTTGAATCACGAAGGTTTTGTTCCATATTGGTGTCTTGTCCAAGTTGCGGTTTGTTGGCCAAAGTCAATACCACTTCTTGTCCATCGACATTGATTACGAAGCTTTCCATGGTCAATGGGTCGCGCTTGAATGGGATCACTAAGTTTGTTGTGCCAAAGCCAAGACTTAGTTGATTCAGAGGAAAAGGTTAGGTAATACATTGGATGTATTGGCATATATAAGATATATGTTTTGGACTTGGATGTTCCCCTACTGGATCTAGGAATTGGATTGGATCCAATTGATCTTAGAGATCTACCTAGTTAATTATCATACAATTTGTTGGCCAAAGTCAAGATTGTGTGATATTTAACGGGATCCTAGCCCACTAGGAAACACGGTTTCCCGAGTACTCGACAAAAGGTTAGAGGCTCGCCGAAAAATAGTGGGAGGCAAGAATTGAATTTGCAATATTTGTTTAATTACTTGCCATACGCGCTCAAACAAATATCATTCGTCAAATAAATTAAATGTTAGTTGGACTAATATTTAAATCGTTGTTTTAATTAACAGTTGGACTGTATTCAAACAAATTAAAATTATAATTGATTACATGGTTGGACTATAATAATCATTATAATAATAGTACATATATCGTTGATTAAATAGTTGGACTATTAGAATCAAGATAAAATTGAAAGATTGACATTTAAAACATAATCCTAAGAAAAATGTATTTAAATGGTCTAATTTTCAAATTGGGAATAATTTCAGGATAGTCCTGGAAAACTAATAAGTTACTTTATTTGATAAAATAACATATTAGGCCTAAGCCCGGAGTTAAGCAAATAAGTAGAGCATAATCTTTGGAAGATTTATGTGATGATAACTTTAGTGCTTATCCATTATACTTGTCAAGTAGACTCCTTAATTTCTGAATCAGAACTAAGAATTAGATCCTTAAAATATGATAATGAAATTGAAGGATCTTCATAGATCTATACTTAGATTTAGAAGTACTAAATTGCAATAATAATTCTTGGAGAGTTAATGGCTATTCTCAAGGAGACAAAGCCAAAGTTTGCAATAAGGCAAGTAGCGCTAGTCGCACCTTACTTCGATATTCTAGAAACCCGAGGCTAGGCCAAAGGCTTCTAGAATGTGGAAAATGGCAAAGGCAAAATCATTATAATCTTCTAGGAAGATAAATGACATATCCCAAAATTTCTGCCTAAATGTGGAAAACGGGATCGCGGAAGCGTGACTGCCGTTTGCACAAAGCCGACATGAAGGAACTGATGACGGGGCAAGGCTCTGACTTCAAATATGATTTTCATAAATATGTTCGCTACTAGTATTAAAATTAGATTTTAAATACTTAGTGTGGTACATAAAATATATGTATTGATGTTCAGAATCTGTTTTGAATAGGATACTGACATCAATAGAGATTTATCTGCGAATTGGAAAAGGGACGAAAGTCGTTGTTTTAACCGTAGATACCTAAGTTTAGGAACTGCCCTTCAAGTAAGTACCTAAATTTGGAAACTGTTATAATGTAACTAGTTTGACTAGAAACATTATCTCTATATCAGTGTTTAACCCGCTGTGGGTGAACCTTTATATCCTATAACACTAAAGTGTTTTATTATATAAAGATGATATTGAGATAAACACATTAGATGTGAATAACAACATTTATATTTTGAATATAAATAAATCTCAAACGTAGAATATGACAAACAAATAACTCAAACTGATTTGATCAGTTAAGAGACTTATAACTGGCATTGTTGTCTGGGACATATTTAAACAAGACTCGTATATCCACACTTTCGAAGAGTGGCTACCAAGACTGATTTGATTCCATTGAAATAAAGTCTACGAATCAAGTTTATTGGGCAAAGTGCCTATAACACCTTTACTTGGTAAAAGTGTAAACGTCACCGATCTGTTAGCCATAGTTCATAGTGAAGCAAGTGGGCCCATGTCTAGTTAGGCTAGAGGTGAATATGAATATTTCGTGACCTTTACGGATGTGGCATTGCGTTATGGTTATGTGTTTCTTTTGAAGAACACAAATCGAAAACTTTTACAGTTTCGACATGAAATAGACAGACAGATCGGCTAAAGTATTAAACCGTCACGGTTAGAACGTAACGAAAATACTTACGCAATAAGTTTCTAATATACTTGAAAGAGTAAAGTATTCTTTCAAATGATGACTCCTCCCGGAACACGTCAAATTGACGGTGTGTCCGAACCGAGTAACCGAATTTTGTTAGACATGATTAGGTTAATCATGAGTCGCTCTGAGCTACAATTTCCTTCGACAGATACGCATAAACAGTGCAAAACTTATTTAGAATAAGGTTCCATTAAAATCTGTTTGACAGATAACATATTAGATATGAACGGGAAAGAAATCGGGTTTCACATTCCTGTTAAATTTGGGAATGCTAGGCATATGTTTGGATGATACCAAACTAAAACCCAAATTGGATAAGTTCCAATTGTAGGATATCGTAGGGATACCAAAGTATTGTACTTATACAACTCACTTGAGAACAATTGGATTATTGCTCACCATGCGGTTTTCCTGAGAGGAATACCGATATGCAGTGGTAAGTGGGAGGATAGTAAAACTCGATGAAAAATCAGAGTAATACTATTTCAGGCACCGAATCCTTAATGGAACACAAATAGTTCATCAAGGATGTAACTATTATCATAAATCTTCGAATACACAAGAACCGCGTATGTCGGAGAGATTCAGACAACAACCTGGGGTATGGGTTTCTGATCTCACCTCGTAAAGATGTCAATCTTTTGAGGTATACCAAATGACTACGTATAAGGAAGTGATACAAGGTATCGACTCCCTATTATGGCAAAGTGCCATGAGTCCGAAATGGATTCCATGTATGTCAACAAGTTTGGATACTAGTTGATGTACCGCAAGGCATTGTGCCTATTGGTACTATATAAGTCTTCAAGGAAGACATACATGGATGGCAACATACCAACGTACTAAGCTAGGCTTATAACGGAAATGTATCGTTATTAACATTATGTCGATTACGATGAAACCTTTTACCTGTTGCCACGGTAAATCCATTTGGATAATGCTTGCTGATGCTGCATGTTTCATTTATGAAATATGACAGCTGAACGGGAAAATCACTTTCCTAAACGGAAACCTTTTGGAGGATGTTTACAACGTCCTGTCCGTTTTATCGTACCAAAACTAGCAAATAAGGTTTGCAGGTTATTCGATCAATGTTTGGATTGAAGCAAGCATTAGGTTCATGGAATTATCGTTTTGATTTCATCATAATGGTGTATGATTTAATTCAAAATGAAAATGATTCTTGTGTATATAAGGGGGTTAGTGGGGGCGCACTGACAATGGCTCTCCTCTAAATAATGATAATAAATCATTTCTTGGAAATGATATTCCCATAATACAATCGGTGAAAACTTGGCTTTCATGAAAAACTCTCCGAGAATTCGTACATTTAAAAATGTACCTTACCTGGTGTCTCATACGCTTTGAGCATATGGATTCACAAACAGGCCAACCCAAGTGATAGTCATTGGATTGATGTTAAGAACATACTTAGTATCTTAGAGAACTAAGGATGCTGTCTTAATCTGTGGAGAAGGAGAACTTGAAGTGACTAGGATCACTGTAGCAAGTTTCCCAAACCGATAAAATGACTATAAGTCGCAAGGGGTACTACTAAGTTTGAATAACGGAATAGGGAGCTGGAAATCTTCCAAGCAAGATACTGTTACCGAATAAACAACTAATGCGGGTTATTGCTGCAGCTGAGGCAGCAATTGAAGCCATTTCGGTGGATAAACAAATCTAATTAGATTAGATATAGTTCTATTAGTAGCTGAGCTAGGCTACATCACATGCTAAAGAATTAATGGTCTCATCAACGATCCAGATACATACTTCGATATTCATCTGATTTGTTCGGATCATGCTCGTGGTGATGTGATGATCGAATAAATCGCATCAGACGATAATCACGCAAATCCACTGACGAAAATACTTTCTCAGCTGTTTGAGCTAACCGTACATAGTTTGGGTGTAAGACACTCGAGTGACTGGCTATAGGCCAAGTGTGAGATTGTTGGACAATTAGGACCCATAGCGTCACTATTTGTACAGTTCATGGTGTTGTTGTACAAAGTTCATGGTGTTGTTGTACAAATTAACTATGTGACAAAGGAGATTGCTCTCTTATCATTTGTGATTAGATCACCAAGATGTATAAATGATAGGAGGTCCTTATGATTTGTTCCTGGATTGAGAATGATATGAGACAGTATCATTCCATGAAAGATAAATCATTAAATATACCTAGTCATAGTATTATCGAGATTAGACATCGATAAATGCGTAAAAGACTAATATTACACTTATGCGCGTTGTGAAGTGTTTTCATGAGCAAGGAACCACCTTGTCAAGCTTGGAGCTTGGAACTTCCATGGAGGACACCCATGGCCGATTCTTGGAGGAGGAAGCAGTCCCCACGCTGAGCAGTACACATCAGCCCTCACTACCGAGCTCCTAAGGGCAGTTCGTTCTTCATCTTCGAAGCATCCAACCGATCAATGTGAGTTTTTTCTGCACCTCCTTTGATGTGTTTTCAACTCGTTTTATGCTTGATTTATGATCCTTATGACTTGATTGAAACCCAACAATAACGACATAGTTCTCATATATTTGGGTATAGGATACTCATGCAAGTGTAATAGGAGGTTATGTTTTACCGATGGTACGGGAAACAGCTTCGCTATGGATAGACCCCCTCGGAATTCCATTGGTAGTATGACTATGTGTCTATGGAAGTCCGAAATCAGGGTAGGTGTATTTGGTCTTAACCTGAGACTTGCACCGCTAATACATACGACAATCAATATGCTTTGGTTGAAGTCGTCCAGGGCTTTAACCGGTTTCTGTGTACGCCTCTTCTGGGTATATCGAGAATCGTAGTGTGTTGGGTGTGATGTCAAGATGGAAGTATCACTCCAGTCATAGTGGAGATGATGTCACGTAGGATACAGTATTAGTACTCTTATGTACTGCTGTCATCGGGATAAAATGACAAGGTCATGTTTATCCGACATAGAGACTTGTTACCAGACATCCGACATGTGCTTCGTACGGGGCAGACACAATTCCAGCCCCAGGCCTAGCACGTGATCATCTGATACTGGATCAAAATACGCAATACCATGTATACTACGCCAGATATAGATCGCTTATTCCTGTAAGCATGTTTATGGATAATTGGGAAGGCATGGTGCTTTGCTAGAAGCCAACCTTGTCTTGTGAATAGGTGTAAATGTAGTACGAGGTACTTACGTGTTTGGATAGTCCGACGACCCGATTTACTGCCAACATATCCGGAGATCTCATGGGTCGCTTCCCGAAG
This sequence comes from Zanthoxylum bungeanum, assembly GCA_019454045.1. Classification (NCBI taxonomy): domain Eukaryota; kingdom Viridiplantae; phylum Streptophyta; class Magnoliopsida; order Sapindales; family Rutaceae; genus Zanthoxylum; species Zanthoxylum bungeanum. The sequence continues at coordinate 319,147 of SKCR01030608.1, forward strand.
ATTCACCGATGACGTATGACTCGCACTTTAATTAATCTGGGATTAATTTAATGAGAGAGAATTAATCTGGGATTAATTACGGAGATATTTTATCTAGGATAAAATATCAATTTAAGAGAGAGAACGATTAATTTGGAATTAATCGGTAAATTAATATATTTGATATATTAAACACAATTGGATTTCGACGCAGAATTAAAATTAGATTTTAATTCGGGAGAACGAATTAATTTAGAATTAATTCGTTAGGGACGTGAATAGTGATTTCGCTAGGCTTAATCGTTTAATTACGACGCAACGGAAAATTCGTTAATTTGGAATTAGCGAACCCGAGCCCGTGATTATTTGCGAGCGCATTCGCATTTCGAATCCGAATTCGGCACGCAAGTAAAATCAAACGTCAAATCATTAGTCACATCAAGCGTCAAATCACATGTCACTTTGAGTGATGTGTCATTTGAGAGATTGATGTGAGTTGATATGAGGTGATTGAAAGAAATCATTTAATGTTTGGTTTTTGAAATTGAAAATGGGTAAATGGTTTATTAAATTTTGGAAATTATATAAACCTTTTACATTTTTCTTTTTCCCTTTCTCTCTCATGTACATGTTTTTGGGAACCCTTTTGGAGCCAAAATCGTTCTTCATCTCTCTCGGTTTGACTGCCTCATCTCTTCTGTTTTTCTTCTGGTTTGACCGAAAATGGCAAGAAGAGAAGTGATGATTTTTGTGGCAAAGAACATCACAAGTGCTAGCACACCATTGGAGATATACCAAGGTGTTAGAGAAATGTTTTCATGAGCAAGGAACCACCTTGTCAAGCTTGGAGCTTCCATGGAGGACACCCATGGCCGATTCTTGGAGGAGGAAGCAGTCCCCACACCGAGTAGTACACTGCAGCCCTCACTACCGAGCTCCTAAGGCCAGTTCGTTCTTCATCTTCGAAGTATCCAACCGATCAATGTGAGTTTTTTCTGCACCTCCTTTGATGTGTTTTCAACTCGTTTATGCTTGATTTATGATCCTTATGACTTGATTGAAACCCAATAATAACGACATAGTTCACATATATTTGGGTATAGGATACTCATGCAAGTGTAGTAGGAGGTTGTGTTTTACCGATGGTACGGGAAAACAGCTTCGCTCTGGATAGACCCCTCGAAATTCCATTGGTAGTATGACTATGTGTCTATGGAAGTCCGAATCAGGGTAGGTGTATTTGGTCTTAACTTGAGACTTGCACCGCTAATACTTGCGACAATCAATATACTTTGGTTTTAGTCGTCCAGAGCTTTAACAGGTTCTGTACGCCTCTTCTGGGTATATTGAAAATCGTAGTGTATTGGGTGTGATGTCCAGATGGAAGTATCATTCCAGTCATAGTGGAGATGATGATCACGTAAGATACAGAACTGGTTCTCTTATATGCTGCAACTATCGGGATATTATGACTAGGTCATGTTTATCCGATTATAGAGACTAGTTACCAGAGATCTGATATGTGCTTCGTACGGGGCATACACATTTCCAGCCCCAGGCCTTGCACATGATCATCTGATACTGGATCGAAATACGCAATACCACGTATATTACGCCTGATATAGATCGCTTATTCCTGTAAACATGTTTCTGGAGAATTTGGAAGGCATGGCGCTTTGCTAGAAGCCAACATTGTCTTGTGAATCGGTGTAAACGTAGTACGAGGTACTTACGTGTTCGGATATTCCGACGACCAGATTTACTGCCAACATATCCGGAGATCTCATGTGTCTCTTCCCGAAGATTCGCTAGTATGACTCGCACTTTAATTAATCTAGGATTAATTTAATGAGAGAGAGAATTAGGGATTAATTACGGAGATATTTTATCTGGGATAAAATATTTTTTAAAAGAGAGAGAACGATTAATTTGGAATTAATCGATAAAATAATTTATTCGATACTCTTATGTACTGCAGTCATCGGGATAAAATGACAAGGTCATGTTTATCCGATATAGAGACTAGTTACCAGACATCCGACATGTGCTTCGTACGGGGCAGACACAATTCCAGCCCCAGGCCTAGCACGTGATCATCTGATACTGGATCGAAATACGCAATACCACGTATAATATGCCTGATATAGATCGCTTATTCCTGTAAGCATGTTTCTGGAGAATTGGGAAGGCATGGCACTTTGCTAGAAGCCAACATTGTCTTGTGAATCGGTGTAAACGTAGTACGAGGTACTTACGTGTTCGGATAGTCCAACGAACAAATTTACTGCCAACATATCCGGAGATCTCATGGGTCGCTTCCCGAAGATTCACCGATGATGTATGACTCGCACTTTAATTAATCTGGGATTAATTTAATGACATAGAGAATTAGGGATTAATTACGGAGATATTTTATCTGGGATAAAATATTATTTAAAAGAGAGAGAACGATTAATTTGGAATTAATCGTTAAAATAATATATTCGATATATTATACGAAATTGGATTTCGACGCGGAATTGAAATTAAATTTTAATTCGAGCGAACGATTTAATTTAGAATTAATTCGTTAGCGACGTGAATAGTGATTTTGCTAGGCATAATTATTTGATTACGTCGCAACGAAAAATTCGTTAATTTGGAATTAGCGAACCCGAGCCCGGGAGTGTTTGCGGGCGTACTCGCATTGTGAATTGAAGTGCAGCCCACAAGTCACATCTAGCGTCAAATCACTTGTCAATCGATTGATGTGATGTCTAGTCACTTTGAATGATGTGACAACATGTCACTATTGATTGATGTTGGTAGTTGGAAGGCATTGATTGTTTTTGCCTTTGACTTTTGGAAATTTGAAAATGGTTTTGGTATTGATTTTTGGAAAATCAAAAACAATATACATAACACATTTTCTCTCTCTCTTGCAACCACTCACGGTTTTGGAGCCTATTTTCCCTCCTCTCCCTCTCTCGGCTTTGAGGCCAAAATTCTTCTTTCTCCTTTTCTTGGAAAGGCCGAAATTTACAAGGATGAAGATGGTGATTTTTGTGGCAAAAATCACCAAGAGCTAGCAATCAAAAGAGGACATACGAAGGTGATAGGGAACCACACTTGTGAGAATGGAATCACCACTTGGAGCTTGGAGCATCAATGGAGGACCATGGCCAAATTTTGGAGGACAAAAATCTGCCCATTGCCGTGAGCTTCATGGAGGAGGAAAAAGTTTTTTGTTCTTCAACGCATCGCTCAACCGATCATTGTAAGTATTCCGCAACTTCTTTGATGTATTCAAATGTGTTTCATAGCTTGAAAATGATCATTGGGACCTTAGAGAAACCCAACAATAAGTGCCAATTTGTAATTGGTTATCCTAGGGAAACCAAAGTATAGTACTTATACAACTCACAAGAGAACAATGTAATTGTTACTCTCCATGCGATTTTCCTAAAAGGAATTCCTTTATGCAATGGTAAGTGGGAGGAAAGTAAAACTCGATGAAAATCATAGTAATATTATTCCAGACACCGAGTCCTTACGGAACACAAATAGTTCATCAGGGATGAAACTGTACCAATAATCTTCGAATACACAAGAACCGCGTAGGTCGGAGAGAGTCAGAAAACAACCTGGGAGATATGGGTTTCTGATCTCACCTCATATAGATATCAATCTTATTGAGGAAGACAAACTTGCTACGTATGAGGAAGTGATACAAGGTATCGACTCCTTTTTATGGCTAATTGCTATGAAGTCTGAAATGGATTCCATGTATATCAGCCAAGTTTGGATACTGGTTGATGTACCAGAAGGCATTGTGCCTATTGGTACTATATGAATCTTCAAGGAAGACATACATGGATGGTAACATACAAATGTACACAGCTAAGCTTGTATAGAAAGGGTATCGTCAAAGACATAGTGTCGACTAAAATGAAACTCTTTCACATGTTGCCATGATTAAATCAATTTGGACAATGTTTGCTATAACTGTATATTTCATTTATGAAATATGACAAATGGACGCCAAAACTTCCTTCCTTAACGGAAACCTTTTGGAGGATGTTTGTATGCAACATCCTGACGGTTTTTTCGTGCCAAAACATGCAAACAAGGTTTACAAGTTAAATCGATCCATTTATGGATTGAAGCAAGCATTGCGTTCTTGAAACCAGTGTTTTGATATAATCATAATGGTATATGATTTAATTCAAAACGAAAAAAAGTCTTGTGTATATAAGAAGGTTAGTGGGAGTGCACTGACAATCACTATCCTATACATTTAGGATGTATTGCTTCTAAGCAATAACATTCCCATACTCAAATCGGTGAAAGCTTGGCTTTCATGAAAAATTCTCCATAGAATACCTGGGAGAAGCAGGCTTTATTCTAGGAATAAAGATCTACTGGGATAGATCTAGAAAGCTGTTGACACTCTCTCATTATTCCTACATTTTGAAATGTACGTGACTTGATGTCTCATATGCTTTGAGCACATGTAGAAACAATCAGGCCAATCCAAGTGATGGTCACTGGATTGATATTTAGAACATCCTTGAGTATCTTGGATGAACCAATGATGCTTTCATCAAATATGGTGAAATGAGAAATTGAGGTAACTAGGTTCACTACTGCAAGTTTCCAAACCGATAAAAATGACTATAAGTCGTAATATGGGTACATATATAGTTTGAATAACGGAACAGTGATCTGGAAATCTTCCAAGCAAGATACTGTTGCCGAATAAACAACAATAGCGGAACATTGCTGCAGCTGAGGCAGTAATAGAAGCATTTTGGATCTAAATAATCCTAATTAGATTATGAGTAGTTCTGTTAGCTGCTGGGCTAGGCTACATCACAGGCTAAAGAATCACGGTTTCATCAATGATCCAAGTATGTACTTCAACAAATTCATCTGATTCGTTCGATCATACATCGTGGCGATGTCATGATCGAATAAATCGCATCAGATGGTAATCTTGCAAATCCGCTGACGAAAGCTGTTTCTCAGCAGAAGTTTGAGCGACCCGTACATAGTTCAAGTGTTAGACACTTGAGTGATTGGCTATAGGCCAAGTGGGAGATTGTTGGACAATTATGACCCATAGCATCACTATTTGTACAAAACATGGTGTTGTTGTACAAATTAAATATGAGACAAAGGAAATTGCTCTTTGACCGGCGTAAACACACACGTATAACGCAAGCATACGTATCGTTCAAGTAGTATAAAAATATCGATCCCATGAGGACTTAATACCTAAGCTATTAATTTTATGAGGTCAAATGATTACTAGTATCTAACAGGTTGTTTGATTGATTTGAAATGGCGACGATTCTAAATTTAAAGACAAGTAAATAAAATTGTTCGAAAGTAAGTTTTAAGAAAATTCAATATTAAAAACTATCTAGGGTTGTGAATCTTTTCAATATTATTTAAAGATGAAGTGGTTATCCTATAGCTGGGTAATATATTGATTTATTAACCTGGAACACTAAATTATGTGAATGCCTCTGTCGATGGTCACACACAAAAACCCAGTTTAACCCAATTGAACCATATGTCTATGTCAACCAAATTATCTGGATTCATTAAGTTTAAGTTCCAATTATGGCTACCCCGCCCGACAGGTATATGTCTATCCTGTAAGGAAATCTATTAAATGGTTATCTATCCTCAAGGAAGATCGTGGGCTATTGAGTCTAAGGTCTTAAACTTAAAATCCCTATGTCTAGTTCATTTTAAGTTTACCTAATCAATTTTATTAATGGCCAGTTAATAAAAAACATTAAGATTAAGACTCAATAAATAAATCTTTATATTACCCAAACTATAATCTAACCCTTATAAACCAGTGATATTGAAATTCATCACAACCCTAGATAACTAACTTAGTTATGACACATGGCTAGGTGACCGGCGTAAACATACACGTAAACGCAAGCGCACGTATCGTTCAAGTAGTATAAAAATATCGATCCCACAAGGACTTAATATCTAATCTATTAATTTTATGAGGTCAAATGATTACTAGTATCTAACAGGTTGTTTGATTGATTTGAAAATGTGACGATTATAAATTTAAAAACAAGTAAATAAAATTGTTCGAAAGTAGGTTTTAAGAAAATTCAATATTAAAAACTATCTATGGTTGTGATTTCTTCCAATATCATTTTAAAGATGAAGTGGTTATCTTAAAGTTGGGTAATATATTGATTTATTAACCTGGAACACTAAATTATGTGTAAGCCTCTGTCGATGGTCAGACACAAATACCCAGTTTAACCCAATTGAACCATATGTCTATGTCAACCAAATTATCTGGATTCATTAAGTTTAAGTTCCAATTATGGCTACCCCCGCCCGACAGGTATATGTCTATCCTGTAAGGAAATCTATTAAAGGGTTATCTATCCTCAAGGAAGATCGTGGACTATTGAGTCTAAGGTCTTAAACTTAAAATCTCTATGTCTAGTTCATTTTAAGTTTCCCAGTTCAATTTTATTAATGGCCAGTTAATGAAAAAGCATTAAGATTAAGACTCAATAAATAAATCTTTATATTACCCAAGCTATAATCTAACCCCTTATAAATCGGTGATATTGGATTTCATCACAACCCCAGATAACTGGCTTAGTTACGACACATATTTACGAATAGTAAAAACTTAAATAAAATAAAAGACATAAAGTAAAATATTGAAAAGTAAATGACGGAAAGTAAATGCTGAAATTAAATACTGAAAATTAAATGCTGAAAAGTAAATGCTGAAAGTAAATTACTGAAAAGTAAAAGCTGAAAGTAAATTGCTGAAAGTAAATTACTGAAAAGTAAAAACTGAAAATTAACGAAAGAAAAGTACTGTGCGTAAAAGTAAATTGCGGAAAGTAAAAACTGAAAAGTAAAGAAAAGAAAGTGCGAAAAGGGAAATTAATTACTGAAAGCTGTAAATAAACAAACAAGATACAATCTTCTTAGTATTCTTAAGGAATTCCTTAGAAGAAAGTATGAATTTTACAAATAAAATGGCTTGGTATTTATAGGCAAAATTTTGCCCCCATCAAATCATCCACCAAATCAATTATTAATTGCTCCACTAATTGCTCCACCAAATCCATTATTAATTGCTCCACTAATCTCTTATCATGTTTGGTGATGATTTGATAATTTTTATTATCTATTTACTAATTTATTTTTTTTGCTTTGAAAATGATTGAAAGTGACTTTAATAATTACACACAACACATTTATGCATAATTCATCAATTTCGGGCATGCAATCTTCAGAATTCGAAATTATTTTGTCTTTCAAAGCTGTAGATCTTTGAGTCTTCTTTAATCTGGAACTTGAATCAGCTCAATCCGATATCGGAGTAAAATGTTATGCCCAAATTACGAAAGATGCACAAAACTAGAATTTCCAAAACTGCATTTCGTCAAAAACGCCCTTTCAAGTTTCCAATCTCCAAAATTAAAATATCAGGTCCAATAATTGCCCTTATTTGACCCATATTTCATCCTAAATGATTTCATTGTGTCCCAATATTATTTTATCTGCAAAATAAACTAAAACACATCAAAACGTTCATCAAACCCGAGAAACTAAACAAAATATTAAGTAAAAGGGGCGGTAAATATTGATATATTTTCCGCTCATCACTAGGGCTAGTAAAAACTTAAAAGTAAAAGCCATAAAGTAAAAATGCGAAATAGTAAATGCGGTAAAGTAAATACTGAAAAGTAAATAACAATAAAATAAAATGCTAAGGTAAAATGAATTACTTTTACTATTTTAAATATCTCCCATAAAATAATATATATACTTGTGAAAATATTACCAACCAGCCATAAAGGCGGTAACTTGATTAATTCAAATTAAGTCCGACCAGCCATAAAGGCGGTATGATTTGTCCATGAACCTGCCATATAGGCGGTAAGAAAATTTAATTATCAACCAGCCATATAGGCGGTATCCATGATTAGTCAGGTTTAAAATAAATTAAATTTAATAGCCAACCGACTAATATGGCGGTATCCTTATTAAGTCAAATTTTAAATAGTAAATATGTTATATTTAAGGGAGATTAATCTAAATAGTAACAGTAAAAGAATTACCTTTAACCTTAGCAAGGAGAAGTTACCTCATCATGGTTGAATAGTGAAACTGAAACAGTAAAAACAATATAAATTACTATTACTATTACAAAAAGTAATTACTATTACAGAATGTAATTAAAAATTAATTACAAAACTTGAATTAAAAGAAATTAGAGAGAGAAACTCCCTATTTACATCAAAGAAATGAGAGAGAATGGTACAACTAAACTGAAATCTCGAGCTCAATTTATAGAAAATTTTTGCGTCCAGCGTCGCGACGCCAAGGGCTTCAGCGTCGCGACGCCAGTACGCGTTTTCTGTCAACATGGATTTTGACCACGGGCATTGTCGACAGAATCTGGTGATGACACGTGTCACGCGGTAAAGGTGATGCAATGAGAAGACGACACGTGGCAGACGGTGATTGGCGGAGCTTTCGGTCTAATGAACATCTGACATGTGGCACGCGTTTAGGATTGGTCCAATTAGAGATTAACACGTGGCAGCCTGTGATTCGCCGGTGATTCGGTCCAATGAAAACTCGACACGTGGCACACGGCGCACGTTAGCAAAGTCAAACTTCTCAAATTCTGATCTGTTGACCCGGCGCACGTTAGCATGGCCGACGCACTTTAGGCGTCGCGACGCGCAGAGTCTTGTCGTCGCGACGCGGACAAATTACCAAAATGCCCTTTTGTCATTTTTTTTCTCTATTTTGGCCCCAAATTGCTTCCAATGCTTTCCCAACTTTATTTATCTGCAAAATAACACAAAACACATCAAAACGTTCACAAAACTCAAGAAACTATACAAAATATTAGGTTAAATGAGTGGGAAATAGTGATAGATTTACCACTCATCACACCCCCAAACCTAACATTTTGCTAGTCCTCGAGAAAAATACAAAATAAAATAACATAATAAAATTTAACTAAGCCACTTCCGTAGGGATCACGGTTGCATTTAGCGTATGCAACAAGCCTTTAAACCCCTAGGTGTCCCTAGTGGACGAGTTGTAGTCTCGTGAGGGTTTACAGCAATGATACCCACAAACATCTTACAAAAGTAAACATGTAATAAAACTAATGCACACAAAAGCAAAAAGACAAGCGAAAAGAGAATAAAGAAGTTAGTGACTAATCAGGTGAAATTTCTACTCCAAGTTATTAGTTGTTTTGTTTCTTTCTAAATTACTGAATAAGTAAATTCTCCGATTATATTTACCATTCTCCATATACACAGCCAACAAAATATTAATCAATTCATTTTTGCCCACAACAGTCATAAGTGCAGTTGATAAGAGAGTAATATTTTTGTCCTAAAGTTCTATCAGATTTCACACCTTTTTGTAGCAATGGAATAATTTTTCTGATTTTTCTGATTTTTTTCTTTGATTTTTCACTATTTTTATTTATTTATATACAATACCTTCCGTCTATGTAGCGAGTGTTGGGTCGGTGACTCCCAAACCAGTTGGCTTTAGGGCACCAAGTGTTAAGACACCCCTACGAACTTAATTACTCAGACTTCAGATATATATATTTTTGCAGCATCTTTGATCCATGTAGCGAGCTTTGGGCCAGTGACTCCCAAACCAGTTGGTTTTAGGGCACTATGTGTTAAAACACCCTTACAGACTTAATAACTCGGATCTCGGATATTATTTTTTTCTCCATCACTTTTTGAGATGCTTCCTCCAATTAAACTAGAGCACTGAATATTACAAACTTTTCAATTACAGCTCATGTCTTTATGTTACTATGCATGTTGATAATACCTACCAATTGAGCATATGAAGGTCCACTTTAGTCAGTGTTAAGGAGAATTTACAAATTAAATAATTTAAAATGAAATAAACAAAAATTAACTTGTTCCGAAATAAATGGTTTGAGAACGTATCAGGAGTGGGAACTCCTTACTCAGCTATCTCTCACCAATTTCACATTTTTAGTCAAAACACAAAAAGCAAAATATTTTTGTAATTTTTGAAAAATTTTCAATTTTTTGTATTTTTCGAAAAATTTAGGACTAAAAATAAAAACAACACACAAACTAAAAACAAGGTACTGATCAACTAATTCCCTCCCCTAAACCTAAATGAGACATTGTCCCCAATGTCTTAAAAAGTAGAAGAAGAGTTTAGAAAATAATACCTGGTTAGCTGAAATTCTACAGGAATTAAAGGTTAAGATCCAGATTAATCCTACGCCTCTTACCACGATCGTCCTCAGACCAATTTATCTTTGAAAGGATAGGGTCAACTCGTGGTTCATAGGCTATGAGTTTGTCTATTAGATCCGGAGCAGTTCTGGCAGTAAAGAGGAGTTCTTTTAAAGGTTTCGACACGAACCCATTTCTCCGAGCATCATCAAAAAACACACAAAGAAAATCATAAAATCCATCAACGTTGAGCAGTCCAATTGGTTTCTGGTGTATGTTCAGGTTCGCCCAAGATAACACAATAAAAATTTCCTCCAATGTACCCAAGCCACCTGGCAAAGCAATAAAAGCATCAGCACGATTAATCATTTCCACTAGTCGTTCAGACATACCTGGCACAATTAGTTCCTCTCCGTTTGATGGTTCAATAAGATTTGCCTCTGCCAAGGGTTTTGGGGTGATTCCCAAAACGTGACTACCTCCTTCCTGTGCAGCCTTTGAAACGATCCCCATAGGTCCAAGATTTCCTCCGCCATATATTAAGTGCATATTCCTTGCAGCTAAGACTCGACCCAATTCTTGTGCTGCTTCTATGTATTGTGGCTTAGTACCAACACTACTACCGCAAAACACACAGATGTTTTCAACTCATTTTCTTGAAGTGGCTTCCATTTTTTATCTATTTCTTTCTCAACTCTGGATGCCTTCAAAAGTGTAATGACGGGCTGAATTTATAGTACCTGAAAAGGGTGAGTAAAAATAGCACAAGTTTCTTCCAGAGGACGATTAGTAGCGAATTAATATCGTGATAGTCAAAAAGGTCTGGATCCTGTCGGAGAAAATAAAAACAAAACAAATTACAATTATTAGGAAAAGACAAAGAGATATAATATTTACAAGAAAAGTAGCGGCTTGGTTGACGTCTATGCGTCAGGGACAAGCTTCCCATCCAATTTTCTTATAAATTGGCAAACAAGGTCTTTTTGAGTCAGATTCCCGAGACTTAACTGTTGTCTTTCTTTTTGAAATTGTGTATGTAATTTGCGAAAGGCTATGTGAACATATCCACTGGGATGCGTCTCAAGAGTTGAAGATATATCATCTAAAGACTCCTTACTTAAGCCATCCCTAATGAATTTAATTTTGTCTTCGCGATTATCAGACACCATTCCTAAAGAACGACAACGAGTATTGCAATTCCAGCGTGCACATTTGTAACAAACACCCATTTGCTTAGCTCTACGTTTCTTTGCATAGGTGCTTCTTACAAAACCAGACAGATGTGAAATAAAAGAGTCAGAAGACTCACCTGCCAATCGGACCCGTGCTTCCATTACCCAACGAATATCATTAGGAACACCGTGAATTGTTAGTAACCTCATCCGTTCCAAGCGAGCTTTGTAGACTTTCATCAGAGATTTTTGAGGGAGAGAAGGAAATTGCTTGTGAAGATTTGCGAGAGCTTCTTCCATCTTGAAATGACTTAATCTGCAAAAACTAAACGCACCAAATTAAATCACACCAAATCACAATATATACACAAATTGCATTGGTTGCCTCCCTCCTTGTTGATCCAACGGTTCTTTATAGGATTATTTTGATTTCCATGTTTGGCACCTCAACCTGCCCATTTGACCGTGGATGGTAAGTTGTGGCAACCTTGTGAGTAACTCCGTATTTGGATAGGAGTGCATCGAAATATCTGTTACAGAAATGTGAGCCACCATCGCTGATGATTACACGAGGTGTTCCGAATCGAGTGAAAATGTTCTTTTTAATGAATTTGATCACCACTTTTGAATCATTGGATGGCAGTGCAATTGCTTCGACCCATTTGGAGACGTAGTCTACAGCAACCAGGATGTACAGATTTCTGAATGATGGAACAAAGGGTCCCATGAAATCAATACCCCACACATCGAATATTTCCACTTCTAGAATGTTTTGCAACGATCCTTCATTTCTCCTCGAAATATTCCATGTTCTCTGGCACCTGTCACATTGAAAGGCAAAAAGATAAGCATCTTTAAAAAGAGTGGGCCAGAACAAACCTGATTGAAGAACTCTTGCAATTTTATTTCCGCCGAAGTGTACGCCATATGGTGATGAATGACAGTGCTGCAAAACACTGTTGATTTCCTCATGTGGAACACACCATCTCAATAATTGATCAGCACAGCGTTTGAACAGGTACGGTTCATCCCAGACATAATGCTTGACTTCTTTGAAGAACTTTTTCCGTTGCTGAGTTGTCCATTCTAACGGCCATTTTCCTGACACAATGTAGTTGACATAGTCAGCATACCAAGGGACTTCCTGTTGTTTCATGGCAAACAGCTGTTCATCTGGAAAAGTTTCTTTGATTGACAGATCATTGTCAGCTGTTTCTCCATTCTCGAGCCTCGATAGATGATCTGCCACCAGATTCTCTGTTCCTTTCCTGTCTCTGATCTCCACGTCGAATTCTTACAGAAGAAGTATCCAACGGATTAATATGGGTTTGGCATCTTTCTTTGTGATCAGATATTTGATTGCTGAATGATCTGTGTAGACCACCACTTTGGGACCCAGCAGATAGGAGCGGAATTTGTCAAAAGCATACACAACTGCGAGCAACTCATTTTCAATGGTTGTGTAGTTGAGTTGAGCTTCATTCAGAGTTCTGCTGGAGTAGTAAATGATGTGGAAAATCTTTGCTTTGCGTTGTCCCAAAACTGCACCTACAGCAAAATCACTAGCATCGCACATCACTTCAAATGGAAGGGTCCAGTCTGGTGCTACAATGATGGGGGCATAAATCAGCTTCTGTTTTAAGATCTCAAAAGCTTCCTGGCATTCTTTGGTGAAGTTGAAAGGCACATCCTTCTCCAGAAGATTGCAAAGAGGTTTTGCAATCTTGGAAAAATCTTTGATAAATCTCCTATAAAAACCTGCATGTCCGAGAAAGCTCCGAATCTCTTTGAAAGATGTTGGTGGATGTAGTTTTTCAATTGTCTCTATCTTTGCTTTGTCTACCTCAATCCCCTTTTGTGAGATCCGGTGTCCAAGAACAATGCCTTCATGTACCATGAAATGACATTTCTCCCAATTGAGCACCAAGTTCGTATCTTCGCACCTTTGTAACACCTGTTCCAAAATTTTACAAACAATGATCAACAAAATCTCCAAATACAGAAAAGTCATCCATGAAAACCTCCATACTCTGCTCTAGCATGTCTGAGAATATGGCCATCATGCAACGCTGAAAAGTGGTGGGGGCATTACATAATCCAAATGGCATCCTACGGAAAGTAAAAGTACCATAGGGACATGTAAATGTGGTTTTATCCTAATCTTCTGGGGCGATGGCAATCTGATTGTACCCTGAATATCCGTCCAGAAAGCAATAGAACTCATGTCCTGCCAGTCTGTCTAACATCTGGTCAATAAATGGTAGCGGAAAATGGTCATTTCTCGTGGCTTTTTTCAGCTTCCTGTAATCCATGCATACTCTTGTTGGACAAAATGACCCATAGCGTCACTATTTGTACAGATCACGGTGTTGTTGTACAAATTAACTATGTGACAAGGAAAGTGCACTCTCATCATTTGCGATTAGATCACCATAAGTGTATAAATGAAGAGAGGTCCATATGATTAGTTCCTGAATTGAGATGATATGAGACAGTATCAGTCCACGAAGGATTAATCATTAAATATCCCTAGCCGGAGTATTATCGAGACAGGACATCGATAATGCGGAATAGGCTAGTATTGCACTTGTGCGCGTTGTGAAGGCACGACGACATAGTTCTCATATATTAAAGTATTTGATACTTATGCAAGTGCGATAGGAGGTTGTGTTTCACCGATGGTACGGGAAACAGCTTCGCTCTGGATAGACCCATCGGAATCCCATTGGTATTATGACTATGTGTCTATGGGAGGCCGAAATCAGGGTAGGTGTGTATGGTCTTAACCTGAGACTTACATCGCTAATACTTACGATAATCGATAGACTTTGGTCTTGGTGGTACAGGGCTCTAATCGGTTCTACGTACACCACTTCTGGGTTTATCAGAGAGTCGTAGTGTATTGGGTGTGATGTCAAGACGGAAATATCACTTCAGTCATATTGAAGATGATGTCATGTAGGATACGGTATTAGTGCTCTTAAGTGTTGCGCAACCATCGGGATATTATGACTAGGTCATATATATCCGATTATAGAGACTAGTTACCAGACATCCGACATGTGCTTCGGACGGGGCAGACACTTATCCAGCCCCAGCCCTAGCACGTGACTATCCGATACTGGGCCGATATACACAATACTATGGTATACTACGCTTGATACAGATCTATATATTCCTGTAAGAATATTTCTGGAGAATTGGGTAGGCATGGCGCTTTACTAGAAGCCAACCTTGTCTTGTAAATCGGTATAAACGTAGTACGAGGTACTTACGTGTTCGGATAGTCTGACGACCGTATTTACTGCCAACATATCCGGAGATCTCATGGGTCGCTTCCTGAAGATTCACCGATGACGTATAACTCGCACTATGATTAATCTGGGATTAATTAGTAAAGAGAGAAGATTAATTTCAAGAGAGAGAAAATTAATCTAGGATTAATCACAGAGATATTTTATCTGGGATAAAATATTAATTAAAGAGAGAGAACGATTAATTTGGAATTAATCGATAAAATAATATATTTGATATATTATTAGAAATTGGATTTCGACGCGGAATTAAAATTAGATTTTAATTCGGGCGAACGAATTAATTTAGAATTAATTTGGTGGCGACGTGAATAGTGAATTCGCTAGGGGTAATCATTTAATTACGACGCGACGGAAAATTCGTTAATTTGGAATTAGCGAACCCGAGCCCGAGAGTGATTGCGAGCGCATTCGTATTTCGAATTCGAGCGCGGCACGGAAGTCACATCAAGCGTCAAATCGCTAGTCGCATCAATCGTCAAGTCACTTGTCACTTTGAGTGATGTGACATGACATGTTGTCACTTTATTAAAGTGGATGGATTTGATGTGAATAGTTGATTTGAGTTGATGAAAAGCTTTTAAAAGCTTGAAATGAAATATAACATTATTTATTTCTTGCTTTTTGACTTTTGTATTAAAAGTGATTTATATGTTTTATTTATTATTTACTTGGTAAAATAAATAAAACAAAAAATAAAAGCTTTTCTCTCTCCCTCATGCAAGACACGGTCTTCTTCTTTTCCCTCCTTTTTCCTCTCTCGGCTTGGAGCGTTTTTCATCTTCTTCTCTCTCGTTTTTCTGGTTCTGCCGAGATGTAATGAGAAGCAAGAATTGATTTTGTTTCAAAACCAAGTGCTAGCACACACATAGAGTTATACTAAGGTGATAGGGAAACGAATTTATGAGCATGGAAAAGCTTGAAGCTTGGAGCTTCAATGGTGACAACCATGGCCGATTCTTGAAGCATCAAAGAGGAGCAAAACCGAGCAGTCCACTGTCTTGGAGGGTCACTGCCGAACTGCTTGGAGGAAGAAAATGGCTTGTGTTCTTCTTCACATCAAAACCGACCATTGTGAGTATATTCCGCACCTCATATGTTGTGTATTCATGCGTTTTCTTGCTTGATTTGTTGATCTTGGGACATATATTAGAACTCAACAATGGTATCTTGAGCTATTATCAAGCATGAAAAAAGTTAGGGTTTATTTTGGGCAAAATCGATTTTGACTTGTTTTGGTTAAATTGATTGTTTAAGCATGCTTGGATGATGTTTAATTGAGATTGTGCATGATCAATTTCATGAAATTGGATTGGATTCAATTTTCCCTAAATTTTGGGCATGACAAATTGGGTAAAATCAATTGAAGCATGATTTGGTTGAATTGGTTGATTAAGTATGCTTGTATGTTGATTAATTGAAGTTGTGCATGATCAATTTCAAGAAAATTGGATTGGATCAATTTTCCCCAATTCTTTAGGTTGAACATGTAACTTGAAATTGGGTAAAATGTGTTTGAGCATGTTTTAATTAAATTGGATGTTAAGTATGCTTAAAACATGTTTTATGAGATTGTGTGTGATCAATTTCAAGAAAATTGGATTGGATCAATTTTCCCCAAATTGGAGGCATGGTCGAAAATTGGATAACCCTAATGTCTTGGTAATTTTGTTTTGTTTGATCATTGGATGACTTAAAACAATTGGGTAATGTTGTTTTGAAGTTCAATTGAATTGAATTTTGATTTGGAACAATTTTCCCTTTATAAAGTGGTGGCCGACCGATTCAATTGGACATGAAATTCATTGTGATTTTGTTGTTTGATTCATTGGATGAGTTGAATTGATTTGGTAAATTATGATTGTTGATTCAATTGGATTGAAACCGAATCGAATTGAAAAACCCCTAATTGCCAAGACTTGAAAGCATGTAAATTGGGTTTGATTTTAATTGAATTGTGTTGGACACTATTTGGTTGTTAAAGTGCATGATTAATTAGGCTAATTGATGTTTTAGAAATGTTAATTGGGTAATTGATTGTGTATTACACTTAGGCTAATTAATTGAGAAATTTGGAATTTTATAAGTTAATTAATTTGGGCTTGATTTTGGAAATTGGGCTTGTTAGGTTGTAATTGGGCTTTTGGGCTTTGTTGTAACAAAGTTGGGTTTAGGCAAAATTGGTTGGATCCAATTAGGCCCAAAACCGAATCCAAAGGTCCAATTATGACTTAATGGACCTTAATTATTTAATTGGGCCTAATGGGCCAAAATTAATTTAAAGGCTTATGGGGTAACTCCCGGATTGGATTTTGGTTGTTCGGTTTGACCCGAGTTGACCAAAAGTCCACGCCTTATAGAAATTAATTAAAAGCCCATTGGACTTTAATTAAATAAACATTAGATGTTAATCGGGCTTTGAGACCCGTTGCGATTAAATTTGGAATTTAAGTCGTAAAGGTTCGTTAATAAAGGTGTAATATTTAATTTGGAATTAAATAGTGAATTAGAATTAAATGCGTATTAAATTGGATTTAATTATGTAGTTTAATTTAATTCAAGAATTCATACTTTGAGTACTTATTCGCAAAACGAGTTTGACTCGAGCAAAAATCAAATCGTTGTTTGAACATTGGATGATCACTAATTATCAGATTAATTAATTGGATTAGATTGATTGATAACATGCTTGTATGAATACATGGTTGCGATGCATGAATAATGTATATCGGATGGATATTAGTCGGGTGGGACGATTTTGGAAATTGTAATAAATTTGATTTATTTATTGGACCTGCGAGTCCAGCCTTATCTCTTATTTCTTTGTATTCTTTTCTCACCTATTCCCCTCAATGTAAATGAGGTTTCTTTAGAAGTGTAGTGTAACGGGTAGAAGTAAATACATGTGCTAGCTTTGGAGAGAGAAAATGAGAGATTTGATCTATGATCAATGTAAAGTATCCATCCGCATATCATTATTATTTTATTTCATATGCGCTTTATTATGTGTTTAGAATGCATGTTTAAGGGTGTATGATGATGAGACCTTAACAAAGATAATAAATTGGTAGCCAATTTGCACGCGAAAAACCCTCGTTAAATATCAAGCGTTTATTTTCCTTCCATTGAGTGATTTTTACTCAAGATCCGAGATTGGCAGGAGTTGTTGGCCAAAGTCAAGCTCTTGTCCGTCGAAGATGTGTTTTAATCACGAAGCTTTGTTCCATATAGGTGTCGTGTCCAAGTTGTGTTTTGTTGGCCAAAGTCAAGACCACTTCTTGTCCATTGACATTGATTACGAAGCTTCCATGTCAATGGGTTCGCGCTTGACTGGATCACTAGGTTTGTTGTGCCAAAGCCAAGGCTTAGTTGATTCAGAGGAAAAAGGTTAGGTAATACATTGGATGTATTGGCATATATAAGATATATGTTTAGGATTTGGATATCCGCCTACTGGATCTAGGAATTGGATGAGATCCAATTGATCTTCGAGATCTACCTAGTTAATTATCATACAATTTGTTGGCCAAAGTCAAGATTGTGTGACATTTAACGGGATCCTAGCCCACTAGGAAACACGGTTTCCCGAGTACTCGACAGAGGGTTAGAGGCTCGACGAAAAATAGTGGGAGGTAAGAATTGAATTTGCAATACTCGTTCAATTACTCGCCATACGCGCTCATTTAAATTATTTCGTCATTAGATTAAATGTTAGTTGGCTAATATTTAAATTGTTGTTTTAATAAACAGTTGGACTTTATTATACTTGATTATATATAATTGGATTATATTAATCAATATATTTGAATTAATTAATTTCAGTTTACAGTTGATTTTATAATTGGATTATAGTAATCAATGTAATTGAGGTTAATTAATTTGGATTATATTTGATTATATAGTTGGACTATTATAATCATTATAATATGTATAGTACCACTAATCGTTGATTAAATAGTTGGACTATTGTAATCAAGATAAAATTGAAAAGTTGGATATTTAAAATATAATCTGGGATTGAAATATTTTAAATGATTTAATTTTCAATTGGGAATAAATAATAGGTTTTTGTTTGATAAAATAACTTATTATACCTTAAGCCCAAAATTAAGCAAAATAAGTAGAGCGTAAAATCTTTGGAAGATTTATGTGATGATGACTTTAATGCTTAATTTAATATACTTGTCATAAATCTAATTTTAGATTTAAGAAGTATTAAAATTACAATTTATAATTCTTGGAGAATTAATTGACTATTTTAGAGGAGATAAAGTCAAAGTTTGCAATTGGGCATGTAGCACGAGGTGCACATCGTTTCGATATTCTAAGAACCCAAGGCTTGGCCTAAGGTTTCTGAAATATTGAAAGGATAATTGACATATCCCAAAGTGACTACCATTTGGATATGGCAGACACGAAGGAATTAAGAAAGGGCGATGCTTTAACTTTAAAAATATTTGTCTTAGTTATGTTCACAGCTAGTATTGAAATTAGATTTTAAATACTTAGTGTGGTACATAAAATATATGTATTGATGTTCATAATCTGCTTTGAGCAGGATACTGACTTCAAGCTGAGATTGCTCTGCGAATCGGAAACAGGACGAAAGTCGCTGTTTCGACCGTAGATACCTAAGTTTAGGAACTACCCTTTGGGTATATACTTAAATTAGGAACTGTTATAATGTAACTAGTTTGACTAGAGACATTATCTCTATATCAGTGTTTAATCCGTTGCGGATAAACCGTTATATTATAGAACACTAAGTGTTTTATTATATAAAGTTGATACTGAGATAAATACATTAGATGTAAATAACAGAATTTATATTTTGAATATAAATAAATATCAAACATATTAAAATGACAAATAAATAGCTCAAATTGATTTGATCATAGAGACTTATTTGTGGCATTGTTGTCTAGGACACATTTTAACGAGACTCGTATATCCACACTTTTGAAGAGTGGGTACTAGGACTGATTTGACTATTCAAATAAAGTCTACGAATCTAGTTTATTAGGTAAAGTACCTAAAATACTATTTACTTGGTAATAGTAAAAGGGCCACCGATCTCTTAGCCCTATTCATGGTGAAGTAAGTGGGCCCATGTCTAGCTAGGTTAGATGTAGATATGAATATTTCGTGACCTTAACGGATGGGCATCTTGTTATGGTTATGTGTTTCTTTTGAAGAACACAGATCGTAAACTTTTAGAGTTTCGACACGAAATAGACAAACAGATCGGCTATAGTATTATACCATCACGGTAAGACCGTAATGGAAAATACTTAAGCAATAAGTTTCATATGTACTTGAAAGAGTATAGTATTCTTTCAAATGAGGACTCCTCCCAGAACACGTCAAAGTGACGGTGTGTCCGAACGGATTAACCGAATCATGTTAGACATGATAAGATTAATCAAGAGTCGCTCTGAGCTACCATTTCCTTCAACAGATAAGTTTTAACAGTGCAATAACTTATTTAGAATAAGGTTCCATATAATCTGTTTGACAGATGTCATATAGGATATGAATATGGAAGAAACAAGGTTTCTCATTCCTGATAATTTGGGTATGCCAGGCATAACGTTTGGATGATACCAAACTAAGGACCCAAATTGGATAAGTGCCAATATCGGTTATCCTAAGGGAAACCATAAGTATAGTACTTATAATCTCACATGAGAACAAATATGATTGTTGCTCACCATGCGGTTTTTCCTGAGAGGAATACCGATATGCAGTGGTCAGTATGAGGATAGTGATACTCGATGAAAATCGGAGTAATACTGTTCAAGGCACAAGGTCCGTAATGGAACACAAATAGTTCATCAATGATGAAACTATACCATTACTCTTCGATTACACAAGAACTGAGTAGATCGGATAGAGTCAGAAAATGACCTAGGGTATGGGTTTCTGATCTAACCTCATAAAGATGTCAATCTTATGAAGGTATATCCACCGACTACGTTTTGAGGAAGTGATACGAGTATCGACTCCCTATTATGGCAAGTGCCATGAGTCCGAAATGGATTCCATGTATAACAACTATTTTGGATACTAGTTGTTGTACCACAAGGCATTGTGCCTATTGGTACATTAAACGTCTTCAAGGAAGACATACATGGAAGGCGACATACCAACGTACAAAGCTGGGCTTTGATGGAAATGTATCGTTATCAACATTGTGTTAATAACGGTTCAACCTTTTACCTGTTGCCGGTGTAAATCCATTTTGAAGATGCTTGTTGATAACTGCATATTTCATTTATGAAATGTGTCAGTTGCAGATCAAAACCGCTTTCCTGAAAAGGAAACCTTTTGGAGGATGCTTACAACATCCTGACGATTTTTGTATAACCGACAAACAAGGTTTGCAGGTTATTCGATCCATGTTTGGATTGAAGCAAGCATAGGTTCTTGGAACTGACGTTTTGAAATAATCATAATGGTTTATGATTTGACTCAAAACGAAATAATTCTTGTGTATATAAGGAGGTTAGTGGGAGGGCACTGACAATGAAATTCCCATATAGCAATTGATGAAAGCTTGGCTTTCAATAGAAATTCTCCGAGAATTCTGGGGAGTAACAACCTTTATTCGAGGAATAAAGATCTACAGGGATAGATTTAGAGTTGTTAACACTCTCTGGAAATTGTACATTAAAATGTACTTGAATTGGTGTCTCATACGCTTCGAGCATATGGAGTCACAATCGGGTCAATCCAAGTGATAGTCACTGGATTGAAGATTAAGAACATCTGTTAGTATCTGAGAGAACTAAGATGTTGTCTTAAACTATGGAGATGGAGAACTTGAAGTGACTA